>BSBM01000012.1:985000-1355000 GCA_027924585.1 Larix kaempferi | reverse complement strand
TGTGAGCAGAGCAAACCGGCCTAATTGGATCATTGGAGACCCATGGATGCGCCTAGAGTTGTGGTTTTTCTTCAGTTGTTCGTGTTGAATCATTGGAGACCCGTGGATGCGCCGGGTGTTTGTTCTGTTGTTCGTACGGAAGCTAAGGAACCAAGGTAAGCTCATCGGTTCATTATCGATTTGTTAGGTTTTTAATTAATGCATTGGGATGATGCCATGTTATCCTTCAGACTTGCGTTATTGCGGTTATGTAGGGCAGAGGGAGGTTGAGCAGAGAAATCCATCCCATGAGCAAAGAAAACTGGCCTAACTGAATCATTGGAAACCCCACCAGAAGAGAAGACTAACGCCACAGAGAACATATTAACTCATCCATCGGTAGAGGAGACCTCGACGATGTCTTCATTAAGTGAATTTTCCAAAATCCTGTTTATTTCCTTCGATTTATTTACTATTGTCCACAATTATTGGGTAAAAAATTTTCCTTTCACGTTAGGGTTTGTGTTAGTAGGAAACCATAGCAAAATTAACTTGCTTCTAGATCCAATTTCTCATGAATGGCAAATCTTTTTACCATCTTCAACATCTCACATGTATCATTTGAAACCACAAACTCCACAACAATTTGAATTCTCTCAACAATTTTTCATATTGCATCGAATAAACTTGCAAATATTGTGCTTGAATGCTCCCATTGAACCTTCAATCCACATGGAAATAGCATCCCCTTTATATTTTAGTGTCCTTCCCATCATCTAACTATAGGTTAATTGTGTAATTTGATGGACAATGTTATAATCAAATCCACCTGAAATTTTACAAGGAAAATGCCAAGAAGAATAGATAAAGATGAATCTTAAATGAAGAGATATCCTCAATAAGCCATAAAACTTTTCAATGATATAAAGCTAGGAACTTTTCAAAATGTCTACCATAGTCAAAATGGGCTTGTTAGTTGATTAAAATGAATACCTAATATAGCCCCAACCACAATTCAAGTTGCCTTGTCAGTTATATTTCTCACTCCTATGGATGTGCATTAGTGCATACAATAACTACTTGGGATAGGTATAAGTCCTATATTAATTTGCTAGAATAGATACCCCCAACTCACAACCACTTAGTGGAAGAGAAATCAAAATGAATTCTGTTAATGGTTCCCCTATAATTCTAAATGTAGGCACATTATTCTCAATAGCAATTAGAGGAATATTAGTTCAAAAAAATGGCTACCATATATCACTCACAAGCTAAATATTCCCTATGGAGGATATGTGTGGTATTTTTGGTCCTCGTAGATGGGTTGTGAGCTCCAAAGGAAAATGTTGTCTTACAACCCCGAATTTGGCCTTATAGCACATCATTGGCTTCACAAACCATTTGTAGTGTCCCTCTCCTATAAATGGTGACATATATCATAGGTATGATAGATATTATATATGTATTCCTTATGTAGTAATTTAGCCTAGCATGCATAAAACATGATTCTTAGAAGAAATTGGTGTGGACTTAGACCTTGAATTTCTACCCTAGACCATGGGATAGGCCACTAGAACTACAGTTTATTCCCACCATATATCACTTATAGGAAAACTATTCTCTTTGTAAGGAATATGAGATGGAATGGGACTATATGCATGGTTGAGGCTAATGTTATGGCCTCGAGATTTTTATTTTAAACATGGACTATGTCCTAAATATGAGAACCATTCTTGTTTTATGAAACCTATAGATATTCACCACACCTTGATTAATTACCAAATATTATGTTTGTGGGTCCCTGTTGAAGCCTCAGATATGTTGGAAGTACCCCAGGAAACAACGTAAGGGAAATAGCCCAGCCGAAGGCTTTGAATAATCCTACGCAAGGATTACCCTATCCTCAAGTTGTTTGGTATAACTAACTCCAACGGGTTTTATGGCTCCGTTATCCTCTAAGTGATGGTTGTTCCTCAAAGAGGAGACTTTGAATCATAAATGAAACTAAATCCTAAATGCAAACCTAGCTTAATATGTAATTTATTAAATGTGATTGTGATAACTAGCTCATGGCATTCTACCAATCTATGATAAATGATAAAAATAATCATCTAATAGAACTAACAGAATGAAAACAAAAATGTTTTTTCTCATAAACTGATCATTGAAAAGAGGGAAAATGTTAGTTTTAATTAGTATTCAATTGATTATCAAGGTGAGAAATCATATTCATATCAATTGGTGTGTTGTAAAACATTAGAAGTTATGCAAGGAACAAAAATCAGGACAAATCCAAAATTCTGCTCATCACAGATTGAACATGATTTATGTTGTAATTGAAAATAACTTCTGAGGACTAAACATAGGCAACAGAATGTGAATATCAGATGAAAATCAGTATATTATGAAAATAAATTGCAAAAAAAAAAACAAATTCATTTATTAAATAAGTTGATGAAAACTTATGCAAGGCGCCTTACCGCTAAGGTTCTTGCTTAACAATTACACACAACACACACGTTCGCATAGGCAAGATGTAAACAGGATTCCAAAAAGTTGGCTTATATTACTTCTACTGAATCAGTTACAATGCAAACTGCAAGGAATGAAAATAACTAACTAACTGTCAGCCTCATCTGTTACAATACAAAAGTAATTGTGTGCTATCTCAGTGTGTCAATCTTTACCCTCTCCTGGTTAACTGTGGAACTTTGAGCTATGAATCGATCTTCTCTACTCTGTAAATGTGTGACTTTTCTATCCAATCTACTAGACTTCTCTTGTGCTCAGCTTGCTTTGCTTGACTCTCCAAAATTCCAACTGATCTGCTCTCCTCGTCCTTCTACTCCATCGCTGCTATTCCCGAGACCATTCTGACCCCTGAGACATGCATCCTCTATCTGTCAATCTCCTCAGATCTTGCAGACCTGCAACTATCAGTGCCCCAACCGTGCCACACAATATCTGCCTGTGTTTACATCTGTCACAATCCCAACTACCTTCAATAACTGCCATTAACTTCCTTAGCAACCCCGAACTCTTGCCAAGTACTCTCCCTGACTTCTACACGTCCTTCTGACATGATACAGTAATCCATCATGTCGGCCATACTGTCTATCATCTTCGACTTACCCGTCGGGTTTCTTCACGCTCTCCACATCCTTCAGGCTTCACAGTCTGCCCTTTCCTCCTCACTTGGCTCATGCCCAAACCTATCGGAGTCATGGTTCGATGCATGTCGACCATCGACGCTCTGCTACACCCTGTCGTCTGTTGACTCCCAACATGTCGAATGTCAAAATTTTCTACTTCTGTTGGTCACACACCGACTGCTCCTGCTCGACTTAATGAATTCGACAAGCCAATCATCTCTTCCGCACCAGTGGTTGTCGGAACTCCCTCTGGTCGGCTTTCCTCATGTCGACTAACTTCGACTGTTCTGCCTAGGCCTCGATGCTCCTGCATCAGACTCCCCAGGTGAAAAAGAAATCGACTGCTTCGTCAATCTCCTGAAATTTTCTTTGGAAATCCATGTCACCTCCTGCAACTCATCATTCTCCCATTGCACTAAGTATTCCTTCCTTCGCAAACTGCGCGTACGCCTGACTTCGCGTTCCTCTATTACTTCTGTGATTTCTTCTTTCTATCGATATGGAATCTACTCTGTCCAGTCGATCTTCGACACTTATGCGCTCCCACTGCTTGAACCTTCTTCAAACTTGTACATATCTGAGACATTGAATGTTGGTGAAATGCTCAAGTCATTCGGCAGCTCCAACACATAAGCGTTGTCTGAAATTTTCTTCAGAATATTACACGGTCCAATCTTCTTCAGCTTCAGCTTGTTATATTTTCCCGTCGAAATCTCTCCTTCCACAAATGTGCATAGACCAAGTATCCTTCGTTGAACGACTGTAATCTCTTATTCCTGTCGGCTCTCAACTTGTATGCGATGTTACTCCTTTCTATGCGCTCTCACACATCTTCATGCACTTCTTTCATATGTTCTGCAAATGATTATGCATCTGCGCTTTTCCTGGTTTCTATCGGTAACTCGACCAAATCCACCACTCCATGTAGGTTTCTTCCCCAAACAATCTGGAATGCGCTCAAATCTGTCGACCGATTCATAGAATTGTTGTATGATAACTCTACTTGCGCCAACACGTTCTCCCATTGCTTGGGTCTATTGACTGTCAAACATCTCAGAAGGTTTCCCAAACTTCTGTTCACCACCTCGGTCTGTCCGTCCATCTGCGGATGATATGCCAAGATAAACTGCAACCTCATCTCCATTTTTTCCATAGGGTTCTCCAGAAATGTCCCATAAACTTGGTATCTCTGTCCGATGTGACTCTTTGGAAACCCATGCAATCTGACTACTTCCTTGAAGAATAGTACAACAATGCCTATGGCGTCACTTTTCTTCCGACAGGGAATAAAGTGTGCCATTTTCAAAAATCTGTCGACTACAACAAATATTGAGTCACTCCCTTGCTGCGTCTTCGGCAGTACTAGCACAAAATCTATGCTTAGGTTCTCCCATGGGGTATTCGGTACAGGTAACGGTGTATACAACCCCATGTTTTTACTTCTTCCTTTTTCCAACTGGTAAACTCTACATTGTCGAACCCACTTTCCGACATCTGCTGTCATTCTTGGACAATAATACTTTTCTTCGACCAATGCTCTAGTCTTGTCAATGCCAAAATGACCTACTAATTCGTCGCTATGCAATTCTCGAATTAGGTTCTCCCTTACGGATCCTCTGGGAATACACAACTGTTGTCCCTTGAATAGGTATTCCTCTTGGATAAAATAATCAAAGTATGGAGTCATGTCGACACTCCACGGTTCCCGACAAGCCTCTCATGCTTTCGCAAAATCCCTGTCGGTCTCATACTCTGTCTTCACTGACTCTATTCTCGTTGCCTAAACTATCGTCGTGTTTAGCAATGCAACTCTTAGACTCAACGCATCGGTAACCTTATTTGGCTTGCCCGACTTATGTGGAAACATGAAAGTATATACCTGTAGGAACACGACCCATTTCATGTGCCCCTAATTCAACTTCAACTAAGTATTCAGATACCTCAGTGCTTAGTGATCTGCGTATAACACCAGCATAGATCCATCTTAAACTCGTATCTACCAAGCACCGAGAGGGATCCAATTTCTTGAGGTGTATTTCTTTTTTTAAATTTAAAATCAAGAAATTTGATCTTTCTTGATTGATAGATCCGGGTTTAAGTTTTAAGTTTTTATTTTATAAACAAACATCTATTTTTTAATTACTTTTCATAATATTTTATTTTATGAACCAACATGGATTTTTTTTAAAAATATTTTCCATAATTTTTTATTTTATGAGCCGGCATGAATTTTTTTAATTATTTTGTTACTAACATTATAACGTTATATCACGTTAGAGGATCTCTCCGATACTGGGTTGTAGAGCACCTCGTTTCACTTGGTGCAACAAATTCCCTGGGCAACAAATAATGCCTCCACTTCTTCAATGCTTGGATAATAGCACAAAATTCCTAGTCATAGACTGAATATTTCTGCTTCGCATCATCCAACTTTTCACTGAAGAATGCAATTGGTCGGCCCTCCTTACTCAACACTGCTCGAATTTTCATTCCACTGTGTCGTAGTCGAACTAGAAAACTTTGTTGAAATCTGGGAGCTCTAACACTAGGCTCTCAGTGACCTTTTCCTTCAACTTTTCGAAAGCTCGCCGAGTTGTTTTCGTCCACTTGAACTTGCCCTTTTTCATGCACTCTGTCAAAGGTGCACAAACCTGACTTAATCCCCGAATGAACTTCCTATAGAAACTGGCAATTCCATGGAAACTCCTTACTCCAGTCGTACTTGTTGGTTCCAACCAATATAATATTGCCTTCACCTTTTCTGGGTCCATCACCAACCCTTTACCCGAGATTATAAATCCCAAGTACACCAATTCCTCCTTCATGAAAAAACACTTTGCAAGTTCACCATCAGCTTCTCTTCCTGCAGCTTCTGCAACACCTGTCGAATATGCTCCAAGTGTTCTATCTTGGTTCGACTGAAATTCTGAATGTCGTTTAGATAGACTACGACAAACTTTCCCAAGAATGGCTTCAATACCTCATTCATCAATCGCATGAATGTATTGGGTGTATTATTCAATACGAATGGCATGAATAACCACTCATACATCCCTTCCTTTGTCTTTAATGATGTCTTCCATTCATCTCCTTCTCTAACCCAAATCTGGTGATAAACTCTTTTTAGGTCTATCTTTGTGAAGTACTTCGCTCCACTCAAGCAATCCATCAAGTCGTCCATTCTCAGCAATGGAAACCGGTAATTTATCATGATCTTGTTGATGGATCTAGAGTCTATACACATTCTCCATTCTCCACCCTTCTTCGGCACTAATACTATTGGTATCACACAAAGACTCAGACTCTCTTTGATCAATCCCCTGTCCAACAAATCCTGGACCTATCGATTGAGTTCCTAACCTTCTGTTGGACTCATCGTATGCGGTGCTTTGTTTGGAAGACTCGACCCTAGAATCAAGTTGATCTGATGGGATGTGCTCCTTGTCGGTGGCAATCCCATTGGTGTCTCATCGAATACTATGCTTCGGAACTCGTCAAGCATCTTTCCAACTTCGACCGGAATCTTCTCCATTGTCGACCTCTCGACACATGGTCCTTTCGGAATGATAGCATAACACACCAACTACTTTTCCTCCTCTGCAAGGAATTCCTTCGCTGAGCACATAAACACTCGCTTCTCCCAAAAGTTGCTCTTTCGTGCTTACCATCGGCTCACTCCTCCGGCTTTGTCTTAAGAGTCCTTTGCACACCATTTTTCCACACTGTGACTGTGTTGGCTAGACCATCATAGATAATTTTTTGATCATATTTCCATGGTCTTCCTAACAATAGATGGCATGCGTCCATTGGGATTACATCGCACCGTACACTATCTTCAAATCCTTCGACTCTGAAGTTAATCAGGCACTATTTGGTCACCTTCACATGATTCCCTTTATGCAACCATGAGATATTGTAAAGGTGTGGATGTTCTCGACACTTTAACCATTCCTTTTCAATCACCTCTATCGACACAAGATTCTTAGTGCTTCCACCATCAACTATGGTCATGCAATGCCATTTTCCGATCCGCACTTTGGTTCGAAAGATCACCTTCCATTGTGTGGGCTCTTGCTCACCACGTCTGTCATTCAGAACCAGTGTCTTCCTGGCTATCATGGCTTCAATTTTCTTCTTACCATCCTCACTACTGTCGGATTCCGACTCTTCCCTCTCATCGACTTGCTCATCCATTCGACATCTGGGTTTCGAATCCTCTACAGCATGTAGGTTCTCCAGGCATTCATATGCCTTGTGTCCCACTCCATGACACTTGTAACAGATTATGGCTGGTCTATCACCTCTCTTTTGTTAGATAGACCACTTTGACCGTACGCACCTCGACCATAGTTGTCACGACTATCGTGTCGGTTTCTTGCGCTTTCTCCCGTGTCGATGTCCCTTCCATCTGTGAATTTTCTTCTACAGATTCCTTCCTGTAACCGCTACTTTAACCTTTCACAGAAACAGTCTTCACACCCCGACCAATCATCCTACCTATGGTCGCTGCGGATTTTCTCAACAATTTCTCTTCTTCCTTCATAGCTAATTGGTAGGCTTCACCGACCGCTCTGAATCTTAACATGCTCAATTAATCCTGAATGGCATATTTCAAGCCGTTCACGTACCTAGCGACAGCTTCTTCTCCTTTTTCGGTATGACCCAACCTTATTGACAATCTGTAGAACTCTTCCGTGTACTCCTTCACAGTCATCTATTTTTGTTGAAAGTTCTACAACTTCCAGAACAAGGAAGTCACATAGTCATTTGGCAAGAACTTCCCTTTCAGCTTTGCAACCATCCGATCCCAAGACATGATTTTCTCCTTTCCCTTCTTGACTCTATCAGCCTACACATTGTCCCACCACAATGAGGCATGACCCTTCAACCTCAGACATGCAGTCTTAACCCGTTTAGGATCCTCGATATGCTCTATGTCGAAGTATTTATCCATTTCCCTGAAATAGTCGATCAAGTCTTCTGGAACCAGACTTCCTGAGTAGGTACATACATCTATCTTTGTCTGACCTCTCATATTCGTCATAATTTTGATCACTTTGTATTATGTTTCTTCTCCTATAGCTTCCCGTGGTTCCACTTATTCGGCTTCCTCGTCTCTATGGTCTAACGCATCAGGAATATAACCACGCCTTTGGATTTCTTTAATCGATGTGACTTCATTTGTCAAAGTTCACATTGTTCGGACGCACTCGTTGAACATCTCATGATCAATTGTGACTGTTGCGCCACGTGCTCTTCATCCAACACCTCGAACATTAACGCCTTTGTGAGCCATTTTCAACTTCAGTTGAAACTCCCACTCCGTCCAATTGCAACCAGACTTCAAAAAGTCGTGTACAAATCTACCCAACTACAGCAGGAGCTGTAAGCAAACTTGCAGGTTCAATACCACCTGACGTTCTCTTATATGGATATCCTTCAAATCTTAGGATGCTATAGCTCTGATACCAACTGACGCAAGGAGCGTTACCGCTAAGGTTCTTTCTTAACAATTACACACAACACATACATTCACATAGGCAAGATGTAAATAGGATTCCAAGAAGTTGGCTTATATTAATTCTACTGAATCAGTTACAGTGAAAACTGCAAGGAATGAAAATAGCTAACTAACTGTCGGCCTTAGCCATTACAATACATAAGTAACTGTGTGCTATCTTAGTGTGTCAATCTTCACCCTCTCTTGGTTCACTGTGGAACTCTGAGCTATGGCTCGATCTTCTCTGCTCTGTAGATGTGTGACTTTTCTATCCAATATACCAGACTTCTCTTGAGCTCATCTTGCTTTGCTTGACTCTCCAAAATGCCAAGTGATCCAGCTGATCTTCCCTCCACGGCCTTCTACTCCGCTGCTGTTGTTCCCGAGAGCATTCCGACTCCTGAGACACGCATCCTCTTTCTGTCGATCTCCTCAAATCTTGCAAACTTGCAACTGTTAGCGCCCCAACTGTGTTGCACAATATTTTCCTGTTTTGACATCTATCATGATCCCAACTACCTTCAATAACTGTCATTAACTTCCTTAGCAACCCCGAACTGTTTCCAAGTACTCTCCCTGACTTCTACGCATCATTCTGACAGGATACAATAATCTGTCATGTCGGCCATACTGTCTATCACCTTCGATTTACCCGTCAGCTTTCTTCACGCTCTCCACATCCTTTAGGCTTCGCTAGTCTGCCCCTTCCTCCTCGCTTGGCTCATGCCCAAACCTGTCAGATTCATGGTTCGATGCATGTTGACCATCGACGCTCTGCTACACCCCGTCATCTGTCGACTCTGTTAGCACTCCAGGAAACTCTTCTAGGTTGCAGCTCGAAGATGCCTGGTAACTTTATGATTTTCTCAATTGGATCAAGTCGGATGACTAACACAAGGTTTTACTAAGTCAAAGCATGCATATATATATCAATGGGAAAGGCTTTCAACCAACTCTGTTCAAGAATTTAGATAAATAAAGGGATGGACAGATCTTATATCATCAGCAGAAACATACATAAGCAATATATATGAATGGCCAATATTATAAGAAAATGATACTTGCACAACTCAGTCAATCTGTGTAATGAAAAGATGACAATTCTCAGACAGCAGATCAGCTTAAAGAAATGAAACACTCATTTAAATACAAGCATAGAATGGAAAATAAGTGAAATTGAACATCATAGGAAAAAGAAGCTTGGATTATTATATATAATGAGAAGTCTGAAAATAGTATAGTATGTGTGCCAATCTCCAAAATCAAACCTTTACTCCTTCTGAAGTTTTAGGCTTTATAGCCTTTACATGACAATTCCAGATCCTCAGAAAAAGGAACTGGTTTGCTAAAAACAAACCATTTAAAACAGTTTTACAATAAACTAGGAAAATATCCTATTTTCATGGTCGAAACTGTATCTCAACAGATCTTTAGGGTCTTCGACTGCTTTCCATGATCTTGAGATGTTTGTTGGAGGAAACCGAAAATGATACCTGGCAGATAGTCCAACTGTTTACTAAAAATAGGCAAGAAGCCCTATCTTTTCACCTTGTTGGCATCTTTCAAAACTGAAACAGGATTTTAATATCAATGTCCTTAATTACTATCCTAGCATTAGAAATCATCCTCGAATTGTTTAGATCAGCAAAAGTCAGCTCTGTGCAAAAGAGGAGCTTTCTGCATTATTTTGTAGTTTCGGTAGCTAGGAAAAGTAGATTTTAATTCTATTAGCTACCAAAAGCTCTGCTTTCGGTGGCTAATGAACAATTCGACATGTTCTCCTAAGCCACCAAAAAATCTTTTTGATCTAACTTGCAAAATATCACAAAATACGCTTCCTGTTTCTTTTAATCTTCATTTTAGCTGATTGGAATTCTCTGCACCTTGGGCTAGCTCTGGATTGTAAGTGAGACTGATGGATGCTGCTGCTAGGGTTTCAAGGTTTGAGTGTGTCTTAGGCTAGGGTTTTGGAGACATCTTCTTATTTCTCAGAAGCTTGACCTTCCTATTCAATTTGATGTTGTCTCTTATCAATCTTATATTTCTCCCTTTCAACTTGTTATGCTTTTTGGTTAGCCCTTGGAAGGAGACATACAATTCATTATTTCTTTCAGTCAACTTTTCATTCTTTTTCTTGATCACTCTTTGAAGTATTTAGAGATCATACACCTGTCTTAGAAGTTGATTGATCTTCTGAGATGAAAAACTTCTTTGTTTTGCTGGTTGATGCTTCAGCAACATACTGATCTTGCTCTTCCTTAGGTGTAGGTGAAGGAAAATATTCGTATCCTGTCATCTGCTCTCCAAGTGGGGCTGCTTCTTGAGGATCTCGTTCTGTTGTAGCTTCTTCATGTTCTGTTGCGACTTCTTGTTGCTCATGTTGGTAGGAGGTTTGGTAGAGTGCTATTGCAACATCTCCGATGATGTGACAAGGCAGAGATGGCACGAATGGTGAGAAGATGACGCGAATGGAAATCAGCGGAAGATTAGTTATGCATTTTGGGTCAATTGTACCACGGAATGCGGGTTTTGGGTCATTTGGACCACATATTATGTAATGTTGAGTCAGCTATACCGCAGAATGCGTGTTTTTGGTCGTTTTTGGATAAGTCGGTTAGATATTGGGTCATTTGTCCATAGTGTCAGTTAGGAAGTCAGTTAGTAAGTGGACAAGAGTTGTAAGGCGGAAGCCTATATATAGATAAGAATTGTAAGTGTTGAAGATATAATTCAGAGAGATAATTCACGATATACTCGCAGAGAGATAATTCACGGGAGAAGAATGTGAAGCTTTGATGTTGTATGATTTTCGGGTATGTTTTGATGTCAAGAGTCATTGCGAAGATCTAGTTTTTGCAGAGGCATTGTATCTGGGTTGACAATGATAATATGATGAAGCTATTTTGCTGCAATCCCTGTGTTCGATTTGTTCAGTTATGATAATGTGATATTGCATTATACAAATAATGTCATGCTTCTTTGATGTGATACTTGCTTTACAATTACTATTGTTGCAATGATGAATGTTTGGGTTGAGTATTGCTTTACTACTATGTTTAATGCTTAAATATATCTATATTAGTGTTGCAATAAGTTAAGTATCATAGGCACAACCATCCTCCTTCATTCTGCGGAAACATGGTTCCGTCTGCTCTTCCTGGATGCCTCGAGTGAGACCTCATCTACTTTGCAGGTGTTGTTGGGAGGAATAAACCCTGTCCGGGCCGGTGCTCAGGAAGACTGTGGTATGTGTCGACAGTGAGTGGGACCCCTATCGACCTGCATCATGTTAACAAATGGTTCCGTTTCTGGGACCGTGTACAGAGTGAAAGGAGGACATTTTGTGGCACTCGACGAAACCGGAGATCCAAGAATGGTTTGATCAGAAGTTGTAGGAATTCGCTGAAGAGGAAAGCAGGAACACTCGATTGAAAGTA
Source organism: Larix kaempferi (assembly GCA_027924585.1). Taxonomy (NCBI): domain Eukaryota; kingdom Viridiplantae; phylum Streptophyta; class Pinopsida; order Pinales; family Pinaceae; genus Larix; species Larix kaempferi. Next base: position 1,342,932 of record BSBM01000012.1, on the reverse strand, counting down.
GATCAGTGGGTGGGTCGATATATTCACGATGGACCGCATGAATGGTTCTTCTATGAATTCTCGGTCCTATTGTTCAAATGATTGGCAAAGTTGACCTTCCAAAAGAGGAACTTCCAAGGTGGTGAACCGACGACCTAGACCCCCGAATTGATTCAGGAACTGCAGGAAGTTGATAATAAATCATTGTGGGTTGTCGAAGTGTGGTTTGATAGCATCCTAGAAGGTTATATCATAGAGTTCGCGGTTGATACTTAGAAGTTCTATAGTGAATCCAAAAGATATTTTTTCCGCGAACCTCAGAGCAGGTTTTTACTGTCGCTTCAACTGTCGATTAAGATGCTTATTTGCGAAAAGGGTATATTGAAGATGCATCTTGATCAGTAGACAGCTTGGTGGGCAGAGGCCATGGGTACCGCAACTGTTGGGGGGTGGCACATGGCATGGTAAGGGGTAGATGGGTGCAGGTCATGATGAGACTGTGAGTGAAGCTGAGGAAGAAAGTGGTCTTACGAGGGGAGGAGCAAGGTTCCGACAGGAAAATAGGTAGAGGACGGGAGAAGGTCCTGCTGCAGTCAAATTGCAAGACCGTGAAGGAAGGCTACATGGGACAAAGTGACCTCACAGTCCTGAAAAGGAAAACCAGTCTATGCCCAGGATAGAGGTAGGACCAAACCTCGGCACCAACGTACCCACACCTCCGCTCACTATCTCTCAGATAGAAAGAAATACCACTTCGACATCACGAAGTTCGTCAATTCCACAGAAGTTAATTGGTAGTAGTACAGTGAAAGGAGAAAGGAATCCCAAAATGGTGGGAAATCATGCTAAGTTACCATTGTTCCACAAGAGTGCGACAAACAACCCAGAACAGTATTGGTTTTTGTGTGAAGCAGTCTGGACCATAAAATAGATCATCAATGATGCTTCTAAGAAAGGACAGCTAGCGATGACTCTGCGAGGTTGTGTATTAGATTGGTCTATGAAGTTCGTTCTAGTCCCTACAGGAGCCCCAGAAAAGTCGTTGGATGAGATTCGGGATGGGCTGATTACCGAATTTAGAAGGCCCAAGTCTGAGGCTCAATATATTACAGAATTAAAGGAAATTAAACAATATCCCAATGAGACGGTATGGGATTTCGACCAGCGATTCAAGACGTTGATGGCAAAGGTTAGTTTCGATATGAGCGTCGTCCAACATAAAGAGTGGTTCATCGTGGCACTGTTACCACACATTTGGCTTCCGTTGATGCAACAAAACATCTTGATGCCCAATGAAGCTCTAGATATTGCAATGTGATTGGAGGCATCGCCGATTGGAGATAATGCAGTCGAGATGTCGCAGATACAGACACAGCTCGCTAACTTGACTATACAGCTGCAATATTTGAAGAAGGGCAAGGAGCAGCATGAAAAAGTATGGTGTACGCGATGCCGAGGAGAAGGCCATACAAAGGAAAATTGCCTGGACTTCTGCAATTATTTGGTTTCAGGAGCACCTAATCCATTGAATGGTGGTAGCATGCCATGGTGTCGCGTCTGCTGGGTGTATGGGCACAGTCACAACAATTTCCCTTATATGCAGAAAATGGTCACAACCCTAAGAAATATTTATTGCACAATTTGCAAGTCAGTGGGTCATGATGACAAAGATTGCCGTGCATATGGGTTGCTACAAGAAAGAATGTATGATGCATTCTAAGTCAAGGATGATCAGCATGTCGTACAACAGTCGCAACCACAGCCGCAGGTAGCCCAACCGCATATGCAGTTTGTACCGCAGCAACAGAAATCATCGTAGTTCATGCCGCAATATGCTCCGATGCGGATGGCTCGACAACAGCCACAATATGTACAGCAACCGCAATATGCACAACAAGGGCAAGGGATGGAATCGGCACCAATACAGCAACAGTTTAACCAACCATAGTATCAGCAGCAGGGAGGATTCCAAGGAGGATACCGGGGAGGATGTGGCCGAGGATTTGGTCGCGAAGGAGGATGAGGTGGTTGCGGACCTCTTCAATGTTATCACTGTGCGGTATGGGGACACTATCAGCGAGACTGCCCACTACTGCAGAACCAATGTACTTTTTGTTTTGTTAACGATCATAGAGTTGAGAATTGTCCACAGTTGATTGCACGATGGATGGAAGGGAACACTCCCCAGTTGCAGACACAAACCTAGGCACAACAGGCCACTCAGAACCAAGTAAACAACCAGTGCAGAACCAAAATCCACGGCCGAATCAGAACATAAATCAAAATATAAATCAACCAGGGAACGTACCACTAAATTAGCAGCAGAGTGCAAACATCGCGACAATTTCTGCAAAACCAAGACCGCAAGATGCTTCCGTTGCTGTGGTCGCTCGAGGAGTAAATGTAACTGGAGAAGACAGCTAAACGATCTGGTTAGCTGGACAAAGGAAGGTATCATTTGATACTGATGCGAAAAGGGAGACGTTTCTTTAGGAATGACGGGCCTTAGGGAACGACCGAGGTAAAGCCGTCATGTATGACATTCCCTCTACTTTTGATGCTACTTCAGAGGTTAGCCCATCGTGACGGTCCAGCACACTTCGAGCATTTTTGGAACATTGTTTGTCCTTGGAAAAATATCTCAATGATCTTGCTGCGATTGAAGTCTTGTTGCGATGACCGAACCAGGATCGACAAGAGATCGCGGTTAATTCCTTGCAACGACGGAAGACAGGTAAGGAGATGCGGATGAATATTCAAATTGGCGACTATGATGTTGATTCAGTTATTCTGGATCTTGGTTCGGATGTCAACATCTTGACCAAGCAGGCTTGGAAGAAGATGGGGAGCCCCCCATTGAGCTGGTCTCCTGTAGAGCTCTGATTGGCTAACCATGCGAAAGTAACACCCATTGGGTGATTTCCACAGCCAGTGGTAGATATCGAGGGTATGAAAACCTATGCCGACTTTGATGTCATAGAAGTTGTCGTAGGCGGCAGCTCTTATCCTGCGCTGTTGGGGATTGGATGGGCTAATGATAGTGGAGTTGTAATCAACTTCAAGCAACGAATGATGAATTTTGAAAATCGCGATCTCAGAGTTATCGTCCCGTTGGATCCGACTGAAGGATGCCACTACATAGAGCTAGTGAAGGACGACGATCCCAGCGGATGGGACCATGCATTCAATATTTCTGAATATTATATACATCCGACTACTAACGGTAAGCTGGGATGGCGCAGTGATAGCTCTGCGTCTTCCGACTTGGATGATGCGTTGGAATATTGGCAGAACCGCTTGCACAAAGTGTCACTCCGTAAGTGCGGGTTGGTCACACAGTCATTACTGCATGTCATGACTGAAATGGTTACACTACCAATATATGAAGGACTACCTAGCTTATCCGACTTTCTGATGGAGTTTGAAGAAAGAGTTTCCGAACCACAGTGCTTGCTGGCATTGAATGAAGCATTGAAGGCTGCTCCAGCATGTTGGTGGGCGACACACAAGGCATCGATTGATGGATGGTCAAAATGCTGAAGATTGATGATGGTACGTTTTGGTGATACTGAGGTTTACCACACTGGGAAGTCTGATGGGCGGACCGATCCTGGTGGTCACTTGATGGAATGTCAATGGATATGGGTATTGCAACCAAAAGATGAGTGGGTCCATGCTTTTATCCATACTTTGGATGAGATGCCACGCTCATGGTATACTGCAGCTGAGTTGAGAGGAGAAATTTCTACTTGGCCAGAGATCACAGTGTGTTTTACCCATACATTAAGTTTTGCGGATGCTGATACATAGATTAATAATGCATTACAGCTCATCCGTGATGTAATTCTGCAGGTTGTCTCAGTAGCATATCCCGCGGATCCGCACACGCACTGCCAGATGCAGTCTCTCATGGAGTGTTTCAATATCAGTGGTGGGCCAAAAGATGGTGATGATCCATGGAATGTGAATATCCTGGAGTCAGAAGGAAGTCGTCCTGTGGAACTACCTAATGCACCAAGCGACCCGATTAGTCAGCCGCTGAGAATCCGCAAGATTAACATTGGGACATAGGACACTTTGAAGTTCGCAAATGTCAGGGATTACTTGGATGATGAGTTGATAAGCAAGGTCACTGATTTTCTCCATGAGTTTCAAGACATGTTTCCTACTAAGTTTTCCAACATGAAGGGGATTCTGGGTGACTTAGGAGAAATGAAGATTCCATTAAAACCAGATGCTAAGTCGATCTGGCAGCGACCCTATCGATTGAATCCGCGACATAAGGAGTCGGTCAAGGCTGAGCTGAATCGCATGTTGGGTGCTGGTATTATTGAACCAGTTGAGGAGTCATAATGGATTAGTCCTATGGTGGTACAGCATAAGAAGACTAGTGAAGTGCACATTTGCGTTGACCTCAGGAAGCTAAATGATGCATGTTTGCACAATCTGTTCCCCACTCCATTTACTAATGAAGTGCTTGAAGGTGTGGGTGGCTAGGAGATGTAATCCTTCACATACGGGTTCTCTGGCTATCATCAGATCCGCATTGCCAAAGAAGATCGCCATAAGACAACTTTCGTTACTGAATGGGGCTGCTTTCAATACACTGTAATGCTGTTTGGTTTGAAGAATGCACCTATGATATTTTCGCGGGTTGTCATTGCTGCATTTAAATACTTCATTCATAAATGTTTACAGGTATACATGGACGATTAGATGGTCTATGGTTTGGTTCGTGATCATTTGGAAAATCTACAGTTGATGCTTGAGCGATGCCGACAACACCAGATATCGCTGAATTTGAAGAAATGCATCTTTTGTGCACCGTTTGGGATATTGCTTGACCATATTGTGTGTAAGAAAGGGTTATCGGTCGATCCAACTAAGATTGCGCTCATTTTGAGTTTGCAACCACCGACCACTGTTAAGCAGTTGCGGGCGACTCTGGGACACACGGGGTATTATCGCAAGTTCATCAGGGGTTATGCTGTGATTACAGCCCCTATGGAGAAGTTGTTGAAGAAGGATGTGGCATTTCAGTGGAGCCCAGAATGTCAGGCTAGATTTGAAACACTGAAGGCGAAGATGGAGTCGACACCAATATTAGTATTTCCGAACTGGAGTAAGGAATTCCATGTCCATGTCAATGCCTCATCGATTGCGTTGGGTGTCGTATTGGCTCAACCAGGAGAAGGTGACCTTGATCATCCTATTTCTTTTGCAAGTCGGAAGTTGTCCTCTGCAAAAAGAAATTACACTACCACTGAGCGGGAAGGTCTAGCAATGGTCTACGCACTGCAGAAGTTCAGGCACTATTTGTTGGGTGGGCACTTTAAAATGTTCATTGACCATTCCGCATTGAAATATCTAGTCAATAAGCCTGTGTTGGGGGGGAAGATATGCCGCTGGCTACTTCTTTTTCAGGAGTTCGATTCTGAAGTCATTGTGAAGCTAGGTCGGTTGAATGTCGATCCTGATCATCTCTCGTGGATCGATACAGGAGAGAAGCCGACCAACATTGAAGATGGTTTACCAGATGCTCAACTGTTTCGGATTAAGGTTGCAGATGGCTACTTTGCAGAAATCATCCAGTTTCTGACAACGGGTACTGCACCAAATGAGTTCACCACTAGTCAAAAGAAGTAGTTGGTAGTCAAAGCTGCATACTTCTAGCTAATTGCAGGAGAGTTATACAAAATGGGTGTCGATGAGGTATTGTGCAGATGTATCTTGCTGCATGAGCAATTGCAGATATTAGCAGAAGCGCATGGAGGAGTAGCCGGAGGACACTATGGCGGTAGGGAGATTGCTAGGAAAGTGTTGCGTGCTGGGCTATGGTGGCCCACACTACATAATGATGCGACAGACTATGCGCGGTCCTGTGATGTCTGTCAGCGAATTGGAAAACCATCCCGATGCGATGAGATGCCGTTGATGCCCCAGTTGACATTACAGTCGTTCGACAAATGGGCGGTGGATTTTGTAGGACCGATAAATCCACCAGGGAATTGCACGGGTGCACGTTATATTATCACCGCGATAGATTATTTGACTCGATGGGCAGAAGCTACACCAGTCATTGATTTCTCCACGGCCACAGCCGCGCAGTTTCTCTTTGACCACATTGTCACTCGCTTCAGCTGCCCCAAGATATTATTGAGCGATCAAGGCAGCCACTTTCTTAATCACACCATCAACGCATTGATAGAGGAGTTGTAGATACAACATAAGAAGAGTACACCCTATCATCCACAGGAGAATGGCATGGTGGAGGCTTTCAACAAGGTATTGGAGCATGCATTGACAAAGGTGTGTAACGTGAACTGCGATGACTGGGATCTCAAAATCCCAACAGTATTGTGGGCCTATCGCACCACATGTAAACGACTGACAGGGAATACACCATTTAAATTGGTTTATGGCCAAGAATAAATTATTCCCATGGAGTATATTTTCCCAAGTCTACACATCGTAGCTGCAACAGGCCTGGATGATGCAACGGTAATAGATGAACGTCTAGAGCAGTTGGTGCAGTTGGAGGAAGATCATTTCATCACTGGGTTCCACCAGGGGGGTCGAGAAGGACCGCCAGAAAGCATGGCATGATCGACACATAAAAAACAAATAGTTTCAGCCGGGTGACTCGGTGCTGGTGTATGACAGCAAGTTTACGAAACATCCAGGAAAGTTGCAGATGCATTGGCTTGGTCCATATCGCATCAGTAGTATTACTTCAAGGAGTGCGGTTCAGCTGGACAGGGAGATGCTCCCAAAACTGGTGAATGGTCATAGGTTGAAGCCCTATCAGTCGGGCTTGGAATACCGCGATGCCTGACTCGCATCGGGGGAAAAAAAAAGTAGATTGATTGGTGGCAGGATGTCGCACCACCATGGATGAAATGTGGAAGCAGAGAGGCTTCTGCCGTAAGTTTGGAGCAGTCAGAGACACATGGCAGCGTTGCGACCTATTCAAATCAACAATAAATGCCAAAAGTTAAGACAGTTAATTAACAGTGCTCGTTTGAATGATGAGCATTAATGGAAGATCCGGCCGATCGGCGGACATGATCGACAACAGATTTGCCTCATTAATATAGGATTTTGGTTGAGTTAATGCATGATTTCGTGATGATTACGAAGGATTTGGATGGATGCTATAAAAATGGATCGGAGTTGGTCAGAAGACACTGAGAAATCAGTTGAGTAGTGTTGTTGCATAGTGCAGTCATGAATTGAGCAAGGTGTTGATAAGCATATAACGAGGTGCTGTGAGGTATGCCAGGTGAACTGGAGACAGTCAAGATTAGCAGCTAAGTGGAGTCTTCGTTCATCCTGGTGGTTGTTGAGCTAGAAGTTGTGTCATCTAGAGCTGTTGATATTGGAGCCGAAGTTTCCAATATGTCGGTGGGAGCATCAGTCGTCATTAAGAAGCGACGGGGAGGTCAACACTCTCAGTCCCCGCAGAGTAAGAGGGTGCTTCGGTCCTCTGTTGCGATGGAAGGTGAAGCTCAGGAATAGGTGGGGCAGTCCAGTCGCCCCATTTGTGAGTCTGCCCCATGTGCTAGACTATCATCCGGTGACATCCTTGGGTATATCCCTCCCGTTTGGCCGGATGCCACCCCACGCAAGATAAACCCAAGATAGAAATACGGTGTGAAGATGTCAGCGCTCCCAATTGGAATGGAGTGCTTTGTGGATATTGGGCCGATGTTGGTGCACCTGCACTACAACAACCATGATATGGTGGCCTACACTGACATTGCATCCGCCCCATATGTGCCAGAGATGCGCCTTTCCCCAACATCGACTGCACATGATTGGGAACGGGGATTGAAGCAGGTTGGCTTGTTAGGGCTTATTAACATGCCACATTTTGGGCGGCTGGTGGAAGTGAATGCGTGCTTCCATGGTGGTTCATTGTGGCTGGATGAAGAAGTTCCAGTCACCGTCGACTTAATTTCGTACATAACCGGCTTGCCTAAGAATGGAGTTGATTTGTTGTAGTTCATCCAAGGAAAGGCAAACGAAAAGAATCGGGAGCTGCAGTTGACATAGAAATATGGCCTAGAAATGAATGGGCGTGGGTATCACACCAGTAGTTGCAATGATCAGGCGGTACTCACGGGCATTAAGATCCTATCCTGCAAGGTGGTTAGGGGTGGTCGACCTAACCAATGCAACTCGAGGATTGTTGCATGTGCAGAGCAATGTGCGGAAGGGGTCCAAATGAACTGGTCCTTGTATCTCTTGAATCAATTGATGGAGGACATTGTGGCGGTCCAATCGGGAAAGGGTGCCTTCACATATAGTTGGATGTTTCTTTTGATCACCTTCTTCGCATGGAAAGAGTCCGGCACGTACCAGGGCATGGACTATTCGGCTGCAGCAGAATGACAGGGGGTGGAATATCAAAATCTATGGTATGTACGAGATCTAGAGAGACTCTGGGATTGCCAATTGCAGTTTTGGCTGTATTGGGAGATGCTTTGTGCCGTAGATATCTAAAGAAATTGTAGCACGGTTCAAACCTGTAGTGTCGTTTGCAATTTGGTCGCATAGCATACATATCCAAGCCTGCCGTGATACTGATCGGCAATGGTTGCAAACCTCATATAAGGTGACGTCCAAATATTTGGAGGCTACTGTGAACGAGTGTCCGGAGACATGGTGACAACCCATGAGTTTAGCGGATATAGAAGTCAGTGGCTTGGCGTTGGGCCCAGATGATTGAGTATCGGCACAGGATGAGCAGAGTCACCATGAATCAGGGTACCAATCGACCAAAACGATATCAGATGATAGTGACTGGGAGGTTGAAGAGAACTGCTCAAAAAGGTATCAGGAGCATGCAACGATCAGCGGGTTGTCTTTTCCCGCTGAGGCACAGTTGGGCCACCTGGTCACAGCGATCAATACTACATCCTCTGTGGTAGCAGACAAGATGGAAAGGAAAGTGAATGAAGGATTCCATGTGAGCACCACTCGGTTAGAATCTTTGTATGACATGGTTTCCAGTAAGGCACCAGAGAAAGTAGCAACATCAACTTTGACACAATTAGCACTGATCTGCGGGTCAGGAATGTGGAGATTCCCCCAACTGCAATTGTGACCGAAGATGCGGCAGTAACCACATTGCTGCAGCAGCTGAAAACGGTGAGCATTAATGTGAATGCCTTGCTCGCGGAAGGATTGACCACTCTGCAGGCTACTAACAGCAAGGAAATGACAAACCGGCTGCGGCAGATCAGCGGTATGTGTGTCCGACTGTAGGCAAGCTAGGTCGTTACGCAGCGCACTATAGAAGAATTGAATGCCAAGGCTGCTTCCGCATGGCAGTCCGTGGATGACCTCGAAGCACACATCAAGGAAGATTGGGCTGAGAAGGCCTGGGAAATTGAAGGCCTGAAAAAGGAACATGATTTCCTTATTTTGGAGAAGGCTTGTATGTGGGACGATGATGTACAGATTGACCAGGCGATCACGAAAGCTTATCAACATGTATCGGATCCCACTAAAGAGGTAGATGTGCTCCACCGAGTGCAGCGACTAGGGGCTTCCATTATTTAGTTGTGATAGGAGAATCACGAGTTGAAGGCCTAGTTGAAACTGGGTATGCCTCAGGCTGAAGTGGATGAGCGAAGAAGGGCAATTGAGGAAGTTGCCACTCAGATGGAGGAGCTAGAAATGCAGGAAACCAGGCTCACGGCTGAAATGGTACAATTCTGGGGATGCATTGTTCAGGACGAGCAGGTTGAACAGTTGACTAAGTATCAGCAAGAAGCAGAGGGACAGGTGGTGACATTGAAAGCCGCAATGCGCACAATGCCACCACTGGAGCAAGTTGCTAAGTCTCAAGAGATAAAATATTTGCAACAACGATTCACCAAGGCGGACGAGCAACAGAAGATGCGCGCAGCACAGTTAGAGGAGTTCCAAGACGTCGGCGGAAAATTCATGATGCAATCTAGTGAAGCCATGCAGGCAGTGCAGAAGTGTCGACAGCAAGTTGTGGCAAAGCTTACAGATCACCCCTCTACAGAAGACGTGGTCGACAGTCAGTTAGTGGCTACGAAAGCTAAGGAGGTGGTGTAGACAGTTGAACAACCGTATGAGGACTTCAAATCCAAAACGACGGAGTACACCATATCTTGTTGACATGGCTCGAGGGCGAGCCACAAGATTGTGTTGGGGGCCTATTGGCAGGCGGTTTGGTAGAGTGCTATCACAGCATCTCCGATGATGCGACAAGGCAAAAGATGGCGCGAATGGCAAGAAGATGATGCGAATGGCAATCAGCGAAAGATTAGTTATGCATTATGGGTCAATTGTACCGCGGAATGTGGTTTTGGGTCATTTGGACCACATATTATGTAATGTTGAGTCAGCTATACCGCGAATGCGGGTTTTTGGTCATTTTTGGATAAGTCAGTTAGATATTGGGTCATTTGTCCATAGTGTCAGTTAGGAAGTCAGTTAGTAAGTGGACAAGAGTTATAAGGAGGAATCCTATATATAGATAAGAATTTTAAGTGTTGAAGATATAATTTAGAGAGATAATTCACGATATACTCGCAGAGAGATAATTCAGGGAGAAGAATGTGAAGCTTTGATGTTGTATGATTTTTGGGTATGTTTTGATGTCAAAAGTCATTACGGAGATCTAGTTTTTGCAGAGGCATTGTATCTGGGTTGACAATGATAATATGATGAATCTATTTTGGTGCAATCCCTGTGTTCAATTTGTTCAGTTATGATAATGTGATATTGTACTATATGAATAATGTCATGCTTCTTTGATGCGATACTTGCTATACAATTACTGTTGTTGCAATGATGAACGTTTGGGTTGAATATTGCTTTACTACTATGTTTAATGCTTAAATATCTATGTCTTAGTGTTGCAATAAGTTAAGTATCATAGCCACAACCATCCTCCTTCATTGGGTGGAAACATGGTTCTGTCTGCTCTTCCTGGACGCCTTGGATGAGACCTCATTTGCTCTACAGGTGTTGCTGGGAGGGATAAACCCTATCCAAGCCAGTGCTCAGGAAGATTGCGATATGTGTCGATAGTGAGTGGGACCCATGTCGACTGGCGTCGCGTTAACAGCTCATCATTCTGAGAGTCTGTGTAGGTGAGATTTAGGATGTTCTTAACCTTTGGAGAAACTTCTCCTTCGATACCCTCAGTGAAAACTAGTTTCTTTTTAGCCCTCTTATGCTTGGAAGACAGAGAGGATTGATCAATTGCTACTAGGGAAATGGCCCTCCTTTTCCTCTTTCCAATTCTGGGAGTGGAAGATTTATTTGAAGAAGTTTTCTTATCATCTTCGGGCTGTAGTTCTGTTTCAAACTCATTCCAAAATAAAAAAATATGCCCATCAAATTTTCCTTCTTTGGAGTAACTCACTAACCAAGAGCCTGATTAAACCATGATGAAATAGCCTGCTTGCAACTTTGTTGGGGTTGGCTTGGAATTGATGGGCCATCTTCATCAAGATTTTGTGTAGATAGAAAGGCAGGTTTAAGGGATTTTTGCCAGTGAAGTGGTTCATCAGTTTGAAATGGTAAACCAGTACTCTGTTGTATTTTCCCTCAAATGTTATATATACCAGGATTGTCTTCAACAGGTGCTACCATTTTTATTCAAGATAGGACGTGGGAATGTCCTTCTTCCATATCATATTTTTGTGTTCTGGCTTCAGATAAGACCTAAATTCTATATCTTCTGTGGCAGTAGCTTTGAACCAGCTTTATCCTATCCTTGGACGTTTTGTTACTTGAGCTATGAGAGCTTCATCCACCTCGAATTCGTCTTTTCCAATTACTGCCTTCCTTCCATCAAAAGTCAAAGCAAAAGCTTCTTCTAATTATTGATGCGATCCCTCTAGTTTTTCACAAAACTTATAGCAGCCCGCGTCTTTGAAAAATTGACACACCTCGAGGTGTGATTCTAGATAATAGATGTCATCGAGCTCTCTTCTTAGGACCAGTCCTCCTCCTTTCTTCATCTATTAACTGTTTCTTGACACCTGCAATCAGAAAATTGAAGCTTGGGAGAAAAGGTAGACACAAATTAAGGAAAGAGTAGGCTTGGCAACTAGTAACAGTGAGAGATGGAGGACGTGTTCAGAATAAAAACCTGACTTTGAGGGATGTGGATGGATAGACTTCTCATGCGATTTTAACCGACCTATCAATTTTGGTAGATGCGGTTTTATACTAACACATGGGAAAATTAGAACTGAAGTTTTGCATAACTACGAAGGATGCGTAATATTAAAAATCGGATTGATAGGATAGGTGTAAGGTTTAGTGGGTATGGGATTTTTAAATCAAATCATGACTACACCAAATGCTTAATCATCAGATCGCGACCTGCTAATCCTTTTTCTTTTCGGCGGCTAAGGAATGATGAATCCCTTTTAAACTTCACGACTGAGCCCTTGATTAGATATCTTAACCGTTTGAAACCAACTTACTTTCGGTAGCTGGGATGATTTTTCCTTTGAACACGTGAGCTGCCGGAAAAGTGTTGAAAATTCGTTTCCTTTCGGTAGCTTTGAATAATTTTTCCTTTACACTGTAAGTTGCCGAAAGCTGGGTTTTCGATGGCTAATGAACAATTCACCATGTCCGCCTAAGCCACCGAAACCTGAATTTTCTTTTTGAAGAAAAATGATATCCAATGTTGTTGCAAACTTTATTACATACTTAAAACATTTGAAAAAGAACCTCAAATGTATATAAAAATGAAAATTTGAAAGACTTCCTATCACCTAGAAAAATCAACTTGTCTATGTTTATTTGAGGAGATAACAGACTCCCAACATGTTGACTCTCAACCTTTGTTGCTTATGTCGGTCACACACCGACTGCTCCTGTTCGACACATTGACTTCGACAAGCCAATCTGCTCTTCCGCACCGGTGGTCGTTGGAACTCCCTATAGTCGCCTTTCCTTATGTCAACTAACTTCGACTGTTCTGCCTATGACTTGATGCTCCTGCATCAAAAACCTTACAAAATATATCCAGATCCAATGAACTAGCTTACTAAGAAATCATAGAATGTCATCCACTAACCTGAATAACAAATTGTATGCATAAGAATGCATAACAATTCTATCTTATAGAGAAACAAATAAATTTTTTTCTCCTGAGATCCACCCCCTCTCAGATCATAGAATGTAGGTATTTATACATAGTAAATGACAGGAGAAGATAAGATCCGTTTCCCGAATTGTTGTGTAACTAGCTGAGTTGTTCCATTTAGTAAATCCGTCCATGAGAAAAATATAGGAAATTCCATTTTGAAAAACTAGTCAGATCTCCCAAATGAAGAACTTTATGAGGATTCTTCACATTGAAAAACTAGTAGGGCACATTCTGCACAAAACCCATGTCTCGGATTTTTCATATACATCTTCATCACTCTAGAAATTGCATCCAAAGATCATTGCTTTCCACTTGGCACATTTTGATCACTCCATATTTGGGATGTAAATTCTTCAGCTTAACTCCTCCGAATCCAAATCCACACCTGTACAATTCGAAAGATAAATGAAAACATCATTCCAAAGCTAATGAAAGAAATCTAAATTAATAAAAATCCATTTGCAAACAAAAATATAATGAAAATAGATAAATCTGATCCAAATTCGAAATTGACTGTTCAAACACATTTTTAATAAGGTGGTTAAGCTGTTCAATTGGAAAAAATCATCTTCCCAAATCATTCCTCATCCTTCCATCTTTCCAATGAGCTATCTCGGGCTTGATTTGGATTCAGAAATCTCAAGATATTGCTCCTGGAAGATAGCTCACTAGCCATTGATTTCATCGTTGGGTGAATTGTGGCCATTGATTTAACAACTAAATCATTTATCCATATCAATTATTTTCCAAAAGAATAAAACCAAAACAAATAAAAACCAAAATCAATATTCCCAAAATATCTAAAGTCACATGTCGGGGAGGAAAATTATAATTTTTAAACAAATCAAAATCGAAAAACAAAATCAAAACCAAAGTTAAAATCCTAAGTAAAAAATGAAATTACCAAAATTTACGGACCCGAAATTAAATTAAAATACAACATAAGAGAAATCTAGGGTCCGAAAAATCGGGTTGATGAAAAAATGAAAATTTGAAAAAGTGTCATCTGCAATCGCAATTTCTAAAATTATGGAAATTAAAAAATGATCATTTTATTTTACCTTCTGCCATTCTGCATTGCGGATTGCGGGTTGCGGAAATGATATTTTTTTAAATGAGAAAAAATTTACCTTCCGCAATCCGCAATTGCAGATTGAAGATTGTGGAAATGTGGAAATAGTTCTGTAAATCTACAAAAATGCATAAAAATTATCTAAAAGCTTGAAAAAATGCAATTTTTTAAGAATATTGAACGAAGCAATGAAATAAAAATGGATAAAATATTAAAAAATAAATCTAGAAATATTTACAAAACAAAAGAAAATCCAATATCTAAAAATATAAACCTAGAAGTAAAAACCAAAACAATTTACAAGTTAATTCTTAAGAAAATAAATGTTGGAAACAAGTTACGTATATAGGGAAAGAATCACTCCTATAATATAGGAGAGTCAATGAATTCCATAAATAGGTTTCTAACATAATCATTTTCCAAGAATAGAATACCAAGAAAAGAATAATAATATTTCCTTTTGCACAATAATAAATGAAAATCTTTTTAAATTGCAAAAGGGAAAAATAGGAATTGTATTTTCAAGATCAAATTAGCTTATTGAGAAGGAAAAACATATCCATGATCAAACTAACTTTATATTGGTGAATATTGAATTTTAATCCCACTAATTCTCAAATAATCATAAAACAAACAATGATGGAAATTAGATAAATTAGAACTCACTAAAACATGTGTTTTTTATTTTAATTTTCATAAAATCAAATTGTGTATGATATATGGATTTAATAAAATACACAAATTAACTAAATGAAATTCAAAGCATGACCATGAATATTTAAAAGATTTAAATAAGCTTAATTTAAACATTAAAAATGTTAAACTAATATAAGCAAACAAACCCAAAAGACTACGATTATTTACAATATTTATATTATGATTCTAGGCATACAAAAGTGAAAATAAAACTCCATCAAGCTCAAATATCAAACTAATGCAATATCTAAACTCATGAGAGAAGAAACTATAAGATCAATCAAAATCCTAGAATGAAGGTAAGAACCAGCCATCCTCTTGAATGATCAGTTTATGCATCGAAGACGAAATCTAGGTGGGGAATGTGAAGGACAACATGGTAAGTTAACCACCAAGATCATGGAACCAACTCAAATCAATCAAAAAGAAAATAAAAGCTAGATATTAGTAAAAATGGAAACAATCCAAATAATACCATAGATCTAGAAAATAAATGCTGAAATACAAAAATTGAAATCCAAACAAATAAGAAATAAAAGTGGGGCTCTCATTTTTATTGATAAAAATGGGATCTGTTGTGCCTACAAAAGGCCCTTATGGTGGTACAGGTCCCCATTCATGGCTCATGATCCCAATAGAAAATTGTGATTGCCAAACAACATAGACTTGTGTTTCAAACTATGCCATGAGCATAAAAAACCATCCCTATATTTTCAAACCTCAAAATGGAAATTTTATTTCACTCGTAGGATAAATATTCCATGTGTAGGTTTTATGTGATGGTCTAGGGCATGATCTTGTTAGGAAATTGGTATGTCCTTAGACCTTGGGTTTTCACCCTAGACCATATCTTATGAACCAAAAATAATATATGGTGTGTTAATCCTAAAATTGGTGAGCATATGTCAGTCATAAGGTAAATGTTTCCTATGTAGTGCCTATGTGATTATTTATGGCACCATGCATGATGAAATAGAGAAAATTGTGTGGTCTTAAACCCTATTTTTTAGCCTCAATGGCATGGCCTACGCCTTGATAACCATGCATGGTATTTTAAATCTAAAAAATGCCACCCTATCTCCATGCATGCCAAATATTCTCGGCATTGTGATGGAATCAAGCCTCATGCATGGAACATAAATACTTTTTTGAATGTGCATTTGTTTTTATATATATTCATATTTGTATATGTTCTTCAATAAGTAGTTTTTTTGGATGTGGTTTCTATAAAGTTCCACTAAAAACTTATTTTTTAGTATTTTTAAAGACAGGTTTTAAAAACTACCCCTAAAAATTAAACTATCATGACAACAATTTGGGTGGTTTTCATGTCTTCCACCCATGATTACATACAAACATCTAGGAATGATCCCGCAATTGATTATCACATGACTTATTATACCCAATTGTGGCTCATACTTCATATGTCATACTTCTTGTATGCAATATTGGTGATGTAACCTAGGCTAGAGCCTTTTAAGTAATTGGTGACTAAAAGAGAGGCAAAACCTAATTCCCTCTTAAAAAGCTATATGGATAACTGGAATGTGCTTTTTAGATGATGAAAATAATATAGTAACTATATAAGGATCTTACTCAATAAAACCATCATTTAAGGAATTCCTATATCTATAGTTTTCCTTAGGGTGAGGTACCTAATCAAATATATGGCTAGGTTCATTAGAGTACATAGGAGGATTAAAATTCATGATGGATGTTAGCTTTATAAGTGGTGGGTAGAATCTTTGAATTTTCCACTTATTAGTCACTATATAACACTCCAAAGATAATATTCTTTAGTTTCGTATCTTGGGATATATACTTATATAAGGTAGCAGGATATCCTTCCTAGAATATAGGTGTTGAACTATGTTGGTAATAACAGGTTACGTTGGGTTGGGAGATATCCTTGATCAAATTCTATTGGGATGGGATAGTGAGAGACCGGTTCATCCCCCTGGTTGTTGTATGGTCATAGGACTTATCTCTCACATGGAACCTAACCCTTGAAAATGAATGTGGCAGTCAAACTATATAAAAACATTTTAGTTCTAAAACATTTCAAATATAAGTCAAGGAATGCATGAGGATTTCAGTCAAAATATATAAAAACATTTCAGTTATAAAACATTATAAAAAACGGTCAAGATATGTACAAACATTTCACTTATAAAACATTATAAGAATGAGAGTGGCAGTCAAACTATATAAAAGCATTTCAGTTCTAGTATTTCAAGTACATTTCAAAGACCAAGTCAAGGAATGCACAAGGATGGGGATTTTCCCACATGCAAAGGAATACACTACATGGTGCACATATAATAGGAAAAGCACTCATATGTAAATACTGACAATAGTAAGTAAAGTTATCCGATTTATAGTGTACCTATTTCCATCCATTATGATGTCAACACTGGCAGCATTGAGGGTATTGGATAATTCCATCATGCCACATCACCCTAAAGTTGTTAGCATAGTTTGATCCTTGGGACATACAAATGTCTTTGAGAGTGCCATGTGGAATTGGCCTATATTAAGTAATCGAATGGTATATAAGCAAAGGCCCTTGAAAATGAAAGTGGCAGTCTTAATTTTTAGACAAGAAAATTGTCACTAGTTTCCTAAGTTCCATGTCACAAGTCATAAAAGTTAAAGGAACAAAAAATATAGGATCTAACTAGCTTTATGGACTAAAGGTTCTTTTAAATCAAATTCAATAACATTGTGATTCCTATTCTTAATACTTAATTGGTTTTAAATAAAATTCAAGTGCACAATGTGCTAGTGCAATGTGCCATTCTTGAATTTCTCCATGTGAAATGATAATGCATGCTTTGTTAAAGTTTCCATGCACCGATGTCATCAAGTACACAATGTGCTAGTGCAATGTGGCAAGATAATGCATTTTTTTTTTCATTAATGATGTCATCATGGATGGCATGTTTGTCTTGTTGTTGACACTATTTATTTCTTCTATGTTATCTTATTAGACAACTTATTCAACAAACCCAATAAAGAACCAAAATCAAACTATATAAAACATTTCATTATAGTATTTCAAGTACATTTCAAATACCAAGTCAAGGAATGCACAGGGATGGGGATTTTCCCATATGCAAAGGAATACACTACATGGTGCACATGTAATAGGAAAAGCACTCATATGTAAATACTGACAATAGTAAGTAAAGTTAAATCCAAGTTATAGTGTAAATAAAGGACAAGGTTTGCATAACAAATCAATCCAAGGCTTGAAAAAAGGACCACATGGAAAGCTCAAAACAAATCCACATCAGCATGGGGAATTCCATAAGACATGTGACATACACTAGGATTTCCATGTGGCACTAACATATCTTGGGTACTTGAATGTTTTCGTTTAAAATTTTGGCTAATTAGTAATGTTTGAAATGAAATATTAATTAGGAATTTTACATCCATTATCTTAGTTTGAAGACACACTTCATGGTCTTTAAACTTACACAAGTTACTTCATATATCCAACCTTGGGAATTTAATGAAATTTCATATCCTTTAAAAGGGTTCAAGAGGCTAGGAAAATTGGACTCCTTAGGATTTATGATGCATGGATTGTCCTATGAAATTGAAACCTATCCCAAATTACCTTAATTGAAAATGGGAACCTATCCCTAAAGAAAATGTATCCCAATAAGATCTATTCATTGCAATTTACTACTCTAGTCGTTGTTAGCCTCGTTACTATTCCCATCTTTATTTTGTTGCAAGAGCAAGAGCCATGAAAGGTGTTTTTAGTATTGAAAATTCAACTACAACGTGTTGTCTCATTTTAATGATTGTAGGTACCACCAAATAGGTACTTGCAGGATCTATATTCCTCAAGTGAGGAAGATAGACTAGAAGAGGTTGAAAGTGAGACGTCTATTACAAGATCTAACAGGTCAAGATCAACTAGAGGTGAAAAGGTAAGGAGAAAATTTCGTAGACGCATGAAAATTTTTCTTTCTAAAGGAGGATCATGTGATTATGATAATGAGAGCATAGGTGACATTAAGTTTCCCCTAAGGTATAGAAATATTGTCAAATGATGGCTACCCAAGGATCTACCCCAAGTTGACATAGATTTATTCCTCAATGGGAGGATTTATCGCATTGCTCCATCGTCTTTACATGGATTGGGGCTATTTTCCATGGATGGAATAAAGGTCAAATATGGAACTGAAACAGAATTTATGGATTATGTCGGACCATGCTACAAATACAATGCCTGGTTGTTGTTGGTCCGATATACATGAAGTATGTGAACATATGGAGTGGCAACAAATTATTGTCAACTACTGGACAACAATATGAACAAAGGAGCTACTATGTATATTGAAGGAAGGCCAAAATCTTCTGGAAATATCGCAGGGTTTATAAATAGTACATGACTAGGGACAATACATAAGCTAC
Organism: Larix kaempferi; assembly: GCA_027924585.1. Classification (NCBI taxonomy): domain Eukaryota; kingdom Viridiplantae; phylum Streptophyta; class Pinopsida; order Pinales; family Pinaceae; genus Larix; species Larix kaempferi. The sequence continues at coordinate 1,323,598 of BSBM01000012.1, read as the reverse complement.
CCAATTGCATATTTGAGGGGCATGAAGCAAATCGTGCATTCGTACGTGCAACATAATCAATAGTTACAGGTGAAGTATTGTTGATCGATTACGGTTTGAATCGAATAGATGCAGGGGTTGCTATTATGGGGGTAATTTTCTTATACAACATTTAACTCAACCTTTTATCGATGACTTCATATTTTTCTCATGCAACAAGTTTATTTATATGTCATTCTTTTTATAATATGCACATGGTTAATTATATGTCATGCTTTTCGTTAATCACGTTTAAGAGACATTGTTAAATATGTAATTTTCATTTTTAATATGTCTTAATTCTTATATTGTGGCAGGGTGATCATGGCCATATGACACAAGATGACCGTGGAAAGACACCAATGGTGTCACATGAGGTAGATGTTAGCATAATAGTACCTAATAGCATCAATGTAATAGTAACCACAATTCATGATTATATTACAACTGTTAATATTTGACCTTTTTTATCCTTATGAGCTCAATTTTTCAAGATGATATCATGCTTATTGTATTGTGGTAGGGGGGTGACACTCAGAGCACACCTACAGCTTTCTGGATAGGTAAACGTGACTGTAATATTAACAATAAATTTTTTATTCATTAATCACATTTAACATACATGGTTCAATTTTTACGTTTCAATATGAATATGACTTGCTTCTTGTATTGTGGCAGGGTGATCGTGGGAAGTCACCAATGTTGTCACATAAGGTAAATGATAGCGTACTAGTACCTAAACATGATTAAATAATTATTTTTGTTATTATATGCATTTTTTTTTTTACGTGAGTTTTTGTAATGTTAAAAATAAATTAACTACTTTTATTAATTGATGTTTGTAGAGCACACCACTTCAGGATGATGAGGTGGTCGCCAAGGAAGATAGATTTTATTCAACAAACCCAATGGAAACTATGAAGAAGGCTTTGAAAAAGTGCAATCAAGAACTTCTTAGATTGATTGTAATCAGACCCAAGTCTGAAGAAATCAAAGCAAAAATTGATGACTTGAGGAAAAAAATAGAACAATATGAGGTGTGTGGCATCTTTGAAATATTTTACGAACTTTGACATATATTCATTCATGTTATTTTAGTTCTCTTTTTTTATATGATCTAATCAATTGAAGTTTTCTTTTTGTAGGAATTTTTGGAGATAACACCTGTGCATCGAGTGCGGCCTGTAGAGGTCGGTATTGGTAGTAGCGATGGTTCAACACATCGTCAATATACCGTACCGACGAGGATTTTTTACTCTCCTAACCAGAAATTCACTTTAGATGATATGACCTCACCGGATGTTGGAGGTCAACAGGGCCCTTCACCCACTACTACTTCATAGGATGTTAGAGAGGACATTAGCATCGAATTTGAAAGTTTTTATCCTGGCGTAGTACGTGTGGTTAGCAGAGGATCATTTCCTGTTAGCTTCTTGGTGGACCAAGTTTGTGTTTCAATCAAGATACCGAAGATTTCACGTATTATTTCATTTATTCAGTGTTTTTTTTAATGTAATTCAAAGCCACATACCTCAAATTAGTTTTAATTAATGATCATATTTTTTTTGTAGGAAATAATGTTTTTTATAAGAACCTGCATGACAAGGAGTTGGATATTTTTGGGCCCACCATTCTACACAATGGAATTCCCAAAATGACAAATTGAAAGATGATTTGATGAACCACATGGTCATCTTGTTTCGTGATACCTTAAACAAAAAGGGTGTCACCGCAGCAGCTGGCTTAAATTTGAAATATGTCAGGGCAGATTATAGGGACAGTTTGCAAATTAACCATGAGTATGAGTGTCCTTTGATGGTTCCAGAGAAGGAGTGGAAGGCGCTCATGGATGATGTAAAGGAGAAGGCATGGAGAAAACAAGGAAAGACTCGGCCAATCAGTTCAAGAAGGTATGACACATATCATATTCTCAATGAACAATGTTCATTTTTTTTTTAACTTTTAAATATATTTAAGTTGTGATATCTAACATATTTGAAACCTTTCATAGTCTCCCCAAAACCTCTAAAGCAACAAAGGCACGAGTAGAAAAACATGGACAATACAAACTGGGCCAGGGTAGATATCAGAAACTAAGGGCACGAATTGTAAGAATCAAACGATCATTGCTTGTAGCCAAAAATTTTCTAACTGTGGTGAACAAATAATTGATTTATCACAAGCAATTTTCACGCCCATATGCATTGCAGGGAAACAGTTTTCAATAGGTAGCCATTGAAGAAGACTTCAGGTTCGAATTCAAGTATGGTTTTCAACATGTGCTGGAATGTCGAAAAAGCATGGGGCAAACCCCAATTTCCCCATTGATGCACATAGAGATAAATAAACTCAATAAGGCCATCATTATAATGTACTTGTGTAATCTATTCATGAATGATTACATCAAAAAATAAATGTCTTTTTTTGTTTTCAGGGTGAGAGCAAAAAAAGTAGCAAGGGTAGTGGTACCGACTAGGTACCACATCATGGTGGGGAGCTTCCTCATGGTGGTGCCGTGAAGCCTAGCCATTCAGGTATGTATTCTATAAAACATAAATATTTAATATGATTTTAAATACATAATTGATGACGTGTACTAATAAATTTTCTTATGTGAATGGCAGGGCATGTACCTGCTCATGCTCAACTGGGAGAGGAACAAATGGCAGAACCAATGAACAATCCAGTTGTCTCATCCTGTCAGACAATAGGTAAATATCATTGTAATGATATTGAAAATAATGAAATACGTATCTCAATAATAACTACACATTTATGTCTATATAACTGTCTTGGTTTTTGCAGATGATGCCCCTCTACCTCCACGCCCTACTAATCGATGTACCAGAAGTATGGTACGGGAGAGCATGCCCAGACAATCAATAGAAAGAGAGGGAACAACAACAACAACGGGTCAATAAAACAAAGATGAAGTCCCCCTCTTCGAAAATTAAAAAAAAATGTAGTTGTATACATTTAATATTTTTATTTGGCTGAATGAAGACATGAAATGTTTACAGTTTTTTTACAGGTTTCTTGATTTATGCAGTGCATGGTCATATTTTAGAATTTAGGTTTATAATGTGGATGTTATTGCTTAGTCCATATTTCTGAATATGTGTGACATCTTTTGATGACTATGGTTATCCTCAAGGGGATGGCCACCCCTTCCTGATTTAACCTGAGGAAGATGAGATGACCATATCGTTTATAATTGGTTTAGATCTAATATATTCATGTTATTTTTATTTAAGCATTGTTGTATTTCATTAACAACTTAGATCTGATATGTATTGATACTGTTATTACTGTTTTTGTTTTCAATACTGTAATGATTATTGCAACTCTCTGTTTTATAGTATTGTGCTTATTAAAACAATTAATATACCTATATTTGTGCTTTTTAAAATTTATATGTGAAATTTTTGTTCACTTTGTTGCATAGCATATTTTTTAATATGTGTGTGAAAATCCTCACAGCAGATCTAAGAGATGATGTATACCTCACAAGAAATAATTTAGGAATAAGATTAAGAGTGGTCAATGCAGTAATATGAGCAACAAAATAATAATACAGTAGAATTTGGATAGAAGCAAAAATACTTCACACACACTAATTAATTAATCACAATATGGAAAAATAAGTAGTACAATGCATGAGGATTCGAATGCCAAGGTGGAAAATCAAATTAGCCTTCATGGAGTAATCAAAAGATCACTGGAGTGTCATCGGAGCACAACTAGAAGTCTATCTCATTATCAGTGGAGTCATCAATGCTCAATTAACTGTCAACCATCAGTCAAACTGAGTCTAACTGAGTGTGGTAGGTGTAGTTGAGTGTAACTGGCACATGGAGACACTAATTGAATGAAGGAGGCTCAGTGGAGGGTGCATGAGGAGCTAACTGAAGTCAGAATGAGCAATCTAGTCACACTAGAGGTCCATCGAAGTGGTAAGGTCAGTTAAGAGTGAGTTAAGCCTAAAATCAAGGAGAAAACTCAGTTAACTAAAAACAACTGGACTGGTAGGTGAAGAAGGGCGCCTTTGTCAACTGGATGGTGAGATGCGGGCACATCACTGGCTAGGAGGGATCAATCTGAGTGGAAATAAGCTCCCGAGTGTTGGAAGACTAGGGACTAGGTGCTGGAGGTATCAACTTGGTGACTGGGAAGCATGCAGATGCATGCAATGCATGAAGGAATGCATGCAAGACTGAAAATGCAAAGGATGAAAATGTTGGTAGGACTAGGATGGAGAATAGGAATATCCTAACACCCCCCCTTAATCCATCCTGGGTCCTGGTAACTAAGACCAAATTTCACCCAATACAATGAATAATAGCAGTCAATAAACTGAGGAAATGGGGAAAACCTCATGGGAAAAATACCCCCCCCCTCAAAATAGACTGTAAGGCACACACAAAAATAAATGCTCCAAACTCAAGCAGGTGTGATGCTTGGTCATATGTCTGGAGGCATCTTCTTCTTGGGAAGAAGTGGATCATGCTCAAAAGGCATGTGCTTGTACTTGCTCTTCAGATCAAATGTGATGAGAACAAATCCAAAAGTATGAGGGTGATCCTTGAACCTGTGGTTCGAATCAGCTGAGGTAGGATCAAATCTATGAATGTGCAGATAGTTTTTTGTCCTCTCCTTCGAACCATCATGGGTGAGATTATCCCAAGCGAATGGCAATGGCCATCAAATATCAGTGTTTGCTTGGAATCCAAATTAGATCCAAGACTTGAATCATGGTTTCTTGAGATCTCCTTTGAACCATTAGAGGTGAGATCAAAACCAGTAAGTGCATGAGAAATTATCCCAAGCGAATGGCAATGGCCATTATCTTCAATAACCTTCTGAAAGCATGAAATAATGATCATATAGTAGTACATAAGAGGTGAGTGATCAAGGAGAGCGAATGCATTACCTCCAATGGTTGATTTTACCTCTAAAACATTCAATATATCATGATGAAAACCAACAGACTCTGGTGCAAAAGAGGATTTAGGTCCTTCTGCAATTTCTAGAGTGTGAGCTGGTACAAAATTCAAAATAGAAGAAATTTGGAGCATGAGTGTAGAATCTGCATGTTCTTCTGCTTTTTGGATAACTTCAATATGAGATATGTTTGATATTGATTCATGATCAATGAGATCATCAAGGAGGGTGAATGCATCACTTTGCTTTCCCTCGAAATGGTTTGGACCAATCCCTTCATTCTGTCTGCCAAATCTTTCATCCAGGTGGTCCCATAGATCTTTTGGAGTTTCAACAAAATTAAGGGAATCGATTACCATACAATGAGACATAGCAAGCATCATGGTTCCAGAGACACTGTCACCTTTATTTAACCATTCATTCTCTTGTTCAGAGGATTCGAACTCTCTTTCAAAACAATAATCAAAGAGATCATGGCTCTTCAAATGTGCTATCATTTTTGGTTTCCATTCATCATAGTTGAATGGAGAAAGAGGAGGGATTTCTTTTGAATTCATGGAAGTTGTAGAAGACCTGCAAAAACAATAGAAAAGTCTACAACTGCTACTACTGCAAAAAATGCAGAAATTGCTGCAACTGCTGCACTCGAAATCTTGATAATAACCTGCAAAAAACTCTCAGGAATGGAGATAAACAATACTCTCAACATGCTCTGATACCATGTGAAAATCTTGACAGCAGATATAAGAGATGATGTATACCTCACAAGAAAGAATTTAGGAATAAGATTAACAGTGGTCAATGCAGTAAGATGAGCAACAAAATAATAATACAATAGAACTCAGATAGAAGAAAAAATACTTCACACACACAAATTAATTAATCACAATATGAACAAATAAGTAGTACAATGCATGAGGATTCAAATTCCAAGGTGGAAATTCGAATTAGCCTTCATGGAGTGATCAAAAGATCACTAGAGTGTCATCGGAGCACAACTAGAAGTCTATCTCATCATCGGTGGAGTCATCAATGCTCAAGTAACTGTCAACCGTCAGTAAAACTGAGTCTAACTGTGTGTTGTAGGTGTAATTGAGTGTAACTGGCACATGGAGACACTAACTGAATGAAGGAGGCTCAGTGGAGGGTGCATGAGGAGCTAACTGAAGTGAGAATGATCAGTCTAGTCACACTGGAGGTCCATCGGAGTGGTAAGGTCAGTTAAGAGTGAGTTAAGTCTAAAATCAAGGAGAGAACTCAGTTAACTAAATACAACTAGACTGGTAGGTGAAGAAGGGCTCCTTTGTCAAGTGAATGGTGAGATGTGGGCGCATCACCGACTAGGAGGGCTCAATATGAGTGGAAATAAGCTCCCAAGTGCTGGAAGACTAGGGACTAGGTGCTGGAGGTATCAACCTAATGACTGGGCAGCATGCGGATGCATGCAGAATGCATGCTGCATGCAAGACTAAAAATGCAAAGGATGAAAATGCTGGTAGGACTAGGATGGAGTATAGGAATATCCTAACAATGTGTGACATATCCCAAGGACTATGGTTATCCTAAAGGGGCTAGCCACTGTTGGAATATTCTCACCATCATTTATATATTTGCATGATTTGCATGCATCCAGTCATCAATATGGTAGTCTCTGTTGGTTGTGGAGCCAGATCTTCTAGTCTCATAGATGATATTGTATCATCCGTGTTTGTACCCCAGTTTTATATGATATGTAGGTGGACTGTACACTCACCCCAGCGGGGGGTGTGGGGGGGCATCGCCCCCCCCACGGGGTTCCAGAGGGGTTTGGAGGCCAGCGGGGGCTCGAGGGCAGCGCCCCCGAGAAATGGGGGTTCGAGGGCAACGCCCCCAAAGAAAATTTTTGGGGTTGTTTTTTCGCTAGCTGTTTTGCGGGCCCATGGTTTTGGGTATCCCTTGGTATTTTCCCATTGTATTTCCCCTATAAAATAAAGACATTGTAATATGGATAGGGTAGATGATGTATTAGGTTTTATGCATTGTAAAGATCTCTGAGATCAAGAGAGAGACTGTGAAACAGAGAAGAGGAAGTGCAGCTGTGCTGTAGGTTGTATCCCTTCACCTTGCTGGAAGGTAATAATAATAAGGACTGGAAAATTCAGTGTGGACGTAGCCCAAGTTGGTTGAACCACGATATATCTGTGTCTCTCTTGTAATGTGTATGTGTGATTATATTTGCATTTTTGTTTATTGTTATTGCTCTACGATCCTGTTTTTTCTAACAGTCTCCCCAGCACCTAGAGCTTATTTGGAGCCTGTTTTTAGCCCTCAGTATCCCTCCTACCTACCTAGTGTGCCTTGTTTTCCTCACCTGGATGACAAATGCGCCCTACTACACACTCTTGGATTCCAACAGTGAGTTCTTGCATTGATTGCATAGTTTATGCATTTATTGCTTAGTTTAACTTCTTGTAGCTTCCAGTTGTCTATATCGGAGTGCCACTTGACTACTGAAAGTGTCTCATGTGCCCACCTTGGAGTCTCCTTCCCTAGATTGGTGCCACATGCATCAGTTAGACTCATTTGACTATTTGTGACTACTACCACTAATTGGGTGATGTCTCCAATGTTGTCCAAGCCACACATTGAGGAGAATTTAAATGACCTTAGGTGTATTCGAACTCATTTGATTGTATTGAGTTTGTATTTAGTTTTATAGTGCCAGCTTACAGCTGATTATTGATTATACTACATATTTTACCAATTCTGAGTTTATGAGTGAATATTGATTCAATTCTTCTTCTTCTTCTCTGCAATTCTTGAGTGGAATTAGTGAGGTTTTCTCTATATGTGAGATCTATCCTGTATAATTTCACATCGTATCAGAGCTGGAGTCAGCTATTCGAATTGCAGCAGTAGCAGCAGTTGAAACAGTTGCAGCAATACATTGAGCAACTGTCTTTCATGGAGCACCAGAAGCCTCTGTATTTTCACAACAATTCCTGGTGCAATTGTCTTGAATTCACTAGAGAAATCTAATGAGTTCTATCTAGGTGTGAAGTATCCATTCACATGTTCTCATTGTCCTAGGGCAGTGTTCTCTCGAATTTGCAGCAAATCTCCATCAACAATTTCATTTGTTTTGCAGGTTATCTCCATCTTCAATTCGAATTCAACAGTATCAATGGATCTAAAACTGAACTCCTTCAATTATTTCGAATGGAAATCCAATATGGACATCTTCATGAATTCCAAAAGCCTTTCTAGAGTATTGAATGGAACTGCAGTTTAACCAACTGGTGCAATTGAGAAATCGAAGTACCTAGATAAACTTGATGAAGCAGTAGGAATGCTACTCCTCAGCATTTCCGAAGACCTCCTTTTTCATGCCATTGATCTTACAACTCCTAAAGAAGTTTGAGACAAGCTCGAATCTCTTCTTGGATAGAAAGATGACTTGAAAGGTCACAAGTTGGAAAATGAGATTATCTCACTGAGCCCTTGCAGTTTCGACTCAATCACTGAGTTTCTTACCTAGTTTCAAAATCTGATTTCACAATTGAAGAGATATGGAATAGAGAAAGAAGAGAAGCAACTAATCCTAGTCATTTTATCAAAATTGGTCCCTGATTACTCATTATTTATCTCTACCTTCCAGTCAGCGAAGCTATCCATCCCAAAATGGAAGTTTCCCAATCTTGAAGAATTCATCCAGTCTCTCACACAAGAGGAGGAGTTGGTTCATATGGGAATGATAAAACCCAAGATGGATTCAGCACTTGCAGCTGCTGAAGTGAAGAGAGAGAATGGAAAAGGAAATAAAAAAATTTCAGATAGAAAGTCGAATGAGAAGAAGCAGAAGGAGGCTCCAAATCAGTCAAAAGGAGCTTCAAATTCGAAAGACAAGCAATATCACAAGGGGAAATCCAAATGTACCTATTGCAATAGAGGATTTCATCCTTAGAGTGCATGTATGGAGAAGAATATAGATATGACGGCTCAGCTACTTGAAAATAATAACCTTCCAATACCTGCATGTGCTAGGAAGAAAGAAGTTGAATCTTCAAAATATGAGGACAAGGAGAGATGCCATTCTCTCATGGCAGGTGCATCAAGAGAGTACTCATTCATCATAGATTCGGGAGCATCAAGACACATGTCTTCCTCCAAAGATATATTTACTAGTTTTGAATCCACTGTTGGCCCTTCAATCATGTTGGGGAATGATTATGAGGTATCCTCTGAGGGGATTGGAAAGATCAAGCTTGATCATGGGTACTTCTAAAATGTGCTCTATGTTCCCACACTTACTACTAATCTACTTTCAGTCTACCAGATGACCCATACTGGAGATCCCAAGAGGGTGATATTCTCTCCAAATGAGATCGAAATACAAGACATGGTATCAAGATCTACCATTGCCAAAGGTGTTGTAAACCACAATTCGAAACTCTATGAGTTCTCTCACTTTATACCTCTCTCCAAATAGTCTGCTCTTCACACACATGCAAATGAAGAGAGTAGGCTATGGCATGAAATATTTGGGCATCTCAACTACAAGTACCTACAAGATATGCACACTCAAGAGATGGTTGAAGGACTACCCAAAGTCAAGTTTTCCAAGGGAAACTGTAAGGGTTTCTTGACGGGAAAGCATCCAGAAAAGAAGTTTGATAAAGGGAAGGCAAGGAGAGCCTCTCAACCTCTAGATTTGATTCATATTGATGTTTTGGGGCCATTTCCAGATCTGTCTTTGAACAAGGAAAGGTATATTCTTTCTTTTATTGATGATTATTCAAGATTTACATGGGTATACTTTCTCATATTAAAATCAGAAGTGTTTGGATACTTTAATTTTTTCAAGTCTTCTACAGAAAAATTTTCAGACAGAAATATCAAGTCCCTCCTCACTGATAATGGAGGAGAGTATGTCAAGGGTGAATTTCAAACCTTTTGTGTTGAATAAGGCATAGAGATGCAACATATTGTTCCCTACACACCACAACAGAACGGTGTTGCAGAGAGAAAGAATAGGACATTAAAAGATATGGCAACCTGCATGCTAAAGTCGAAATGGTTGCACCCTAGTCTTTGGGCAGAAGCCATCAACTGTGTTTCCTACCTTCAAAACAGATTTCCTCACAAAGGAATAATATATATGAATCATTTTGATGCATGGATGGGGTACAAACCTGATGTATCTCATATCAGAGTGTTTGGATCTAGAGCATGGGAAAGGATTCCAACAGAGACAAGGAGAGCCCTAGATCCACAGAGCAGAGAGTGTATTATGGTGGGTTATGCATTGAGTGAAAATGCCTACAAGATTCTTGATCCTTATACTATGAAAAAATTCCTTAATAGGAGTGTACAGTTTTAGGAATGGCCACTACATGATGCTCATCCTGTTGAGCAAGAGAGCTTTCCTACCACACCACCACTACTTGATGAGCAAGAGAGCAAAGCTTCATCTCATGAGAGTTCATATTCTGAATCTGAAAGTGAAGATGATGAAGAGCGAATGCTAGATCCAAATCCACAAGAACCTGAAGATATAGCACCTAACAGTGAAGATGAGAAAATGGAAGATCCAGATCCACAAGAACCTAATGATATTGCACATGATGATCCTCCTCTTCCTATATGGGAAGCCACTACTATTCAATCTACCGGAGATCTTGTTAGATATCCACTTGATCTGAGGAGAACTAGATCAGATTTTTAGAATGTAAGGTTTCATCCTTCTCACATTGATCCATTTCTTGCCGATAAATCCTTCTTCAGTGGAGAAGTCCACTTACCTTTTGGGGTGAGTGATGTACATGATTAATTATCCTACCATAGTCTATCTTGAGTGGGGGATTTCTTCCCACTGGGTTTTCCCTCTTTCCTCACTTTATTTTTATATTTGTTGTACAGGGTGACCTTTGGTCTCAGTTACCATGACCCTACTAGTTTTCAGTTATGTGTTTCCTCATAGTCTGGCTTTCGGGGGGTGTTGGAATATTCTCACCATCATTTATATATTTGCATGCATTCTGCATGAATGCATGCATGCATGCAAACTGCATGCATCCAGTCATCAGTATGGTAGTCTCCCCAGCACCTAGAGATTATTTTCAGGCCCTTGGAGCCTGTTTTTAGCCCTCATTATCCCTCCTACCTACCTAGTGCTCCTTTTATTCCTCACCTGGATGACAAATGCGCCCTACTACACACTCTTGGATTCCAACAGTCATTTCTTGCATTGATTGCATAGTTTATGCATTGATTGCTCAGTTTAACTTCCTATAGCTTCTAGTTGTCTATATCAGAGTGTTACTTGACTATTGGAAATCTCTCATGCGCATAGCTTGGAGTCTCCTTACCTAGATTATTGCCACATGCATCAGTTAGACTCAATTAGTCTCAGTTGACTGACATTTCACTATTTGTGACTACTACCACTGATTGGGTGATGTCTCCAATGTTGTCCAAGCCACACATTGAGGAGAATTCAAATGACCTTAAGTGTATTTGAATTCTTTTAATTGTATTGAGTTTGTATTCAATTTTACAGTGCCATCTTACGGCTTATGTATGATTATACTGCATATTTTACCATTTCTAAGTTTATGAGTGAATATTGATTCAATTCTTCTTCATCTTCTCTGCAATTCTTGAGTGGAATCAGTGAGGTTTTCTCTAGCTGTGAGATCTATCTTGTAGAATTTCACAGCCACCCCTTGCTGAGTTAACTTGAGGAAGATGAGATGACCACATGAGATTCCTTATCGAGTGATGATGATTATGAGCTTCCACTCTTTGCATGAGACACATGAGATGTATGACCACATATAGTTGAGAAGGTTGGGTAACCTAACCTCACATTGACTTGATTTGCATGATCCTATTATGACACTGTGTTTCCTTGTTATGTTACATTGACTTGCATTCTTACTTGTATGTGATGTTTAGCCTTGTGGTGACTCGCGATTGAACCTTCCATGGTAACGTTGAGCTATACAACCCTTAAATGTTGACTTCCATCTCACTGATGACTAAAGTGACCCATTAGGATTGTTTTCCACCCTTACGTTGACCTTAAGTTCCCTCCTTAGGTTCCATCCACCATAGTGCTACATTAAATGACCTTTTTGGAGTACTTTGATGTCATTTTTTATTGTGAGCTGGTCGTATTGCTGTGCTTCTATTGTTTTTCATTTGTGAGGGTTGGATGATCTATTTTAGAGTATTTTCCAGTTATGGGTTCTCTCCTTTCACGGGTATGTTGGTCTAGTTGAGTCTCGTGCAAGTAACCAAACACTAAGAGGTTGAAGTCTGAGGATAAGGGAGGTCTTTCGCAACATTTGATGTTGAGTTTATAATTGGTTCAGATATTATATATATTGCTATTGTTATTGTTTTCAGTTAACTTTAATGGTTATTATTGTTATTGTTTTCAAGACTAGATTTTTCGAACAACATGCATACCTACATAATTTGTCATGCTTGTATTACTATATATTGATGAACCTTGTATTCAAATTGCATAAATATAAGGATATCATTACACCCAAATTTTTGGTAGGTATATGTTTTTTTTATACTGTTTCTAGAGGTCATTTTTCATCTCATACATTTCAACCACTCAATGTAATTGTTGTTACTAGATAACATGTTCGGTCTTCTTTTTATCGTTGATTTGAAAACAAGGCTGAAAGATCTAGAGGCATTGTAGTGGACCTATCATCGAAACTCAAGTTACCAAGGTATAAACAAAATTCCAATGGCCCTACCATCAATGATACTAATCAAGATGCAAAGGTAAGGGAAGTTTCAACGATTTCCAATGATAAGTAAAACCTAGATTGCAAACTAATTGTACTCTTAGTCATTTTGATATACTTTTGTGGTCATTTGTTGGACATTAATTAAATTATCTTATCTCATGTTTTCTACCTATTAACTATGTTATGTGGATGGTTGCAAACTATTTTGGATTAGTTATGGTTAAAAATTGGATCTTCTCATTGCCACTGTCTATTGTTTTTGACACAATTTCAAACTCTTGGTCACTTTTAGCTTTGTACTTATCTTTGCAGCAATCTAGAACTACAAAAGTCAATTAAAGATACTAAAGAAAAAACAAGCGATCTTAAAGGAATGATGAAGGACCTTAAAACCAGGTAGTTCAATTTGCATTCTATCCCAACCATGAACAAGTAGGGAGTAGAGTGTTTTGTTACAGTTTTTTTTATAGGATGAGATAGATTGTATATGTCATTAATGCACATACATGCAACAAAAGGAGGCCCTCATTTTGGAAGAGATTGAACCATGTTGCATGAAGACCAAATCAGACAACATAGCATTTCTATAAGCGTGTTTACGCAGTCGGTATGGAGGTGGAGGCCAAGGAAAAGGAGGTCATACATCGATGTCCCTAAGTCAACTCTTTTGGATCAACACTTTAAGTACAAACTATAAGCATTGTATGGAGATCTCAATAAGTATTGAAATTTGTTGAGAACTTTCCTAAATATCTACATTATATGGATATCATGTTTTCAATGTTAATAAATGATTTCCCTATTTGAGCATCTTGTTGTAGGTTTATTATGATGACAAAGTAGAATCTAGCAGTGATGCATTCCAGAACAATACATTTCATTCAGGAATTTCTTCAAATGCATTGCATGCATCCCTGATCTACAAGGCCCATATGGGATTATCCAAATTCATGTTGTTGAGTTTCCAGATCTATGAGACATTGAGGAACAATATTTAATACATTTATAATGATCACTGGTTCAACATACAGGCAAAACTTGGTAGTTTTAGCCAAAAAATAACAAAGAAAAAAATAGTTTGTCTTAAACTATGTCCCTTTATAGTGTTCTAGATGATTTGGGACATCTATTTTCAGTAGCTCCTCATTAACCAAACTTATTTATTTGCAGCTATTGATCAAATATATCTCTCTAGCAACATTAACTCATAAATAACGCATCAGTTCATATGCCCACCAAAGCTATGCTAATACAAACAACATTACAACTCATCATAAATAATTGTCCAGAGGTTTTTGTTTACAAATTGCAATACTTATGAACATAATTAGTTTTGAATAAATGGACTATACCAATCTATAATATCCCAATACCAATATTTGATATAAAATGTATCAACCAGCTATAGCAGAGGCCCAACTTTCACAAAGAAAAGTATTAAAAAGACTTACCCTTAAGCAAAGTAGTGAACTTGTTTGACTCCATGAATAGGCGAAAACCTGAATGGCATGTAGAAGTTGCATTTATATACATATATTTTTCTAGAAAAGAAGATGACTAACTATTCTTTTGTGGAATTGCAAACCTCATAGGTGTGTCGTTCTAGGATAGTGACATCTGAACTTGGAAACTCCCAGAATGTAGATGATGAAGCAATTGTAATTCCAATGGACTCCAGGGATGGAAGAAATGGAGGTGGTGAATAGGAATCCCAAACTAAAGGAGATGAAAGAATACATTGTCCATTCAAGATCATCTTTCCAATGGAAAATGCCAGTATGTTTGTGACAGAAATGACATCGAGACAAAGTGTACGAGGACATGCAGAATTGCACATGAATTGTCCATGATCTAGAGCATAAGAACCATTCAAGTGTATAGTGATGATCTTCTCATTTATCATTGTAATTTACCCTTATTGGGATATTGATACTATGAATTCGTATGAAGAACAAGAAGACTCAGCTAGGGAAGTTGCAAAGTTCCACATTATGATTGTTTGCATGGATCACAATATATCAAATGCGATCAAAACCCCTCATTGTTGAGAAAGTAATTGATGCAGTAACTAAAAATATTGAAAAAGAGTGTGAAAATACTATTATTTTGCAGTTGTTTGAAGGTGAAATATGTTTCTCAAACCTATTGGATCTTAGTTAGAAGGGATGGTGCAGGAAAGGAATGAATATGTGGGTCGATTTTGAAGGTCATAATACTTATATCTATAGGTAAACAAGTCTGAGAATGTGTTGTTTCTTTGATGTTACAGGTCCTCATGCTATAGGATACAAAGCATGGAGTGACTTGCATTAGGTTTGTCACAAATTAATTAGAGAAAATGAAAGTATATTTCCATGTTGAATAAAAGAAAATTAATCTAATATAGACCAATTTTTTATAATTTTTTTGGGAACTAATTCAAGTGTTCCTCTGTAGTGGTTATCGGGCATCTTGGCATCCCATAGAAAAAATACTTATACTATTCAGTGGTCGCAGAGTACCAAATGAATCAGTGGATGAGGATTCTTTTGGATGGAGAGAGAAATCAATTCAATTGTAATGAATCAACTTAGGTTTATAGGATACAACACTGCAGTATGATAATCAAAATGGCATCATGCCATCCAAAATATTTGTCTTTTGTGTAATGCATGCATTAAATATTTGGTGTAGAATGTGTATTTCTTAGTTGCTCTGTGTGGATCAACAAATGTCCAGTTCTCATTGTGAAGAAGAAAACATAGCACTGAGTGTTGATAGCACACTTGCTTCCAAGATTCTATTTGGTAAATCCCTGCTAGATAAAACCACTCCGTATCAGCTATCAATGTGGACTTCTGGAACTTTTCTTGAACTAGTTGTGATTAAAGTGCATGATAGAGGGCCATTTTAAACTGCTAACCAAATTCTTCAAATGGATTTACCTACAGAATTCAATTGCGAGGAGAATGGGATTTTCATAAGAAATAGTGAAATATTATTATTCAATGGCAATAAAATGCAATTGTAGACTTATCGAACTAAAATTTTCAATGCAATTTCTAAATGCAAAGGTATAGATGCAACAGTGAAGTTCTTGAATTCAGTTGAACGTTTTCTGATTGAATTTTTATCCTTAGATTGTTTTAGTATAGGTCTGTATGATTTGGTTCTTGCTCATTGTGTTTCTTGGAGAAATATATTTATGAAATATCTAGGAAATGAGCTTATTGAAATTTCAAGGCTAGTATGAAGCATATGAGAAGTTGAAGATACGAGAATGCAATAGTTTCCCAAGTGGAGAAGCATCTACTTGGAGTGTAGGAAAATTTTACAAAGGATATTTCTTCTTCAAGTTCCTTTTTTTATGGTTGACAGTGGAAATGTAAGATCCGTTAAGAAAGTGGTTCAATAGCTTGGCTTCTTAGGGATTCAATTATTTCAAGCAAGGAAGACTTTTCCTAGAGATTGGCTTAATAATATTTCTTCACATCTTCCATTCAAATGTTCTCTTTCTTTCAATATGCACAAGAAAGAACCACACAAGAAAGATGATTCAGCTAAAGTTTATGGACTCATTAAATCATCTTATGTTTTTGGGTTCAATCCTTCCGAGGAATTTATTCATTTTGTCTCATCCAGAGAAGGACTCTTTTGCCAAAAGATGGGAATGAAAGAATAAGGGACACTTTTTAAGAATCTAATGGAATTTCTACGAGATATGAGCATCTGCTATGATGGGACAATAAGAAATTCATGTGGGAAAATTCTTGTTCAGTTCGAGTATGGGAACACAAAATCTTCAATAACGTGTAGTTCACCAAACTAGAGGGAGTCTTGGAGTTGTGTAAGATTGATAGAAGTCAAGATGAATGAAAATAATGTATCCATAAACTTTCTCAAAACATTATTTGTCAACTTTTTATGAAATGGAGGTTTGCCACCACCTCAACAATTCTCAATAGTACTACTCACCATTCCCCAAAAGAACGGAGATTGAACATGAAAGAATGGTGGGCCATTTGTATTATAGTACCTCCCAACTGCCATCTCTGCATCTTCCTTTGTCGCTGAGCATTAAATCCTACGATAGCCATAACAATCTATGGCTATTAGCATAGATAGAAGCCCCTATGCAAAGAAGAAAGGTGACTAAGGTATTATATCAGAATACACTAATTGTAACTGTTTGGGAAAAAGATTTGTTTTGAAAGGAAACATCAATATTTTTTAATAACTAGCAAATACTCGCAAACATGCAACTAGCGTAAATGCCAGACACGAGATGTTAAAATAATGGGAATACATTTTTCATCCTTCTATCATTCATCGGTTGTTAGAATTCCTTGAAGCACACACAGGTGCTGGAGCATTTTCACATAACCTTAGGCATTGTTTTAAAAATTGTAAGATCCTAAATAATTAGCGATTTGTCACCTTGCCAACTGGTATATAAGCGTTATATTATTAGTTCAGGTTGCCTTCGTTTGAATGTCAATTTAGGGTCTCACTGTCGATCATTCATTTTTCTCTCAGTGTATGGGAAATGTTTAGGTCATTATTGTGCCTCTTAAATATGTACATCAAACAAAAAATAGAAACCAAAATTCAATATGTTGATTATGATCCTGGAGAAACAATCCTGGAGTTGGTTTGGAAACAATAGGTAGAGGATGCAGGTCCCAATCATTCTACATAGAAGTATGATATACTTGAAAATGTTGGTATGTTTCACACGTTGCAATCCCAATCAGCCATAGACAACCAACTCTTCCATATTGAGCTAAAAATTGGCTCAATTTCATAACAAATTCATAGAAGATGAGAACTAACAACCCTATCGATGCTCCTCCTGCCTTGGGATGCTCTACAAGCCACTTTAAATCACCCATGTTAAGAATTATACCCTTATTCAAACGCCCTTCCACCATTTGGTCCAATTCCCTGAACTTCATAGCAATTATACCCCATTGATTATTTAAAAAAAAAAACTCAAACATTGTCACTATATCAACGACACAAACTTGGTAATTGTTTTACTCCGTAATGTTATTCCCTGGCTATAGCGATGATCATTCCATCACTATAGCCATGTAACTGTCACTATAGCGACATTTTGTCAAGCACATAGCGATGGATTTTCTATATAAGCGATGATCATTCCGTCGCTTATATAGAAAATATGTCGCTATGTTCATGACGGAGCATCGCTATAGCAATGATCCATCATAAACATAGCTACAGATTTTATATAAAAGCTATGGAATGATAGTCACTTGTATAGAAAATCCATCGCTATGTTCTTGACAAAATGTTGCTACAACGATAGTTAGTTGTCAGTATAGTGACAATGGGACATTCACGATTGTCGTTATAGTGACAAAGACTAGTGGTTATAGCGACGACAAACTGTTGCTATAGCTACGGAATCACGTCTCTATATCGACGCTAATTGTTTTTTTTAACATTGTCCACTGACACCACGTTTCATCGCTTTCTTGTCGCCATAGCAATGAAAAATTTCGAAGTGTTGCTACAACGACGAAAATGTTGCGATGAAAATATGGGGTCATGTTCGTCACTATAGCAACGCACAAGTGTTGCAATAACAATGATTTTCCGTGGGAAAAATGTGCACATGTACTAGTCATGGTAAACAACAAGGCATGGAAATTCAACTACATGTCATTCTAGTGGGTTTGGAGAGTCTCCTTCCGAGATGATGTGCATTACTTGTTTGAGCCATTGGCACACACAACTTAGAAAATACCCCATTTCTCAATATCATTTTTTTAAGGTAACCATTTTTATCCTAGGGATTCAATCTCGTGACATGGTTACAAGAGCGACATATGAATTGCCTACTATGGAGTTGGATTTGATAAAAAAAAATTCTATTTGCGGTTGCAAATTCAACAAAGATGGTGGAGGGAAACACCAGAAATGCTCTGTGTTAGGCTATGGAGAGGCATGGTGTTGATATCTATGTGGTGGAAAACCATCACTAGGTATACAATTCTTAATTCTTCATCTTTAATTCTACTCATTAACACCAAATTTGTGTGTATTTACTTCTACATAGTGATGGTTGGGGATTTTGAGGTTGAGGCTGTATGTACATGTCATGGTGTGCATGCTAGTTTTGGGGAGTTTCAATGCTTACTGTGTGCATTGTGCTGAGTGAACCATCATGATTATCAATAATCCTAAGTAGTGATCATATTAATATGAAATGTAATTTATTCCATGCATCATGTTGTAATGAGTCTCCCTTTGTTATCATATTATGATTTCCAAATTTCACTATGGCATATCCCACCACATTACCTGACACACATAGTTTTATAGAGCCATATAAATGGTATTATAACTAGGGTTGTCCAACTTTTTTCTTTGTATACACCTTAGTTGAAATCTGTGAGAGTGTCATGGTTTGTACCACACTGTAACATGTGAAACTGCAATAGGTATTCACAATAATTATCTACTGGCCATTTTAAATGTCTTCTCCTTAATTTGTAAGGCCTAAATACTCAATACTCATGTAGTCATTGATGGTTTATTCTCACAGGGTGCCGAAAATATATTATTATCGTTTCCCTCATATGAAAAATAGGCTACCTTTTAGGTCTTAGGGAGAAGAAAGTTGTGGCCACATTAAGAGAGTATAGGATCCAGTATTGTCCTTGATGGAAGAAATAGAACACCAGAGAAGGGCGTGCGCTATTGGAAAAAATATTTTTTGAGGACTTTCCATCTTCTCAAAGTACTCCCCGGGTATCTATGAATTCATTCATGAAAACCACTATAGCGTCGCCTTCTCTGACTAAGTATCTGATAATAGAAGATGTGGTTTGCAAGTAGGGAGTTAGATCTGCAACATATCAATCTATCTTACTAAGAAATGGTGAGTTTCTATGTCGGAAAATGAAGATATTATCACAAATTTGTAAAGATCCATATTCATTCATCAAAACTCATTAAGATCTAAAGCCATTTAAGAATTAAATTCATACATGATCAGCAAAATTCAAACTCTTAGATGGTAGAAACTTGAATCCATTCATATTAGAACAAGGAATAAATACATCCTTACCAATGATGTAGCTGAGAATCCTTCCTCCATTGCAATGAGCTTCCCTTCCTTCACCCTTGCTTTTGAAGAATTTGAGCTCTTTCTCCTCCTTCAGAATCTCTCCAGCATGCCTTTGCTCTTCCTTCATGTACTCTACAATGCCTCCCATGCCTTTCTTATATAGCATTGGGAAATGAGCCCTCATATTTCCCTTTTCAATGTGGGATTGTCCCTTTTCATCTTTTTTTATTATTTTAGCTCAAAAACCCACTTTTCATAGCTTTTAGGCTTTTTGCACAACTTTAGCATACTTTAAGTACAATTAATGCACTTTAATGCATTTATCTTCACTTTTTTATTGGTGTAGCTTAGTTTTGTACCTTTTATGAGTGGTTCAATCACTGAACTTGGTCTCTTTAGGTTCTTACTGTCTTCACCTAATCCTTCCATTTATGGGAGAAGTGATTAGATCAGAGATGACTTGTCTCTGAATGTACTTGTGTTTATGTCTTCATGTTGCGGGTGCATAGTAAAAATGTGCTTCTTCCATCACATGACTAAGGGTGTTAATTTTATTGTTAACAGATGCCCCCTAATGTGTGAGGTCTGAAGCAGAGCTAAGGGCCGAAATACCTTACTAAATTTTATACTCTTTATATTGATACTCTTTATACTGATACTCTTTACACTGATACTCTTTATCGTTCAAAGCAAGTATAAGGGAAGGAAATCTCACATGCGCAGGATTGAGGATCACACCTACAAAACATAGCAATTTCTCAAATATATAATATCTTCCTGAGGCGGGCATACCCATGCTCAGCAGTAAACAAGCATGGCCATGAAAAATATTACACAGTGGATCCATGTCAAAAGAAAATTTTTCTGAAATGTAAACATGCACTTTGATGAGTGTGAGAACAAAGTCTTTTTTGGATTTTTGACATTGCAGTCTAATCTTGCGCAGCTCGAGAAGTGCATTGATGAGTGATACAACTATTTTTCCCAAGGTCTTCAATACAAGCTGATGATAGTACGATTTTATATCATGCGAATAAGTGATATGATGTCGAGCATAATAAAACACCATCTGATTACCGGTCATTGATGTATACCGTTAACAGATGCGAAGAGACCCACCGATAATGATGATGGAATCTAAGGTACTGAGTACAAGCTAGCAAGTGTGAATAGATGTTCTGAAGTCAAACACTTGTAGAATCAAACAATCAGGGGTCATTGATGTATACCCACTGTCATTTGCAAGGAAACCTGCCACTAATGACTGCAAGATCCAAGGTACTCTTGGGTTTCTAGATCCATGTCCTAGATGATGATTTGATGTCGATAGGAATAAATCCATCAGAAGGAGGGCATTGCTGCATCCCACATCAACCGATACGAAACAAAGATCAATAGTATGATATAATTTGGTAGAACTGCAAGATCCAACACTATATACTGACACAAGGAAGGCCGACATGATTGGTCAGCAATATTTGAGGAATGGCCGACTCAATTTGGACTTCCCTTGAACACATAACATGACGCATAATGGACACTTGGTAACATAGGACTTTGAGTAACCGACCTTAATGAAATCCGCTAATTCCAGATGCATTAACGAAATCTCCATTGGTGACGGGAAGGATAACCCATCAGTGGAGATCTATTCAAAATACTGGTACAGTTTCCTAAGGCAAATGCATATGGTGTACTGACAACGGGGACCAAATTATGTGCCATGTTCAAGGGTGACAAGGACTGACCGTTGACGTTTTCTTCAAGGATTATAATATGAAGTGATTCAAGTCTCTCCCTTTTTGGATTTTTGTGTTTTTTAATTTTTAAGCTTTTTAATTTTTATGAAAAAAAATAAAGAATGTTATGATACATAGGAGGGAATGAGTGTTGCATGGGTGTACGCCTATTTTTAAAGGGAACAGGTTAGGCCAAGGCAAAGATCCATATTGCAAGCAAGGGCTAAGCTAGTTGTGCACACTCTTACAATTGTTCCCTTCCGGGGTAGGCTATCTGAGGTAGGATTATGTGTCAACGGACGGTGAAGTAATACCATGTGATTGAGTTTATCCAATTTGGTGAAATGGCCAAGTAGGAATGATTCAATGAGGTTTATTTCAACTTGAGCTTGTGAAAAAATGCCAAAATCATAGATCATCATGAATCATGGTCTGTCTCGACTACCTAAATCAAATAGTTCAACTGTCAAAGTCTTCAAGTCCTAAAATCAAAAACCATTTCACTAGCCAGCAGTTTAGTTAGAAATTGGTTCAAATGTGCATTTAATATCTAAAAAGATAACCAAAAATGAGGAATTGTGCATATTTCTATCATTCAAAAGGATATGGTTTATACATGTATGAATAAAATATAAGTAAAAATACTCATGATTTACCATATGTGTTCGTTGTGCAGCCGATGTATGAGAGGACACATCCCATTTCAGCTTGAATTCCTAAAAGCTATGAACCTTTAGTCTTTGATCTGCTAGTAGTGGGTTAGTTTCGATGTCGAACTAGAGAATTTTGAAATAGTTTCCCATGTTTTCGAGTTTTTACAAAAAATTTCATTTTTTGTTTGTATGAACATTTTTTGGGTATTATCTGTAAGAAAAATGAACAAAAAGAGAAATAGTATTTATACTATTCTTTTTGGTGTGTGCAAAATCTACACACTTTTTGGGTTATGATGTAAGCTAGGTTATTTCGATTTTACTTATGTCCTTAAATGATGTGTTCAATTAAATTGGCCATGAAATAATGTACATGCTTTCTTTTTGGTATAATGTTAATGACTTAGATGCCAATCAAGTACATAGTTGGCCAAAGAATCAGCCAAACTATTTAGACTGCTAGTAACGTGTATATATTCAATAAATTCGAACTGACGCTCTAAAAGACGTACTCATAGAAACTTTCTAAACAGTGTAGGATGTCAAACCTGATAAGGACCATTTAACTGGGATACAACCAATTCTGAGTCCAGTTTGACGATTATTCATCGGATGCCAAGGGTAACATCCTCAACAAGAAGCTCAATGACTGCGCTATATTCTACAACATTGTTGGTTGCAGATCCGAGAAAAATGCCTCCTGAACTAAGAACGTAGTTATTGGGTGTGAAAACAACCCATGCGACGGAAGCAACGTTCCAAGAACTACGGCTGGCGCCGTCCACATATGCCAAATATGTGAAATATTCTTGTGCCATCTTCCAAAGTGGCAATGCCAAGCAAGATAAGTGTGTGCCCAAAATAACTAATGTACAAAATTTTATACAAAGAATACAACATAATACAACAAATGGTGCGAGGCATCAGTGCCTATGCAAAGTATTTCTTCAGATAGAAACCATTTATGATCTCCGACATGGGTTCCCCATCAAAATTGATCAATTCATAAGCTCCCTTTTTTAACACATTTTTGACAACAAGTGGGCCAAACCATTTAGGTACAAATTTCCCTTCTCCTATTTTATCTTGTTCTTGGTCAAACTAAAACCAGATCACCTATAGAAAAGACTCGGGGATGGATGGATTTGTCATATTGTGTTTTAACCCTCTTCTTGTGTACTTCTATGTTTAGAGAGGCTTCTCTTCTAGTTTCGTCCAGAGCATGGAGATGGAGAAGCCTTTCCTCTTCCGCAGAAGTGTTAGGTAGGGGTTCAATAGCTATATTTAATGATGGGATTTCACATTCAATCAACAACACGGCTTCTTGTCCATAAACCAGTTGGAAAGGAGTGAAACCGGTTGCAATTTTAGCAATTGTTCGGTAGGCCCAAAGAGTAGTCAACAACATCAAGTGCCAATTATTCTTGTTTTATTAATCATCCTCTGTAACATAGTTTTCAAAACCTTGTTGATGGCTTCTACTTGCCCATTAGGTTGAGGGTAATAAGGTAAGGAAAAGTCCTGCCGTGTTAAATTTTGAGCATTAATTCACAATACTCTAGGATCTTTACTGAGAGAATAACATGTACAGTATATCAATGCATATCAATCATAACAAGCATGCCAATCATCACAAGAATCAAAATCATGAGAGACAAGAGACAAAGAGTTTTCGTGGGGAAAACCCTAAGGTGAAAAACCGAACAAATTCCTCAGAGATAGAGAGAGCAATGGCTCAACCAAATTACAACCAAAATACACAGATATAGTCTCCTAGTAGCAGATGATCCTCCTCCTCACATGTGCGCCACTTTCTGAGTGAAGGAAGAATGAGTTTCTGAGTGATCCAAATAGAGATCTCTCGATCTCTATTTATACTTGTTCTGTTTGCTAAGTGACCTTATGGGGCCGACTTGTCTAGCTAGGTACATCAACCATATATTATACAAATCAGGGCCAACCCCACACATGGTGGTCTAATAACCCATCGGCAAGTTACCATACTTGCGACATTTGTCAATACACATGACGACTCTTCCATATAGAGGAATGACACATCTCTATAGGAGTACAATAATATATAAATGAAATACATGGATGAAATACATTCCGAAGTTACATATACATCAACACTCCCTCTTAAATAGGAAGGTATTTCTCGACACAGATCTGCTAGCACAAGTCTTCTTCTCTGGATCATCGTCATCTATGCATCATCATCGTCATTGTCACTGCTGCTGCTATCTCAACCAATATCTGACTCTACTCGTCATAGGAATTTCTACACAGCCTGTCCTTTTTCATACTGGATGTAGGCCCACCACCTGCTGGTCTTAATCACTGGCCATACTGTGGAATCCTCAGGACTTATTATGTGCGTCACAAAACCTGGCAGTAGCATCCCGGGCTGTTACGAGCAAACAGCTCTACCTGTCGGATCTCCCAGGAGCACATTACATGTGACCCATCACAAAACCTGGTTGAAGCATCCTAGGCTATTACGAGCACACAGCTCTACCTGTCAGATCTCCCAGGAAAACATTACATGTGATCTCACCACAAAACCTAGCTGAAGCATCCCAGGCTATTACGAGCACACAGCTCTACCTGTTGGATATCCCAGGAGCACATTACATGTGGTCCACCAAAAAACCTGGCTGAAGCATCTGAGGCCTTTTTCATCCTGTCCGGATCTCCCAGGAGCATATTACATGTGGTCATGGAAATGCCTCGAAAGAGCATCTGAGGCCTTTTTCATCCTATCCACATCTCCCAGGTCCACTTACATGCCATAGGACAATGCCTCGAAAGAGCATTTGAGGACCTTTTCATCCTGTCCAGATCTCCCAGGTCTACTTACATGTCCTCCCAGAGAAATGCCTCGAAAGAGCATCTGAGGCCTTTCTCATCCTGTCCAAATCTCCCAGGTCTACTTACATGCTCATCTGCACAACCTGTCCATGGCCACAGAGTATCAACCTGATACTCTCCATACATCATCCTGATGTACACATGATCATCCTAATCATCATCACTGCATCATCCTGATGCATGTCATTTAGAGAAGCTCGTCATCCATGATCATCCTGATCATACAATGCATCTACCTGATGCAAACCAAGTATCTACCTGATACATATCACCATAGATAGTGTATCCACCTGATACATACATAGATACATGATCCACACAATGTATCTATCTGATACATATCAACATACATGATCTACCTGATCATACAACGTATCAACCTGATACAGATACATGGTCCAACTGTCCAACATGCTGCATACATACATAAATGATCCAACTGATCATATCCAACATCCAACATGATGCGTACATACATAAATGATCCAACTGATCATATCCATCATCCAACATGATGCGTACATACACAAATGATCCAATTGATCATATATAGCATCCAACATGATGCGTACATACATAAATGATCCAACTAATCATACAGAGCATAAACTAGAACATCATCCTGATGCTCATCATCCAGTGCTTACATCCATAGCCATGTGAAGGATCCTCCTTCCATCATGCTAGGAATGGCTACAACAAATGTCTCCATCACTTCTTCCTCGAAGTGTCGTTGATTTGAAGAACACTAATCCTCTCTCTGAAGTACTCGAACTTCACACTGGCTAGTGGCTTCGTCAACACATCTGCAATCTACTCGTCTGTTGCAACATACAGGAGCTTCACTGCTCCTCTCTGCACCATATCCCTGATATAGTGATATTTTATCTCTATGTGTTTCGACCTGTCATGGAACACTGGGTTCTCAGAAAGCTTCACACAACTCTGGTTATCATAGAAGATACCAGTAGCCTCCAACGGTAGATCAAATAACTCAGACGGTAGCTTCCTCAACCATACTGCCTCACAACTAGCCAAACAGGATGCAACATACTCTACCTCGACTGTACTCAGTGCTACGCAGGACTGCTTCCTGCTAAACCAAGAGATCACACCTAATCCCATACTGAAGAAACACCCAGAAGTGCTCTTCCTATCTAAAGCACTGCCTGCCCAATCTGAATCAACATAACCCTATAGGTTAAACTTTTGATTCACATCATACTTGAGACCATAGTCAACTATACCCTTCAGGTACCTCAGAATATGCTTTACAGCAACCAGGTGAACACTCCTTGGATCCGTCTGGAACTGGCTCAATGTGTTCACCGCAAAGCAAATATCTAGTCTCAAGTTCGTTACGTACATCAAGGACCCAATCATCTGACGATACATAGAGACATCCACCGGCTCAGATGAAGCATCACAAAGAAGCTTCAGATTCGATGCCATAGGTGTGGCCATGGCTTCGTAATCCATCATCCCGAACCTCTTCAGGATATCTACAGTATACTTCCCTTGTCCAAGGAAGATCCCATCTGCACTCTGCCACACCTCCATACCTAGGAAATAGTGCATCATTCCCAAGTCCTTCATATCGAACTTAGCAACAAGCTTCCTCTTTGTATCGGCAATCAATCTGTCATCTCCTGTTACAAACAGGCCATCTACATAGAGTAGTAGAATCACAGTATTTCCTTCCTCAACCTTGTAGTAAAGGTTGGAATCTGCTTTACTCTTGGTAAAGCCCAAACTAGATAGGAAACTGTCCATCCTACCATACCAAGTTCTGGGAGCTTGCTTCAAACCATACAAGGCTTTCTTCAATTTGCACACATGTGACTCGTTGTCATGTGTTTCAAAACCGAGTGGCTGCTCCACATACACTTCCTCTTCGACTACACCATTCAAGAAGGCAGTCTTGACATCCATCTGGTGTATCTTCCATTTCATCGTTGCAGCCAAGGCAAGTACTGATCTGATGGAAGTGTACCTGGCTATAGGAGAAAAAGTTTCTTCATAGTCTATTCCCTCTTTCTGAGAGAAGCCACGAGCTACGAATCTTGCCTTGTATTTTTCTATGCTGCCATCTGCAGCATGCTTGATCTTGTAAATCCATTTGGAAGTCACAACAGAATTCCCTTCAGGTCTTGGGACAACATCCCAAACATCGTTCTTCATTATTGATTGGTATTCCTCGACCATGGCATCCTTCCATTCTTTCTTTCCCGCTGCTTCTTCATAATTGGAAGGTTATTTGTTCATGATATCACAGAGTAGAGCAACATAGCTGGTGTGAGATCTAGTTCTCTTCTTTGCTCTGTGTTCTTATTCTGGAATACCAAATCTTTCTGCATCTTGAATGAGTTCTCTAGCCCATGTAGGTTTCCTCTTGTGAGAGTTGTCCTCACGTGGTGGATCTACAGGTTGTTGCGGATCTTCAATTTCATGATCAACATCTGGAATTGATTCAGTCATGGTAGTGTCTTGAAATCTAGTTTCCTTGGGTTCTTCATAATATTCAATAGGTGCCTTCCTTGATTTGATTAATGCTGAGTTTTCATCAAACGTTACATCCCTGCTGACATCAATCTTCTTGAACCTTGGAAAGTATATTCTATAAGCCTTCGAGCTTTCACCGTAACCCACAAAGATACCCTTCTTTCCTGAAGGATCCAGCTTGGTCCTCTTTTCCTTTGGGACATGTGTATACACTGGACAACCAAATATTCTGAGATGGCTAACCTCAGGTTGCTTACCAGAGAAGACCTATTCTGGTGTCTTGTTGTCTAATATCTTGTGGGGTGTTTTGTTCTTCACATATACAACTGTCCTAGCTGCTTCTTCCCATAGATGCATAGGTAGATCTTGGTCATGCAGCATTTCCCTTGCTTCTTCCATAATTGTTCAATTCTTTCTTTCTGCAATTCCATTATGTTGTGGATTGTAAGTAGTAGTCAACTCCCTCTTAATCCCTGAATCACTGCATAAATTCTTGAAGTCACTTGAAGTGAATTCTCCACCATTTTTGGATCTGAATGTTTTGATCTTCTTATCAGTTTGGTTCTCCATCAAGGTTTTGAATTCCTTGAACTTATCAAACACTTCATCTTTGTTCTTCAAGAAGTAGACCCAAGTCTTCCTGGAAAATTCATCAATGAAAGAGACATAGTAAACATACCCACTCAGAGAACTGGATGACATAAGACCACATACATCGGAGTGGATAATTTCCAAGATATCTTTTGCCTTGCTTTCACTGCTTGGAAATGCTTTCTTTATGTTCCTTCCTTTTGCACATCCTTTGCAAACACCTTCATGTTTGGTCTTGATTTCAGGAAGACCCTCTACATCCTTGCTTGCAATTGGAAGTTCACTTGGCTCCACGGATTCATGCACCATGGCATGTTCAGGTTGTCCCTTTAGTTTATACAATCCTCCCTCTTGCTCTCCAATCACTACTGCATCATCTATGGTCTTTCCCTTTGGCCACATTAGAACTTGGCATCCACAAATGCAACCCTCATACCTTTTGCATCCAATGCAGATATGGAGAGTAGGTTCGTCTTGAGCGCAGGTACATACAAAACATCTTTCATCTTCAAAGACTTCCCAAAGTCTAGATTGTAGGAGGCCTCACCACTTCCTTTGATAGGGTATTGGTAGTCATCCCTAAGTTTCACCTTGTGGGGTGACTCATGTTCAGATAGATTAGCAAAGGATTCTTTAAACCCAGTCATGTGTTTTGAAGCCCCACTGTCAATAAGCCAATCATTACAACCATGAGAGATAGTACCTGTGAGAGCAGAGATTAGGACGTACTCTTCTTTGCTTGATGAATCATCATCATTACTTTCTGCTCTAGCCTTCTTCTTGAGAGGTTCATCATCCTCAGCAGCATGAGCATGGTACCTTCTTTTGTTGCCCTTCTTCTTCTTCTTGAAGTTGTTGTTGTCCTTCTTGTTCTTGAGACAATTTATGGCAATATGTCCCTTTTCATTACAGGTGAAGCATATTCTCCTTTCTTTATGGTGATGTGAAGATTTCTTGAAGTGAGATGGCTCTCTCTTAGACTTCCCTTTCTTGGAGTGAGCTATGAGAGCTTGATCTTCATTCCCCATCTTTTCTTCTCGTGCCACAAGACTTGCTTCTTCTTGTGAGCATTCTTCCCGTAGTTTGTTGAAGGATACCAACTTCTTTCTTGCACAGATTCCTTGAATAAAGGAGTCCCATAACCTGGGTAGGACATTCAGAGTGGTCATGACAACTTCACCATTCTCCACCATTTCATCCATTGCTTCTAGTTTTTCCTTGATCTGAGAGACCCTAGAAAAATAAAATTGAATGGATTCTCCATTCTGAAGTTTTACCCCTTTCAATTGGTTCCACAGAGTCATCTTCCGATTTATGTTCTTCCCTTCAAATAGCTTAGATAGTGAATCAAACATCTCTTTGGGTGTCTTTAGAGATGACACATGGGGGATGAGATGGTCCTTGATAGAATCAGCAATGATTCTCTTAGCCTTGACCAAGTTCTTCTTATGCAATATCTTAGCCTCTTCATCCTCTGGGATAGGGATATCTTCTTTTACATATGAGTCCAACTCATTTTCTTCCAGGATTAACCCAATCCTATACTTCCAGGCTCGGAAGTTATCATCCCCTTCAAGCTTATCCTCAAGCTTGGTGTGGTTAGACATCTTAAAGAGTACTTCAAATGGAAATAGAAAAGATTTAGGTCTTACCACTTGACTTGCTGAAAACTAGATCTGGTCCTGGATTAGGGTTTGTCAGAGAAACCCTAAAAATTCAAAATGTGAATTTCAACTTTATAAAAGGATAGATAGATGCGCCTTGATGAGCTGATCAGCCTGGTGTATTCATAATTCGAGATCTGCAAAGCTTCACCCTTCATAAATGCCTTTTTGTCTTCCCAAGTTCACTAAGGAGGACAGATACATGGTCCAAGTGTCCAACATGCTGCATACATACATAAATGATCCAATTGATCATATCCAACATCCAACATGATGCGTACATACATAAATGATCCAACTGATCATATCCATCATCCAACATGATGCGTACATACACAAATGATCCAATTGATCATATATAGCATCCAACATGATGCGTACATACATAAATGATCCAACTAATCATACAGAGCATAAACTAGAACATCATCCTGATGCTCATCATCCAGTGCTTACATCCATAGCCATGTGAAGGATCCTCCTTCCATCATGCTAGGAATGGCTACAACAAATGTCTCCATCACTTCTTCCTCGAAGTGTCGTTGATTTGAAGAACACTAATCCTCTCTCTGAAGTACTTGAAC
Organism: Larix kaempferi; assembly: GCA_027924585.1. Classification (NCBI taxonomy): domain Eukaryota; kingdom Viridiplantae; phylum Streptophyta; class Pinopsida; order Pinales; family Pinaceae; genus Larix; species Larix kaempferi. The sequence goes on along the minus strand of BSBM01000012.1, from coordinate 1,293,209 downwards.
TTCACACTGGCTAGTGGCTTCGTCAACACATCTGCAATCTACTCGTCTGTTGCAACATACAGGAGCTTCACTGCTCCTCTCTGCACCATATCCCTGATATAGTGATATTTTATCTCTATGTGTTTCGACCTGTCATGGAACACTGGGTTCTCAGAAAGCTTCACACAACTCTGGTTATCATAGAAGATACCAGTAGCCTCCAACGGTAGATCAAATAACTCAGACGGTAGCTTCCTCAACCATACTGCCTCACAACTAGCCAAACAGGATGCAACATACTCTACCTCGACTGTACTCAGTGCTACGCAGGACTGCTTCCTGCTAAACCAAGAGATCACACCTAATCCCATACTGAAGAAACACCCAGAAGTGCTCTTCCTATCTAAAGCACTGCCTGCCCAATCTGAATCAACATAACCCTATAGGTTAAACTTTTGATTCACATCATACTTGAGACCATAGTCAACTATACCCTTCAGGTACCTCAGAATATGCTTTACAGCAACCAGGTGAACACTCCTTGGATCCGTCTGGAACTGGCTCAATGTGTTCACCGCAAAGCAAATATCTAGTCTCAAGTTCGTTACGTACATCAAGGACCCAATCATCTGACGATACATAGAGACATCCACCGGCTCAAATGAAGCATCACAAAGAAGCTTCAGATTCGATGCCATAGGTGTGGCCATGGCTTCGTAATCCATCATCCCGAACCTCTTCAGGATATCTACAGTATACTTCCCTTGTCCAAGGAAGATCCCATCTGCACTCTGCCACACCTCCATACCTAGGAAATAGTGCATCATTCCCAAGTCCTTCATATCGAACTTAGCAGCAAGCTTCCTCTTTGTATCGGCAATCAATCTGTCATCTCCTATTACAAACAGGCCATCTACATAGAGTAGTAGAATCACAGTATTTCCTTCCTCAACCTTGTAGTAAAGGTTGGAATCTGCTTTACTCTTGGTAAAGCCCAAACTAGATAGGAAACTGTCCATCCTACCATACCAAGTTCTGGGAGCTTGCTTCAAACCATACAAGGCTTTCTTCAATTTGCACACATGTGACTCGTTGTCATGTGTTTCAAAACCGAGTGGCTGCTCCACATACACTTCCTCTTCGACTACACCATTCAAGAAGGCAGTCTTGACATCCATCTGGTGTATCTTCCATTTCATCGTTGCAGCCAAGGCAAGTACTGATCTGATGGAAGTGTACCTGGCTATAGGAGAAAAAGTTTCTTCATAGTCTATTCCCTCTTTCTGAGAGAAGCCACGAGCTACGAATCTTGCCTTGTATTTTTCTATGCTGCCATCTGCAGCATGCTTGATCTTGTAAATCCATTTGGAAGTCACAACAGAATTCCCTTCAGGTCTTGGGACAACATCCCAAACATCGTTCTTCATTATTGATTGGTATTCCTCGACCATGGCATCCTTCCATTCTTTCTTTCCCGCTGCTTCTTCATAATTGGAAGGTTATTTGTTCATGATATCACAGAGTAGAGCAACATAGCTGGTGTGAGATCTAGTTCTCTTCTTTGCTCTGTGTTCTTATTCTGGAATACCAAATCTTTCTGCATCTTGAATGAGTTCTCTAGCCCATGTAGGTTTCCTCTTGTGAGAGTTGTCCTCACGTGGTGGATCTACAGGTTGTTGCGGATCTTCAATTTCATGATCAACATCTGGAATTGATTCAGTCATGGTAGTGTCTTGAAATCTAGTTTCCTTGGGTTCTTCATAATATTCAATAGGTGCCTTCCTTGATTTGATTAATGCTGAGTTTTCATCAAACGTTACATCCCTGCTGACATCAATCTTCTTGAACCTTGGAAAGTATATTCTATAAGCCTTCGAGCTTTCACCGTAACCCACAAAGATACCCTTCTTTCCTGAAGGATCCAGCTTGGTCCTCTTTTCCTTTGGGACATGTGTATACACTGGACAACCAAATATTCTGAGATGGCTAACCTCAGGTTGCTTACCAGAGAAGACCTATTCTGGTGTCTTGTTGTCTAATATCTTGTGGGGTGTTTTGTTCTTCACATATACAACTGTCCTAGCTGCTTCTTCCCATAGATGCATAGGTAGATCTTGGTCATGCAGCATTTCCCTTGCTTCTTCCATAATTGTTCAATTCTTTCTTTCTGCAATTCCATTATGTTGTGGATTGTAAGTAGTAGTCAACTCCCTCTTAATCCCTGAATCACTGCATAAATTCTTGAAGTCACCTGAAGTGAATTCTCCACCATTTTTGGATCTGAATGTTTTGATCTTCTTATCAGTTTGGTTCTCCATCAAGGTTTTGAATTCCTTGAACTTATCAAACACTTCATCTTTGTTCTTCAAGAAGTAGACCCAAGTCTTCCTGGAAAATTCATCAATGAAAGAGACATAGTAAACATACCCACTCAGAGAACTGGATGACATAAGACCACATACATCGGAGTGGATAATTTCCAAGATATCTTTTGCCTTGCTTTCACTGCTTGGAAATGCTTTCTTTATGTTCCTTCCTTTTGCACATCCTTTGCAAACACCTTCATGTTTGGTCTTGATTTCAGGAAGACCCTCTACATCCTTGCTTGCAATTGGAAGTTCACTTGGCTCCACGGATTCATGCACCATGGCATGTTCAGGTTGTCCCTTTAGTTTATACAATCCTCCCTCTTGCTCTCCAATCACTACTGCATCATCTATGGTCTTTCCCTTTGGCCACATTAGAACTTGGCATCCACAAATGCAACCCTCATACCTTTTGCATCCAATGCAGATATGGAGAGTAGGTTCGTCTTGAGCGCAGGTACATACAAAACATCTTTCATCTTCAAAGACTTCCCAAAGTCTAGATTGTAGGAGGCCTCACCACTTCCTTTGATAGGGTATTGGTAGTCATCCCTAAGTTTCACCTTGTGGGGTGACTCATGTTCAGATAGATTAGCAAAGGATTCTTTAAACCCAGTCATGTGTTTTGAAGCCCCACTGTCAATAAGCCAATCATTACAACCATGAGAGATAGTACCTGTGAGAGCAGAGATTAGGACGTACTCTTCTTTGCTTGATGAATCATCATCATTACTTTCTGCTCTAGCCTTCTTCTTGAGAGGTTCATCATCCTCAGCAGCATGAGCATGGTACCTTCTTTTGTTGCCCTTCTTCTTCTTCTTGAAGTTGTTGTTGTCCTTCTTGTTCTTGAGACAATTTATGGCAATATGTCCCTTTTCATTACAGGTGAAGCATATTCTCCTTTCTTTATGGTGATGTGAAGATTTCTTGAAGTGAGATGGCTCTCTCTTAGACTTCCCTTTCTTGGAGTGAGCTATGAGAGCTTGATCTTCATTCCCCATCTTTTCTTCTCGTGCCACAAGACTTGCTTCTTCTTGTGAGCATTCTTCCCGTAGTTTGTTGAAGGATACCAACTTCTTTCTTGCACAGATTCCTTGAATAAAGGAGTCCCATAACCTGGGTAGGACATTCAGAGTGGTCATGACAACTTCACCATTCTCCACCATTTCATCCATTGCTTCTAGTTTTTCCTTGATCTGAGAGACCCTAGAAAAATAAAATTGAATGGATTCTCCATTCTGAAGTTTTACCCCTTTCAATTGGTTCCACAGAGTCATCTTCCGATTTATGTTCTTCCCTTCAAATAGCTTAGATAGTGAATCAAACATCTCTTTGGGTGTCTTTAGAGATGACACATGGGGGATGAGATGGTCCTTGATAGAATCAGCAATGATTCTCTTAGCCTTGACCAAGTTCTTCTTATGCAATATCTTAGCCTCTTCATCCTCTGGGATAGGGATATCTTCTTTTACATATGAGTCCAACTCATTTTCTTCCAGGATTAACCCAATCCTATACTTCCAGGCTCGGAATTTATCAGCCCCTTCAAGCTTATCCTCAAGCTTGGTGTGGTTAGACATCTTAAAGAGTACTTCAAATGGAAATAGAAAAGATTTAGGTCTTACCACTTGACTTGCTGAAAACTAGATCTGGTCCTGGATTAGGGTTTGTCAGAGAAACCCTAAAAATTCAAAATGTGAATTTCAACTTTATAAAAGGATAGATAGATGCGCCTTGATGAGCTGATCAGCCTGGTGTATTCATAATTCGAGATCTGCAAAGCTTCACCCTTCATAAATTCCTTTTTGTCTTCCCAAGTTCACTAAGGAGGACAGATACATGGTCCAAGTGTCCAACATGCTGCATACATACATAAATGATCCAATTGATCATATCCAACATCCAACATGATGCGTACATACATAAATGATCCAACTGATCATATCCATCATCCAACATGATGCGTACATACACAAATGATCCAATTGATCATATATAGCATCCAACATGATGCGTACATACATAAATGATCCAACTAATCATACAGAGCATAAACTAGAACATCATCCTGATGCTCATCATCCAGTGTTTACATCCATAGCCATGTGAAGGATCCTCCTTCCATCATGCTAGGAATGGCTACAACAAATGTCTCCATCACTTCTTCCTCGAAGTGTCGTTGATTTGAAGAACACTAATCCTCTCTCTGAAGTACTCGAACTTCACACTGGCTAGTGGCTTCGTCAACACATCTGCAATCTACTCGTCTGTTGCAACATACAGGAGCTTCACTGCTCCTCTCTGCACCATATCCCTGATATAGTGATATTTTATCTCTATGTGTTTCGACCTGTCATGGAACACTGGGTTCTCAGAAAGCTTCACACAACTCTGGTTATCATAGAAGATACCAGTAGCCTCCAACGGTAGATCAAATAACTCAGACGGTAGCTTCCTCAACCATACTGCCTCACAACTAGCCAAACAGGATGCAACATACTCTACCTCGACTGTACTCAGTGCTACGCAGGACTGCTTCCTGCTAAACCAAGAGATCACACCTAATCCCATACTGAAGAAACACCCAGAAGTGCTCTTCCTATCTAAAGCACTGCCTGCCCAATCTGAATCAACATAACCCTATAGGTTAAACTTTTGATTCACATCATACTTGAGACCATAGTCAACTATACCCTTCAGGTACCTCAGAATATGCTTTACAGCAACCAGGTGAACACTCCTTGGATCCGTCTGGAACTGGCTCAATGTGTTCACCGCAAAGCAAATATCTAGTCTCAAGTTCGTTACGTACATCAAGGACCCAATCATCTGACGATACATAGAGACATCCACCGGCTCAGATGAAGCATCACAAAGAAGCTTCAGATTCGATGCCAACCCAGACATCCACCGGTATCCTGCACGCAAGATTTTATGGGCAGTTGCCAACCCAGAAAGATGACCGCCACATGCCCCAACATGGAAATCATTCAACACTTGTTTAGCTTCCTTATGTACTAAACAACATCTCAATATCATATCAATTCCTCAACGGTACAAAGTATCCCCGATGATGAGGTATCTTCGAGATCGGTGTCGAATACGATGTCGTTCAATACTAGAAAACTAAGGATCAATCCTTTGGGTTTGAAGATATATAATGAATGCTCCATACCAAGGATCTGAAGTTGCAATGAGGAATACATGTTCACCTGCCCAAGTTTCAATAGATATAGTACTCTCCTTCTCTATGGGTAATTCATACATTAATTCACCAAATGCCAACAACTTCTTGGCTTTAGCATTTTTGAATTCGAGGTCAAATTCTTGTAAAATTACTATCCATTTTGAGTATTTTCCACCAATTCTTACAACATAATTTTCCACCTTGTGAGAATCAACACTCTTTGGCCTGCAGGATCCATGTTACTGACTCAAATCCACTTTATATCCTTCAGACACACTATTTTCCCTATTTGTTCCCCTGTACGCTAGCTTCATCATTACAGTGGGTGTACCCGTGAGTTGCATCACTATAGCTCGCAAGTAGCATGTAAAATGGTAATAATCACTAGTTAATTAATTTTTACTCCCAAAAAGCGGTCATTGGGTGACCTTTGGCCCTCCATTTGCCCCAGAAATGCCTCGATGTGTCTTTTCACCTACCTTTGAGAGGACTATATATTGAGCACATATGGCTTATGGAAGGGAGGAGAAAAGAGGGCAAGAGAACTATAGTGCATTTTTGCCCTATCTTGAGTCTACACTCATTGATCCTTGTAGTTGTGAACCCTTTATGTTCACCTTCCAAAATCCTATCATAGTTTGAGTTTGCCATTCCATGGAGGATTGAAGTGGTGGAGGCACAAGTGGATTGATCCAGATCTTGGTTCAGATTGGTTGCCGGAAAGAGGTCGTATCACATTGTACTTCTTGTTATTTATTAATAGAAATACTCATATTCTCGTCCATTAATGTTCTGAATGTTGTTTATGTTACATTGGGTTACATTTACTTATAATATCATGGACCATTTCTATTTATGATGTTAATGTCGTTTATATATTATATGCACTTGTTGTATATTGGCTGTCAAGACTAATTTGTAGGTTCAAGTGCACGGATTGAAAGCTCCAACAGAGATCTACATCAAACGTTTGGATCGAGGTTGGTTATGCTCTTCACTATCTTAGCATTGTCATTTATATAGCATAGCATTGTGAATTGAGTTAATTTCTGGTATTCAGCTGTCTATTGTGGTCCACCCCAAGCCATAGGAAGTTTTCTCCAACACAGAAACGGCAACTCCATTGGGGAGAACATCCATTTTTGGGGATTTTTTAGCATTAGTCCTTATTTAGAGTTGTTGTGTGTCGAGTCTCTGTGTCATTGATTCGCTGTTAGGATACTCTATAGAAAACATCATTTTTCTGAGCCATTGGACTCTTTTTATACTCATTTACTCTTCCCTACCCGCGGGTGAGCTTAGCTCTGCCCGCGTCTACCCACTTCTGTCTGAACTATAGCCCGCGGGTACCCACAGGTTTTCCTTTGACAGTAGCGTACTGAAGAAAGTATGGAAAAAATATGACAATAAAGGAAAAAGCCTTAATCAATTATATTCACACAAATAGTACCATTATATAGTACAAAGAAGAATGCCACCTCAGTGAGAGATATTCTCTAGATCCTAACACCTTGCATGGTGACTAGGCTAGGAAATATTCTCCATATATTTTAGAGACTTATCTAGGATAAATGACTATTATCCCAAATAATGAATACAATAATGTGACATTTAACTTATGTGATTGCTAATGTAAGCCATTAGGATAACAATCCCCCTCTCAATCACAAGTTTATGTATCTGTATCAACTAAGCAATAAACACTAATGCTGAAGCTGATATGATTGATCTTTCAGAAGCCTTCCTTTGTGATCCAATGAAAAATATGCCTGTAAAACTGTCAATCTGAAGGTTCATCTGAAATGAACTGAAATCCTAGAGTGAACAGCTGCCATGTCTGAGAAATCCCTCTCTGCTTGACAATTTCATCATTTGCCAAGTGATTTAGCTAGAAGAGGCTGGCGTCTTCTGCTAATTGGTGAAGATCACCATGCTACAATCAATGAAGTGCTCTCTAAAATGAGCCATCAACATTGTTATGCATCGATTAACATATAAATGTACCATCCATAGACTGTTGTTTTCATTAGCCTTCCATCTACAGACTATTTTTGAGTTTGCCATCTGCAAACTATAGTGCTTTATCTGCAATTTTGGAGTTTTCCACCAGCAAACTATTGTTTCCTTTTGGAGTTTGCCACCTGCAAACTATTGTTTATTTTTGGAGTTTTCCACCTGCACCTATTGTTTTCGTTTGATATTTGGAGTCTGCCATATACAAACTATTTTTTCCTTTTGATATTTGGAGTTTGCCATCTACAGACTTTTGTTTTGTTGCTCAAACTTGAAGTTTGACAACCATGATCAATATTCCCACCTTTGTCAGCTTAAAGGTGAGAAGCTGTGGGTTTTCATGTGGTTTACCCTTAATCATTTCATCATTGTACCATATCTATTCCCCCTTTAAAAAGAAAGGGTATTTTGTAAATGTACCCCCCCCTTAAGATGCAAGAGAGTACCATTTAGATTTCAACTCAAAGTGGGCATGCGAAAACATCCACATGTTATCTCATCCCGTGAGAGCCATGTTCAAAATCTATGCCATAAGGGGACCATTGGAGTTATATTCTATCAGGTACAAAAAGGACTATGTGCTACAAGATGAGTCTTTACTCGAGATTGTACTCTTTGCTAAGATTGATGTAATTTCTTGGTTGTTGATGTCCATTGCCAAGGATTGATCCACCTATAGTGAATCTTTAATCTTGTAGGCTTTTTTCTCTTGGAACATTTTTCTGATGTGTGATTCTTCTTTCCACAATGTTGACAAGGATGGAGATCAAAAAAATTTGTCTCCAAATGACCAACTCGATGACAATGTTGGCATTCGAAAATTTCTTCCATGTGATTTTCATCAACTTTGTGATTAGCTTCTTCATGGACTTTTTGATTATATTCTTCATTTATGAATCCTGCACTCACAAACTGAATTTGTTTGGAGTAGTCTAGTATATGAAAAGTCACATCTTTTTCATATCCAAGTCCTTTTCTTTGTCTGTTGTATCTAATTTCTTCCCAAGGTATGATGATGGGTTTAGAAAGATCATTTATAAGTTCTTGCTTTGACATCAATTGAGGTTGATTTTCAGCATGTTTTTGAATCTTTGAAATGTTTTCTTCATTGAACTCAAAAGAAAACGCATGAACTATAGGTTCATGAATACCTTCATCTTCATTTTTCTCTGAAGTTGACTCACTGAATTTATTCTTCACTGAATGTTGATCACAATCATCATCTTCATCCTCAAATAGAGGGTTGTGATGAAGAAGGACTTGTTCAGATTGCTTTACTGACTCATCATTTTTGAGATTGCATATTTCATCATTGAGTAGTTGTGATTGTGCTTGAAGAAGATGAACTTTTGCTTGCGACACTTGCAAACAAGTTACCACTGATTGAAGAGTTGATTTGTTGAGTATCACTGTATTGTCTTTAGCAATGATTATTAGAGTATTCAATAACTCTAGCAATTCTCGACTATGCTCCGTTTGAAAAAACACTTGAACTTCACGCTCACTTGCTTGTTTTCACGCTCGCTTGAATTTATTTCACACTCACTTGATTATATGCCAATTTTAGGGTGTTGTGCACAACAGATCATGCACCCCAAAATGTGTTATACTGTTTGTGTCCTGAGTCAGATAGAGGTTGGACAGCATAGTTGTTTGTTGCCGAGGGTTACGGCCCTTTGCACGCAGTGAAGCCTAGGTGCCTCTATAACTGATTCTGCTACCTCTGGCTATAGTTTGGGAGTCTAAAGCCTCTCCTGGGAGAGACATACCAGCTCTAGTGTCGGGATCTCATTTAGCCACTCGGTTTGTCTACTCTTAGCTGTATTTTCTCTAGGTGTGTGATTTTGATTTGCTATTTTTTATCGATAGTTGGCCATTAGGGGACGCTGTGATTTTATATTCTCTCCGGAGATATCATGGAACGGATTCCTACTCTCTATTTATCCCGTCGGTTGGTTGGTTTAAAACCGGTCGAGCTTTCATGCCGTGTTGCTAGGGGACTCCGGTGGGATCCCTCCGAGTCTTTGTATTCTTACGAGACATACATCATAGACATCATGACTGCTACACACTCTGATACGGAAGAAATCCCTACGAATCCATTGGGTAGATTCGAGCACACTTCAAACACCCATACTCCTCGTGAGGCATGGGGGGGTGATCCACCTGAGACCCATCCTAGTTTGTTTGGTCCAGATCCACCTGAGACTCAACCCAGTTTTTTTGGTCCAAATCCGCCCGAGGACGACCCGTTCGATCCTTTGTTTCTGCATAATTATATATACGGGATGCCAGATTTACATGATGACACAGGTCCTATGATCAACCCTACCGCATTCTCTTTTGGTATGCCTAATTACAACACAGTTGATCCTTCCACTGCTTTTGGTAGTCACGCTGGCACTAGTCATGGTGTTAGCCACACTGCACCCATTAGGGGTAATATCCTCGCTGGGGGCACCACATTGTCCACTCACATACATAGTATAGGGACCGGTCATGTTCCTCCTAACAATGCTAATGTTGGAATATGACTTCCTCCTAGGACTACCCAACCTAATAGGAACACTGTTCGCAACTCGACTCGCCATCTACCACTTAATACACATGTCGCTACCCGTCAACCCACGACCACTTTCGCAAATGTTAACGCTCCTCCCAACCACAGTGGTGGACATATACCGCATACTTTTAGATCCCCTGCCACTACTAGTAATGCTAATGTAGGAGGTGGGAATATACCTTATCCTCATGGTCATAACGCCACCATTCCTGCTCCTAGTAACACCAATGTTGGGGATGGGAATACATCTCATGCTTATGGTCACCACACGACTGCTCACGCTAATCCTAACACTTACGCTTGGGGTGGGAACATACCCTATAATCATGGTTATTATAACACGGTTCTCGCTACGAATAGTGCGTATATGCCCCATACTTATGGTGGTAACCCTTACTACAATACAGTCGGTGCTAGCCATCAGTAAAACCCACCGCAATATGGTGCTCAAAACACATATATACCTGCTTACTCTCATATGGGTCAGGTTGGAGGAGGTTATCAACCTTACGGCCATGGTCAAGCTTATGGTCCATTGGGACCACATAATCAAGAGCTTAATTCTCATGGTCAAGCATTTGGTCCTTCCTATCCTTTAGGTTCTTATAATCAACCTTTTATGGGAGCTTATAATCAAGCTTTCCAGCCGCAGCTCCCGTTCCTTACACGTTTGAATCTTCCAGATCTTTCGAAGCTCACGAATGATCTAGTGTGTCACAACCCTAGTTGGCCTTCGGTTCCTACCAAGCTTCCTTCGAACATTCCTAAGTTCGAGGGGAAAGGTGGTGAGGATCCAGGTGATCATGTCACAACATTTCACCTTTGGTGCTCTTCCAACTCGTTGAATCACAATTCCGTTAGATTACAACTATTTCAATGCACCCTCACGGGGGTAGCCGTGAAGTGGTATGTTGAGTTGCCTGGGAACACTTATAAGGGATTCAATGAGATCGCTTTGATTTTCTTTGATCATTTCCAGTTGCCAATTCATTATGATACTAGTACTGAACTTTTATCTACCTTCTGTCAGAATAAGGCCATGCATATTTCTGACCACATTCAAGAGTGGCGTCGGCGGAAGGGGTTAGTGAAAGCCAACATTCCTCCAGAGTTTCTATTGGAATGGTTCCTTAAGTCTCTACTTCCATATATTGCCAAGGACGTTTCGATGTTCGGTATTATGACTAAGGAACAAGCCATCTTAAAAGTCCAGCAGTTAGATTTACTATATTCTCGATCTGGCATTTTATATGACATCATCCCTGATGCATCGTGAACAAGACATGAGCCCAAGACAGTTCCTAGACCGCATGCCGATGGCATTGTGGAATCCGCAAGTAATCTCCCTGTAGATTTGGTGGCTAATCAAATGCAAAAATTTTCACTAAACCAGTCTACTCCCGGACAGGTTCACACCTTGTCCACTTCCACCCCATCGTCCGATGTACACACTGTGCAAACGACAAAACCATCGGGTAACCAACAGCCTGGTGGTAAGAATAAGGAGATAAATAACCGTAAGGGTGGAAACAATGGGAACAATAATAGCAATCGCAATACCCCTCATATGGAGAATGCCAACCCTCCTCGAGAAGGCGGAAATGCTGGTGAGGAATGTAAACCTAGGCTTAAGGTGAAATTTCCTTGTAAGTTTTGTGGGGAAGATCATCTTACTCACCCGTGTCCTTGAATCGAAAAAGTATCGAAGAATTTGGCACAGAGCCCAGCTATGTTGAAGGATCTGCTTCCTCATCATCATCAAAACATGGCTTCGCATGCTCCCGCCACTGGTTATGGACCTAATGAGACTCCAACGTCTTCTTCCAATACTAGTGGTTATAGATGCGTGAATATGGTCCAATCAGAGGTTAGTGTTGCTACTCGTCAACGCAATTATGGTGCACCACAACCTAATATGGGGAATGAGCCTCCCCCTCCTCTTGATAATTCCTTGCATATCGAGAAGCCCTCTATTATGCCGCAGATACCGAAAGGTGTGCTTAAGCACTCTATGCATAATCCCAATGCCTAAGCCACCTAGAACTACTCCATTGTAGAATATTTGGGCCAAACCCCATGTGCCATGTCGGCTCTTGAATTTTTACAGGCATGTCCTTCTCAAAGGCATGCCCTTTTGTGTGCGTTAGGAGTTCAAGATGGAGGGAGTCCCAACGTTATCAAGTTCAACACTACTGAAGTTCAACCTCACTTACCTTACCACGTGGCTTTTCAAATCCATGTGGAGTGCCTTAAAATTTTTGTCACATGAACGGTGGTTGACGAAGGCGCTTCCGCGTCAGTGATGTCTTTAGCTTGTTGGAAATATCTTGGCTCTCCTCCTCTACTCACGTCTAGGACCATGCTCACTGCATTTGATAGTAGGTCATTTAAGCCGCATGGGATAATCCCTTCCCTTGTTGTCCATTTTGGAGGTAAACCTGTGCCTATTGAAGTCGAAGTGGTTGATGCGCCCATTGACTACAACCTTTTACTGGGTCGGAATTGGATGTACGCTATGAAAGATGTCATGTCTACTGTATTAAGGATCATTTTCTTTCCACACGAAGGCAATATTGTGATCATCGATCAGTTGGACTTCGTTAATCCTCCCATAGCATCTACAGGATCAATAGTCCCGCAAATTACAGACTCTCAGCCGACAACTGGGAGCATGGGTTTTGGTATGTACCCTTCATTGATGGGATCTTATGATTTCCCTGCACCTGTGAATTTTATTGGAACCGTTTCCGACAATACGCCTCCTCCTTTGCATAATATACCATTCCAGACTTCATAATTTAATGATCCATGGACTTTACCGTTCACGAGTTCTACATCTGGAGAAATTGCACACGTCGGGATGTCTATGCCATTTTCTTCTACTGATCTTGCCTATCATGATATTAAACAAGCCACTACAGATCCAGATCTCCCCTCTCCTTGGACAGATGAGGAATATCCTGTTATGCTGCCAGTTTGGGTAGTCGACTCGTCTTGTTCGAACGATTGCCTTGATAGTACTTTACCTTCTGATGAAGCTATTATCGAGGCCATGTGTGGTAGTGAGAGACCTTGGGAGGATATTCATCACCGCTCTTATTTCCTTCCCAACCTCGATCTCGCCGAGCAAGAAGAGTTTAGGACGACTCTTGTAGAGATGGTTGGTCACCCTATGGCTCTTTTGGGCTCACATGAGATTTATGCGGAGGGGAACATGGTTAATATTTACCCGACTCAACCGATCAACATCTCTCGCACTCCCAAAAAGATTGAGAATGTTTACATCGGTGATGATTACTCTTCTGAGGAGGTTTCCATCTACATCGAATTGTTTACTGAACTTCGGGAAGCTTTCGCCTGGTCATATGAGGAGATGCCAGGAATAGACCCTAGTATTTTCGAGCATGAGATTAGAATGTACCCTCATGCTAAACCGGTTTGACAACGTCTTCGTGCGGTAAACCCTAGGAAGGAAACCGCTATCAAGGTAGAGGTGGAGAAATTGCTCAAAGCTAGTTTTATCTACCCCATTCCCCTTATCGAATGGGTGTCAAACCGCGTTCCTATGGATAAGAAGTAGGGAACGATCCGTGTATGCACTCATTTTAGAGACCTAAATCGTGCGTGTCCAAAAGACAATTTCCCCACCCCATTCATTGATCAGATATTGGATGCATGTGCGGGAAGTGATATTTTTTCGTTTATGGACGGCTTTTCAGGGTATAACCAAATTCAAATCAAACCCAAGGACCAACATAAGACTGCTTTCATTTGTCCTTGGGGTACGTTTGCATATCCGAAAATTCCCTTCGACCTTAAAAACGTCGGAACTACGTTTCAGTGTGCCATGACCTATGCCTTTCATGACCTTAAAAGTATAATGGAGGTTTTCTTTGATGATCTTGCTGGCCATTCTCGCAAACGAATGGAACACCCCAAGCACCTTCATTGGATTCTCAAATGATGTATACGCTACAAGATTCGATTGAATCCCAATAAATGCATCTTTGCAGTGAGGTCTGTTCGCCTTCTAGGATTTATAGTCTCGAAAGAGGGTATTAAAGTTGATCCTCTCAAAGTTGAGGCAATACTTCCGTTGCCTCCTCCGCGCAACTTGTTTCAACTTCAGAGCCTCCAAGGGAGAGCTACTTTTCTGCATCTCTTTGTAGTCAATTATGCTAATCTTACCAAAGGTTTCGCGCGTTTGTTGAAGAAAGACACACCGTTTATCTGGGATGAGCGAGCCGAACAGTCTTTCGATGCCCTTAAGAAATCTTTGGTATCATACCCCGTGCTTAGTCCACCCGACTTTGCACGAGATTTTATACTTTATGTGGATGCATCCCAAGAGATGATTGGCATGGTCTTAGTTCAGGTTGATGATGCACTCATCGAGCATGTCATCTATTACCTCAGTTGAAATCTAGTAGATGCTGAACTGAGATATACACACGTAGAAAAGTTGGCACTTGCAACTATACATGCAGTCCAATGGTTATGACACTATATTTTGCTTAGAACAACCACAGTTGTAGCGCATATCAATCCGTTTCAGTTCGTGCTATCATGACGCCTTATAGTGGGGAAGTACAATAAATGGATTGTGATCCTTCAGGAGTTCGATCTCAATTTTGCTTCGGCGAAGTCGGTGAAATTGTTGGTGTTTGCTGAGCTTATGTCGGACCTTTCGAGACTTAATGAGGATGTCATCCATGAAGATTCCTTTGTGGATGCACACTTATTTCTCATCTCATCCGAGGACCCTTGATATGGGGATGTCATTGTATATCTCCAAACTTTGAAGTTTCCTCCAAATTATTCATGGGACAAACAACAGCGTGTGAAACATCACGCTAAAGATTATACTATCATCGGTAGCACTTTGTATCATCGAGGAAAGGATTCTATTCTCCGTCGATGCTTGACTCACGAAGAAGCGGAGCGGGTGCTTAATGATTTCCATGCTGGTGCATGTGGCGGTCACTTATCCGGGCTTGCTATAGCCCAATGCATTATGCGAGCTAGTTACTTTTGGCCTTCAATCTTTAAGGATTGTATAAACGCTGTGAAGAGATGTCACCCTTGCCAGGTGTTTTCTCGGAATATACACTCGCATCCAGTGCCCCTTCATCTGGTCGTCACCGTCGGTCCCTTCACCAAGTGGGGGGTGGATTTCATGGATTGCAAACCAGCTTTGGTTGGGGGGAATCACCATATCATAGTCGTTGTGGACTACTTTTCCAAATGGGATGAGGCCATGCCTACCGTAAAAGCCGATGGTGCTACAACATCCCATTTCGTGTTCAATCAGATTATTATTGGGTTCGGTATTCCGAAAGAGATTGTCACTAACCATGGAAGTCACTTTCAGAACAAAATGATAAAGGATTTGTCTCTCAAGCTTGGTTTTCGTCAAGAATTCTCATCCTCTTAGTATCCCCAAGCGAACAATCAAGTTGAAGTAGTCAATAAATATTTAAAGACCATTCTCCAACGTACCATCCAACAAAGCAAGAACAATTGGCACATTATGTTATATCCTGCTTTGTGGGCGTATCAAACCGCAGTCAAGACTGTCACCGGGTTCTCACCATTTCAGTTAGTACACGGTGTGGAGTTGATTTTACCGATTGAATGCGAAATCCCTTCGCTTAAACTGTCCATAGAGCTCCTCCCTAATACGATGGGTCTTGAGCAACATTTAATCCACCTTGAGAAACTTGACAAGGAACGTCGAGATGCCACCGTGGCTATTGATGCCAATAAACGTCGTGTTAAGGTTCAGTATTATAGGTCTATCCATCCCCGGAAATATGTTGAAGGTGACTTGGTCCTCTTATATGACGAAGCTAAAGAACCCCTGGGGGAAGGCAAGTTCAACCCCATGTGGCACGGTCCTTACATTGTGAGACGTGTCCTGGAGAAAGGATCCTATGAATTAGAGGACTATGAGGGGAACATCTTGAAGGAGCCTAGAAATGGGCTCTACCTCAAGTGGTATTACATTTGAACTTCTAGTTCAAGCTAATACTTTTGTATACTACTGTATAGTTATTTTTGTACATAGGTTAGCTTTCTTTTGGTTTTCAGGTCTTCTGATTAGCTTCCGTTTGATTGACATATGTCAGTGGAATCTCGTACATTCTTAGGATTCGCGGATGGTGCTAGCCGTCATACGCAGCAGCTTGCTTTTGTTGCCTAGGTTATTTTCTCACCTGACCACCTAGTTGTGTCCTCAAGAAGTGCTTGTCTTGGTCCTACATCTGACAATGTGGCTGAGTATAGCACCATGATTGAGCTACTTCGGGATGCTATTTCACATGGTATCCAATCTTTAGAAGTCTGCCTGGATTCACAACTAGTTGTGTCTCAGTTGAATGGTCAGTACCGTGTGAGGGATCCTACGTTACTACGTAAATTCTTAAAGGTAAGAATCTTGGAACAACATTTTGTTTCAATTACATAGATTCATGTTCTGAGAAGTTTTAATCATATATTTGATGCATACGCTAACTATGTATTAGATTGGCATTTTTCACATTCCTAATGAAGCACACAAATAAAAGATACATTAATACATTTGTACATACACACATATAGTAGAACTGGAGAACCAAAGTTTTTTATAAATAATATGTCCAAAAAATGGTAGTGTCATGATACAAAACTGGAGCCCGTAGCTCTCAAAGTATACATATCAATACATAATGGGAATATGAGATGTCTAATCCCTACGAGGAGTCCTAGCTACCGCCCCGACAGGATGTATCTGATAGAAATAATGCACTGCATTTGCGACACGCTGTAGTAGTCGCACCTAGTTTCCCGGCACCCCCACTACCTGGCGCTGCATATCCTTTGGTAGCTGCGCCACCTCTACCTATGGTACCCTGGTGGTCATCCGTGATAGGTTGGCCCGCAGATTTTATAATTTTCGCTCTGCTGCAGCACCTACTACCTCATCACCCCTGCCTCGTCGACAATGTCTCGAAAAACCCTCGGGTCTCACTGAGCCCCGGAACTTGCTCGAAGAAGAAGCTGCACAAGATACTGCTGTATCCGAAGTTTTTTGCATCCCCTTGCTTGCACTTTGTCAGCTGGGTCTTCAGGGACCCCAATAGCATGGTACACCAGTCAAATATCATAGGTTGCATACACTGCGATGCATAGAACATAACTGGCCTAGATGCTTGGTGAAGAGCTTTTGAACCAATAATACGCACTAAAGTAACCACGAAAACCTTCATGCTTAGGTTGACTATGGCTCTGATGGGCACCTGACTCCCCACTGCCCGAGTATTTGGAACACAATACCTCTCTATATAGTCAGGGATGGTTATCCCACCACCCACAAATCGAGATCGAAGGCTTTCCACCTAACCTCGGTGGGACAAACCAGTAATGAAGTAGATATCTTCCACTTCCAGTGAGAGTATTTGCCTGTCTAGGTTGAAGTTCTTTGCATCAACGTCCCAATAGTCTATCAAACGACAGAGCAATAGGTTTTGGGCCCTCAAACCCCCTATGCTCCAAAATTTGTATAAACCACATGCTTGTAGCGCTTGTTGTGCATGCACATCATTACGGACGGTCTCATCCACTAGGTCATGTTCTCTCTCTCTCCACTCGAGAACCATCCCGGAGACAGAAAAACCAAAGAGTTTAGTCAATTTTGTTTAAAAACCATCTTCACAGTCGTACCCGTGGGCAATTGTGCTCATAGAGGCGGGTACCCACGGTCAAATAATTCATTGACTGCGCGTACCCATCCCTACCTGTGACCCACATAGTTATAGCCCACGGGTAGCTCCGTGACCATGTAGGGCATGGTCAAACAAAAAATTTAATCGATGAAAATTGAAATAAAATCATTGAAATGGAAGGTATGGATGAGACTACCAACCTGCTCTTGATGGTTTGATGATCGGACTCCCATAGCTCCCAGAATCAGCAGTTGAACTTTGAGGTGAAAACTAACCACAAAACTCCAAATGGGTGAATAGTAAAAATGAATTGTAAATTGTAAACTTTTGTTACTATTTATAATTTTCAACACCCACTTGTCTATAGTTTTCGCCATTTAATGTTGTTTTGGACTAATACAATGTCATGGAGTAGAATTTTTTGACCAAGTTTCTTCGGTGAAAGTTGTTTCCAATCGTTTCACATCTACGGCTGGTATATTTCACACCTAGAATATAGGTTAGATGTCATTTTCACATGCATCATGCATTTGACCTTTTGACCACTTTCATAAACCCTGGGTGCGACCCCGCTTCTTAACTGACACGGAACCTTCACACTATTATAGAAGTGTCATTATCTGGCGGTAGGGCCTTTCCGAACATGGGTACCCTAGTTAGAACCCATTTTGCATTATGGTGCCCATGACGTGGTTTGTCCTTAGGATCGGGATTCCTTTGTAGTTACGCCATGACTTTGCGATAAAGACTCATACTCTACTTTGTCTTATGCTGGCCATCTCCCATAAGGACTCCCCCATTTATATCAAGTTGTGATTTAATTGCATCATCCTGCTTGCTGCTTGAGCCTTGTGTCAGCTCCCGCTTACTCAGTTGTTAGCCTGGTGCCTGAGCACTTTTCCCTGTCGAGCCCTACAGAGCCTCCATTTGTCCTTCACAATTTGATGACATTTTGACCCTGAGTGAACACCCCCCCGAGTGTCCACATCCTGCACACGCTTCCTTACATTGATCATAGGTATGTTCCACTGCCTGGAACTAGTCTGCTCGCTATTTGACACTCGTTCCCTCACTTGTTGTACTATAGGAAATTTTATTCTTTTTCAAGATTTCTCAAATATGAAAAAGACCAAAAAAATCAAATATTCCAAAAAGCCGGATGGGATTATGGTTACTACTTTTTGTTGGCAGCTATTGTGTCTCCTTTGAACAGAGCATTCATTCCACTCCATACATTATGAGTTGGGACTATAGTTGGACCTTAGGAGCTGTACTTGTTTCTCAGTTTACTCCACCGATTGGTTAAGCTTCCAGTCATTATGGAGCCCTTTGTGATGCCTCCCGCATTGCATAGTTTATATTGAGTCTACACTGCCTGATTCTATCCATCTACTCATGATCTTGTTCAAAGGAAGTCCTGAAACTAGAGTCGGCCACTCCTCAAATCTCTTGACTATTGCATGTCGACCATCCTTATTGATTTAGTCCATTTCACCTGAGTTCTTCCAAATCTTTCAACGTAGCTGGTACCTCATGCTGGTTGATGGGGGATGCCTTAATGCCCTCCTTCCAGCGAGTCTCGTTCCGTCAACTTCAACCCATTTATTCTGGAACTCAAGGCTTAGAGTTCGGTTGAGTACCTTGAGGCTTGTAGTCATTAGTGGCAGTTTCTCTCGCCATCGACAGTTTTGGGAATACATCAATGTCCCATGATCGATGGATTCATCTTAGTGTTCGACCTCAACACATCTATTCACACTTTGATGATTGTGCTCTATGCCTTAATGCCCATTTTCATTATTGGTGGGTTATCTTGCATCTGTTAATGGTATACATCATTGACTGGTAATCATACGATGTCACATCAGGTTCGACCTCAACTCCTTTATTCACTTGATGGGACTTGCACTGTCAAAGACTTGTCTAGAAGACCCCAGGCGATAGTGGAATTTAGTATGCTACTTATGATTATGACTTTACATCTGAGATATCACCTCTCAGATTTCAATAGTTTGTACCTCCAGTTTGCACCAGTTGTTTCCTTTTCAGCAAGAGACCATATCTTACAGTAGAGGGATCATGGCTATGATCACTTATGACATGTATTCACTATGTACTACCTATTCATGGCCATTGTATCAGATTGTTGTACTATACCAACATGTACTCAGGGATACCATTGTATTATGACGAGTGAGCTACTCCTTCCACTTGTGTCTCCATCACTCCACTTCTGAGATTTATAATGTATTTCGGCCATCGTAGCATCAATCTATGACCTCACACATTAGGGGGCATATGTTACAATGTAATTTTCCACCTTGTGAGAATCAACAATCTTTGGCCTGCATGATCCATTTTACTGACTCAGATCCACTTTATATCCTTCAGACACACTATTTTCCCTATTTTTCCCCCTGTATTCTAGCTGCATCATTCAAGTGGGCGTACCCATGAGTTGCATCACTATAGCCTGCGGGTAGCATGTAAAATGGTAAAAATCACTAGTTAATTACTTTTTACTCCCAAAAAGCGGTCATTGGGTGACCTTTGGCCCTCCATTTTCCTCAGAAACGCCTCGATGTGTCCTTTCACCTACCTTTGAGAGGACTATATATTGAGCACATATGTCTTATGGACGGGAGGAGAAAAGAGAGCAAGAGAACTCTAGTGGATTTTTTCCCTATCTTGAGTCTGCACTCATTGATCCTTGTAGTTGTGAACCCTTTATGTTCACCTTCCAAACTCCTATCATAGTTTGAGTTTTCCATTCCATGGAGGATTGAAGTGGTGGAGGAACAAGTGGATTGATCCATATCTTGGTTCAGATTGGTTGCTGGCAAGAGGTCGTATCACATTGTACTTCTTGTTATTTATTAATAGAAATACTCATATTCTCGTCCATTAATGTTGTGAATGTTGTTTATGTTACATTGGGTTGCATTTACTTATAATATCATGGACTATTTATATTGATGATGTTAATGTTGTTTATATATTATATGCGCTTGTTGTATATTGGCTGTCAAGACTAATTTGCAGGTTCAAGTGCACAGATTGAAAGCTCCAACGGGGATCTACATCAAACGTTTGGATCAAGGTTGGTTATGATCTTCACGATCTTAGCATTGTCATTTATATAGCATAGCATTGTGAATTGAGTTAATTTATGGTAGTCAGCTGTCTGTTGTGGTCCACCCCAAGCCATAGGAAGTTTTCTCCAACACACCAATGACATGGCGGGACAAAATGTGTTTCATGGGGTTCATTTCAGCCACTATGGTTGTTTTCCTTGGAAGTATGTAATGTCTAAGTCGTTGGACAGCATGGACTGCTGCCAAGGCCAACTTCGCGACCTGGGAATACCTCAATTCGGGGCCTGCAAGGCCCTTACTAAGATAGTAAATAACATGTTCTTGAGATGATTCATCTTCTTATGCTAATACCATTCCAATTGTGGAAGGATATGCAACCAAATATAGCAGAAAGTCTCTATTATAGTTTGGTGGTCTAAGCATCGGGGCAGAGACCAAATCTTTCTTTATTTCATCAAACAAACATTGAGCTTGGTCATCCCATATGAATATTGCATCTTGTTTTAAGAGATGTGTGAAACCTTTAGCTTTTTCAGAAAAATTCTCGATAAATCTCCTCAAGTAGTTAGCTTTCCCTTGAGGGATTTGAAGTTGAGTGATTGTTTTCGGGGAAGGTAATTGAAGTATTGCCTTAACCTTGATAGGGTCAACCATGATCCACTTTTGGGACACTACGAACCCAAGTAACCTCCCATAGTCCACACAAAACATGCATTTATGTGGATTTAACCTAATGTTGTACTTGCGGCAACGCTCGAAGATGGCTTGTAAATGTGCACCATGTTCAGCTCTTTTTTTAGATTTAGATGCTAAATCATCGAGGTAAACCTCGAAGATATCCTTAATATCATGGAATGCATATGACATAGCTCTTTGAAAAGTAGCTCCAACATGTTTAAGACCGAATGGCATTTTTCGATATGCAAAAATCCCCCAAGGCCATATCAAAGATGTTTTATGTTGGTCTTCCATTTTTATCTGGATTTGGTTATAACCGAAGAATTCGTCCATGAATGAAAATATCTCATTCTTGGCACATTCATCAATGATCTAATCAATGAAGGGTGTGGGATAGTTATCCTTGGGACAAGCTAAGTTTAGATCTCGAAAATTGGTACAAACCCAGATAGTTCCTTGTTTTTTGTTAACGGGAACAAGATTGGATACCCAATCAATCAAAGGAACAGGATAGATGAATCCAGCTTTTAAAAGATTTTTGACCTCGGCTTTAATGGCAACAAACTTCTTAGGGTTCATTGGACGTATTTTTTTCCATACAGGTTTGGCATTAGGATAGGTTTTGATCTCATGTTCTACGATACTAGGATCGATGCCTGACATTTCGTCATAAGACCATGAAAATACAACATGAAATGTTTTAAATAAAGCAGTGTAAAATCTTATTTCTTCAGGAGAACAATCCACATTTATGTTGATGTGCTCAATGATGTTAGGTTTGATAGATATATTAATTCGGATGGTTTTCGAAATGTTCACCAAATTTCCCTTTGAACTCACATTATGTATTTGGATAGGGCATTGATACTTGTTGATGTCATCATCAAAGTAAAAAACATTCGTCGAATTTCCTTCTGAGCTCACATTGTGTATATGGTCAGGGCATTGGTACTTGTTGATGTCATCATCAAAGTGAAAATTTTCAGGTTTGACTTCTAATGAATCGATCTTGGGAAGAAACGAGGATTTGTGATGAATATCCTCCCAGGGTCATTTGGAGAGGTTCATGGCCTCTAAGATGGCTTCATATGAAGAGAAAGTCTGATCTAAGAGATCATGGTTACTTTGAGAATTCAAGGCCCAAACAGGTGAAATATAGGGATCATATTCCTCCATCTTGGGAGAGTTTTGATCCGGTTCTACCAAAGCCATTTGAATATCTTGATAAGCAAGCTCTATGGCAGAAAAGGGAACACTACTCTCCATTTCCTCATGGTGTGCAGAATTATGTGTCTTTCCATCGTTCTTTTCATCTAAGGTGTTTTCTTTGGAGGTTCCAATCAATGAGGTGGAACCAACCTCCGAAATGGAATTAGAGAAAACTCTTAATGGAAAGTATACTTCCGATGTAATGGTGAAAATCAGAGCAATGTTAAAGGTCAATATCGGTGGTGGAAATGGAAAAGGTCCCAAACGGGATGAGTCTTTAAACATTCCTACCCCAATCTCCTGAAGCACTGTCGTTGAATCCCCTACAAAGGGTACATTCGAGTGGATACCAGTTTCAGGTGTGCAGTAATCTAGTTGATCGATTGTTACAATCTTCCCTTGGTGGGGGAACCGAATGACTCAGAATATGGAAGATACTACAACCGTCATCTTATGAATCCAACTGCGTCCCAATAGAAAATTGTAGTCTATGGGTGCATCCACTACCTCAATATCTACTTGAACTGTTTTTCCCCTCAGTTCAACTGGGAAACCCAAGATAAGTCCATGAGGTGGGAACGAATGTCCATCAAACGCCTTGAGAATTGTGTGGGATGGTACTAAGGTGGGTGATCCCAAAGCTTTCCAACAAGCTAGTGACATGACACAGGTAGAGATTCCTTCATCCACAATGGTTTGAAAAATGTTCTTACCATGTGAAGTTACCTTAATTTGGAAATCAATTTGTGAGGGAAGCCTACATGTGGGTTGTTCTAAGTCAAATGTGATCAAATTAGTGTCTGATGGATCAATAGCACCGATAGAAAACAATAGTTCTTTCCGTTGAGCAGGACAACTTTGCAACACCTCCAAGGCAGACATTGCATAAGGATCTTGAGCTAAAGCTTCAACCACATTGTAGTTTTGAGCAGCTCGCGCATTGGGGTTGTGTTTTGTTTTGTAGAGGACCCCTTTTGGAGGTCAAGGCACCATGTCTATGTTTGGTTTTTCAATATTTAGAAAACCACTAGGTTGAGATACAGTTGTTTCAGCATCTTTTGAAGGTATATCGTAAGAACGAGCCCTTGTTTGGATATGAATGTCATGTTCACCAATAGTGAAGATATTAGCGTTGGGTGGATTCCCCCCTAGTGGGGGGTTTGTCAGGTTTCCTCCTGGTGGAGGTGCTGGAGACATATCAACCATCTATTTTTGCTGGGGGGAAGGTTGATTTAGGATGGAAGGTTGTGGTTTCCCTCCTTGTTGCACCAACATGCGATGAATATCATCCATATGAGGACAAAGATGAGTAGGATGGTCCCTTTGGCAAATTTTGCAAGGGTACTTGTTCTTCCGATTTTCATGATTTCCACCATTAGGATTATTCACCTTAGGTGCATCTCTTGTCTTAGGGTTCACATTGGGTTTCTTTGTTTGCTTCTTTTGTTTTCCTTTTGGGTCCACATTTTGAACCGTAAGGACTTCGGAAGTTTGGGCAAGAGTTGCAGATTGCTAAGTTGCTTGCCCAGCTGTGGGTTGAGGATTTTGAACTGACATTTGTCCCAATTGTTGGGTAATCTGTTCAAGTTGGTTTACGGATCTAATCACACCATCGGTATGAGGTCCTTTCGGCGGCCTAGTTGGATCAGACGCAGGTCTTACAGCATGGGGTATTAAGTCATAAAGTGTGCCCGATTGAGAATATACTAAATCCATATGGTGAGCACTCTGAATGAGTTGTTCTTCATTCATGGCTCCTGACATGGCTACATCTTTGGCAACAGTAGGAAATATTGATTTAATGAACCAATCTGCTAAGAATTGATCAGGGATTTCTGCTTTTATAATTCTTCGACATCTCCTCCACTCGTGGATATGATCCAAGATGTGAGTAGCGGTGGATTTCCTAAGTGAAGTTCAAAGTTCAGTTCCCGTCTCATAGCGGATAGGTAATTGAAAATGTGTCAAAAATGCCATAGCTAAAGATGAAAATCATGTGAATGTATTGCAGGGCAACTCAATGTACCATTTGGCAGCATTTCTGGTTAGGTTCCATTGAAACAACCTCAACCTAGTACTATCATCAACTAGGGAATTGGATGAACACCACAAATGGAATGTCATCACATGATTTGACGGATCTTCCCCTGGTTTTCTGTCAAACTTGGGTAGTTTGGTTGGTATGGTTGGCCACCCATTCAAATGAAGAATAGGGTCATTAGTAAGCCGGGATAAATCCGGTAGATTCAATGTGGCTAGAAATGGTGACTTGGATGATGCCGAAGAAAATGTTTGATATCCAAGTGAAGCTTGATGGCTCCACTATTGTGGTCCTTGGGCTTGAAATTTATTCCAAGCAGGGTTACCTCCTTGCGGAGATTGCATCCAAAAGTATGGGTTATTTCCTAAATATTGTCCATTCCATTGTGGGATAGGATGCATAAATGGATTACCCCCTTGCGGAGGTATGTTCCATTGAGGTTGCGGAGGTATGCTCCATTTAGGTTGGTTACTTCGTGGAACATTGCCACTCCATTGTGGCATAGGATTAATGGGTGGATTTCCCCCTTGCGGGGGTATGTTCCATTGAGATTGGTTACTTGGTGGAACATTACCACTCCATTGCTGGTTTGTATTCATGGGTGGTGTTTGAGCTAGAAATTGACCCTAAACTACTGAGGGGAAAGCTAACACAATCTCAACATAACAAACATAAAATAGAGTTTTGTTTTTGTAGTTTATTGATCTGAATGTTTCACAATCAAGAAAAACAATCATTCATTCAAAACAAGTACAAACTCATACAATAAATAAATCATGCAATACATTAAAGGAAGGAGATACTTAACACTTTAAAGATAAAATATAAGCTAATCCATTCATAAACATAATACTAGTTTTTTCACAATACATGAGCACTCCATGATTAAAATATTAAACAAAGAATGAAATCATAAACTGTGAGATCAGACTGATCAGAAAAAACAGTCAAGAAGATAATAATGGCTTATAGATATCTATTCCAATCTCCATCTTTCAAAAAACATACATGAGAGATATGTATATGAGTCTAAAAATGTCTTTAAAGTTTTCACTGTATAGTCTTTCTTGACCCAAAAATCGAACCTTCAACCCTTCAAGGTTTCTTACATTTATATGCTTTTACACAACAGAAAATAAGTTTCACAACTAACCCTAACTTCTAAGAAGTAACAACTAGAAGTTACATCTTAGCTTTCGAATTCTTAAAACAACTCATTAACAACTATCTTTAAGATAACAAAATATACTACTTTGACACCTGGAGATGAAGTGACTCATAACTGCTTAGCATCCTTAGCTAACATAGCTATTCCTTCTAGGCCATGTGATTTCTTCTTGTCTCGAGTTTGTTGATTCTCCAATCCACAAACCTTGCTAAGCAGTCCCCTATTTTTCTTCTTCAAGTCTTCAATTTCCTTTGTCATATCTTGATCTTGTACTTCTACCTCTCCCTTTCTCCTTAAGGCTTCTTTGGCAACTGAGATCAGTTCTTGATAATGAGCATGTAACTCCTCTAAATCTTCTCTCATCCTTTTATTTTTAGTTCTAAGAACATCATTAGACTCTCTCATAAATGCTTCCTATATTTTATATTGTTGAATAGACTTCTTTAAATTTTCAACTTCAGTATCAATTTGAACATCTGGATGTATTGTCAAATGTTGCTCTAATTCAAATGGGATATTTAAATTTTTAAAAATTAGCTCATCTTCTTTCTTATTTCTTGATACTACAACTGAGAGGGGAAAAACTGAAGTAGATGGCTTTTCAACATCTGCGATAACCTCTTGTTCTACTACCATTTCCTGATTTGCAATTCTTTCACAATCCTTGACCATTTCAGTTATCATGTCAGTCTCTTTCTTTGTATCCATTTCAATTTCATGTGAATCAAACTCAACATTCTTAGCATTACTATTTCCATCTTCTTCTCCTGAAGAGTCTCCAATAATGGTAATCTTCTTCCTTTAACTTAGGATCCAGTACCCTTCTCATATTTAATCTGAGTTTATTATAAATCTTGTTTTAGGGCACCACCTAGTTTCTCTAAGCTTTGTCAAAGCTTTCATATCAGCATCAAAATTTGGAATGTGGAATGTTTGCTTTTCAGTATCTACAGCAGGAAAACTTATAACTGAGCTCTGTATTTCCATCACACAACTGTGCATGTCTTGTTTCAAACTAGCAATTTCCTCTTTATCCATAGGAGCAATATTCTTTCCCTTGTCAATCTCTGAAACAATTTCAGGCTCCTCAAACATACTTTCTTTTTCCATTACATCTTTAGGGTTCTGAGGCTGTTTTGGTACTTCAATACTCTCCGAGTCTTTCTGTATATCAATAGTGTGTAAATTCTCCTCTTCATCTTTCTTAAATTTCTTCATAAAACCAGTCTGTTTGCTTCGTGTACGTTTCTCCTTCTGATTGTCTTGTTTAATTACGTACCCTGACCAGAATAGAAAGTGGTCCCAATTCCGACCTTCTTTTTGCAAAACTGAGCATACTATCAACTTAACAAGACCATGATGGAATAAAGACTAGTTTGAGCTCTTAACCTGACTCTTAACTCTACTAGACATTTTCTAAAGCCTCTTTAACAAGAAGAAAGGAAAACTCATCTTTGACTGCTGGGTTAAATGCATCAGAATCCTAACATGATATTTGAAAACTGAGGCAAAGCGGCCTTCACAAGTGATGTAGCTCTGAATAATTCCGATTACTTCCTTCCACTATGGTTTAAAATTCTTTATATGCACACCTTTACTCCAGTATAGTTCTTCAACTCCAGGTATTAAAAACATGCTCGGGTTAAAATAAAAAGCAAATTTCTTAAACCATAATTCACCCTATGAGGATACACCAACTGCTTCAGCAACTAAAGCCTCAGTCAATTCAAACTTCAAACTATCGAATTACACATTGCTATCTTCAATGCGTTGAGCAAAAGCCTGGGTAACTTTGACATTGAACCCTGTATTTCTCTCAAAAAACACAAACCATCCCACAGACTTGAATGTTTCAGCACATTCAGGGAATTCGGCTGCCCAGGTGACGTCAGTTGGCTCAAACCGACTTAGCTCCCCACTCCTGCCACTCTTACCCATATTTCCTATGTATTCTGCAAATGCACTATGCTATTCACCTGCAACTGAATTAAGGGTGAAATATTTCAAGAATTACTTCTCTTTAGCAATTAAATTTTAAAACCCACAAATCGGAGATCGTGACTTCTCGAACCCTAGAATTATGGGATGATGATCATGAAAATATCCTACATGTGTCATGATGAACTGTACAGGTTCCTAGAATCTCGTCTCCGATCATTAAAATACATTGAATGTGACTTGTCATCATAAATCTAGTGATTTTCATAATTTCAGGATTCCTGCAGCGCGCTTGTAACGTCCCCTTCTCCATAGAACAACAGGGAAGGAAACATTAACAACATACCGGGCTTATGGCATATTTAGCCCCAATAATTTTTAACATAAATAACTAACATTTAAAACTTCTATATGCAGATTCGATTCAATATAAACACAGCGGAATTAAACAATACATCTGCACACAGTTTCATCATGCATTCAACATATAAACAACAGTCATTAATTAAAATGCTTGCAGGGCATAGAATTAACATCAAGAATACTTATCTCGAATTATAATGGCCCAAACGACTGGCTACGTGAGAGCAACGTTCCACCCAACCATAGATCTCTATCCAGCCTGTATTCTTTCAGCTGAGAGATCACCCCCGAGCTGGGCTGTGTATCCACTAAGGAGGAACTAGATGGCTCCCTCACAGTCAGGATTTCACTCAGACAACCATGCTAAGCCAACACACAGTTGGGTTTTTCAAGCATGCAATGGGAAATGGAGAGGGATGCTAGTCCGCTAAGCTCAATCCCAGAGCTAGTACACATCAAGCTAGACTCCAACGATCCCAGCCTCCATTCGAACATCCACACTTGGATTTCTCACAGCTTTGTTCAGCAATTGACCCAAATCCGTCACTGATTTTCTGGGCAGTTAAAACTGGGTTTTCCCATGGCTTTTGGGGTAGCTATTGCTCCCAAATTCGCCCCAAGGTTCCTACCAATGGATCCCCCATTGGATTTCTCTGTCCAATACCAAATCGGGACGTTTTGGCTTCCCAAAACGTGGGTTTCCTTCAAGTCGCGATTTCTGGTTTTCTCCTTGCTGGGAGCTCGTTTTTGGGTGGGAAAAGATGTCCCATACTTCCACCATGGAATGGGGATAAGGATGGAGCAACCCCCAAGATGTAGAGTGACTTGTGGGACAAGTCAAAATAGCCCATACATTCCCATACGAATTTCAGGGCTGCCCATACTCCATCAAAGTCATGGGCTGAAATCTCAACCACTTCCTTACAATTGGCATTAATGTCACCTAAGGAAGTCAATGGGTTCACATAATGACAAATGGCAACCTATGGGTCACTCCCATAGCCCCCTCACCACTCCCAAGTGGATACACGTGGCCCCTTCTCATTCGTTGCCTCCGTAGCCAGCTTTGGTATTTTATATTGCATGATGTCTAATTTACATCCTATTACAATTTCCATGGCTTAAGAGCACATGGTATCAAATATCAAATACTTGCCCTTTAAATAAAATTCGGCTTTCACTAGCGGGGCCTTGGCCTTGAGCTCCACGCTAGGAAAACATACATCACATGTACACTGATTTACATTAAAGGCTCATATATCCTAAGGGTCGAATTGGGGGTATTACAGCGCTAGTATATTGAATTTAAGCCTTGCGCTGCGGGAATCCTTCAGTACGCAATTTGATATAAAAACTCAAAGTATAGGTTAAACTTTGGATAATTTTCAGTAAACACTTAGGTAATCATTTTTTAAAGAGATTTTGAAATGAAATATTACATGAAATAAGCCATCAGGGATAAGTGAATTCAATTAAAACCATAATTATAAAATAAAAGGTTTAAAAAACAATAAAAAATGGTTTAAAATTCAAAATGAAATAAAATGAAAACAAAACAGAGTATAAACATAAAAGAAAAACACACAAAAACCAAGAGAAAATTTCAGTGTTAACATCTGGCTCCTGCTGAGGGATGAAAATCTCCTTGTGAGGTTTCAAGAACCTGTAGACTAGTGCCTTCTTCCATCTGAATTGAAACTTCTCTTTATTCTGCTTCCATTGGGCATGGAGTCTTATTCCTCACTGGTATGTACAATGAATGTAAGTTCTTTCACTTTCAATGACTGTAAAAATGCTCGAGGAATCGTCCATTGATTGGAGTGGACAATTATTCACCTTCCAAAGTCTGTAAAATAAAAGTATTATTCTCTAAAAATTTTGAAATTATGAAGGGACCTAGACACAAATTATCAAACTTACCATGCTGACCCTTCTAGTCTCTTCTGACATCCCATCTAAGAATCATATCACCAAGACTAAAAGTATCTTCCTTTACTTTCTTATCAAATCTTTCTTTGATTTTATTCCTGTATGTCTAAGATTTTTCTGCTAGAGTTTCTCGTTCCTGGTGCAATTCTACCAATGAGAAAATCCTTCTTTGAAGATCATTAGGTTCTTCCTTACTATCTTGAAAAAATTTCGTCACGGGAATGCCTAGTTGAATAGGGAAAACTGCATCTGTACCATACACCAATTGAAAAGGGGACAAACCTATTGCTTTCTTGGTAGTTATCCTATCTTCCCACAATGCATACTTAAGCATTGAATATCATGACCTTTTATCTTGATTTAACAACTTTCTAATACTCTAAATAATGTTTTTGTTTGATGACTCTGCTAATCCATTACCCTGAGGGTAATAGGGTGTAGAATGTCTTAGATCAATTCCATTCTGCTCACAAAAACTTACCATGGCTTTTGACTTGAAAGCTGGTGCATTATCAGTCAACAACTTCTGTGGACAACCAAATCTACTCAAGATATTTTCCTGTATAAAATTCATGATAACTCCTTCAGTAGCTTTATGTGTTGGAATTGCCTCGACCCATTTAGTGAAAAAATCAGTAGCTGTAAGTATACACCTGTGTTGTCCACTAGATGCAGGATTTATCTCTCCTATAAAGTCTAATCCCCATTGTTGAAAAGGGGTATTCACTGCAATAGGTTTTAATGGTAGTGATACGAGTTTCTTCCTTCCAACAAACTTTTGACACTCAACACATGCTCTCACCTACTGGTACACATCTGAAAACAAAGAGGGCCAGTAATACCCAGACCTGAGGATTTTATAGGCTATAGATTTCCAATACTTGTGACCTCCACAAGCACCTTCATGCATTTCTGAAATGACCTCTTTTACCTGTGATTTTTCCAAACACCTGAGTAGTATTCCACCAGGATCCTTCCAATATAATTGTTAATTTACTAAACAATAATTTGTAGCCTTCAACTTTAATGAACTTGATGCCTTCTTATCAAAATGAGTAGGACATTGCAAATGCAATAATAATTAAACTATATCAACATACCATTTTGATTCAGCATATTTATCCATAGTCTGCTCTTCATTTTCTTCATCTGCAATTTTTCCTGAGTTGGCTGATTTGCTACCAAATGGATATCCAAAGCCTCACAATTGGAATCAGTTAAAAGCTTTGCTAAACCATGTCCTTTGACTAACTTTGTAGGCCTGATTTCAACCTCATATTCCATCATTTTTGCAATCCACCTACCTCTTTTACCCTCACTATCTGGATGAGTTAAGATTTATTTAATGGCTACATTAGGTACATAGGCAATTATCTTTGAATGCAGGACATAGATTCTAAAAAAATTCAAAGCCTTAACAAGTGCATATGATTTTTTTTCAAGTGTACTATAATTTAATTCTGAATCTCTGAGGGTATTAATGAAAAAATCTATAGGATACTCTAAACCTTCTTCATTCTTTTGAAGTAAAACAACAGCTATAGTGTCCTGGGATGCAAAGGAAAAAGTGAGAAAATCTTTCGAAAAATCTGGACTTACCAAGACTGGGGCTTCTGTCAGAGCTTGTTTAATCTTCTCAAGTGAAGCTTTAGCTTCTGTTGTCCATTTCACCTCTTGTTGCTTCCTCAACATAGATGTAATGTATTTGATTGTCTCAGCAAAATTCGGGATGAACCATCTTAGAAAATTGATTTTTCCAATAAATGATTGAACATCTTTTTTACTTCTTGGGATAGTAATCTTCATAATTGCTTTGACTCTCTCAGGTTCTATTCTAATACCATCAGGTGAAACAAGATGTCCCGGAAGTTTTCCTTCCTGTACAGAAAAATGTGACTTTTTGGGGTTCAATTACAACCCAAATTTCCTACACTTCAAAAATGTTTGTTCAAGGTGTTTTAAATGTTCATCATCAGACTGAGAAAAGACAGTAATATCATCCAAGCAAATTACAACAAATTTTTCCCTTTCTCCCACAAAGGCTATATCCATAGCTCTTTGAAATGTTGCACCGGCATTCATCAAACTGAATGGCATCTTATCATACATGAATGTGCCCCATGGGGTAGTGAAGGTTTTTTTCTCCCTGTCATCCGGATGTACAACTATTTGATTATACCTTGAGAATCCATCAACCATTGAAATTATCTTAGCACCAACCATTTTATGCAAAATTTGCTCAATTTTAGGCAATGGGTAATTATCCTTCAATGAAGATCTATTGAGATTATGGAAGTCCACACATAATCTAATCTCCCCATTCTTTTTTCGAACTGGAACCAAGTTTGCAACCCATGATGAAAATCTGAGTGGAACAATTATCTTTGCATCTAGTAACTTCTTGACTTCCTTCTCTATGACTGATAACAGGGATCGATTAATTCTCCTTAACTTCTTCCTAAAAGGTTTCACATCTAGTTTTAAAGGCACCTTATGTTGAATAATACTAATGTCATAGGTTCTCAAATCCTCATAACACCAAGCAAAAATATCAACAAACCTCCTTAACAATTGAATGTACCTGTTTCTTTGTTCAACTAAAAGAGACTTAGAAATCTTCACCATTCTTGGCTGCTCCTCTATACTAATGTTACAGCTCATAATATTTTCCTCTGAATATTGCATGGATGGTTTTAATAATGTGTCATCTTTAGAAAATATTCTCTCAAGGGGAACCAAACCCTTAGGAATAAAATTTCCCTTCAACTCAATGATTTTATGATCAACAATTGTATTTTCTGTGTATGCAGCAGTGTCATCTATCTTGTCATCCTA
The DNA here is from genome assembly GCA_027924585.1 of Larix kaempferi. NCBI lineage: Eukaryota > Viridiplantae > Streptophyta > Pinopsida > Pinales > Pinaceae > Larix > Larix kaempferi. Next base: position 1,260,142 of record BSBM01000012.1, on the reverse strand, counting down.
ATCCTGATCAATTAGAGAATTGGAAAACTCTCCAGCTAATTCCAAGAACTTTTTAATCTCCACATCATCCTCAAAAACTCTCCATTGTTTTATATTGTCAGGCACTGAAGATATATACTTTACCTCAATTGGATATTTCAGCTGAGTATGTTTTGGAATTTTGAAATGAGTAGCTACTAAAGCCAATGAATCAGCACTCTAATTTTGATCTCTGGGAATAAAAGTAATATTGAATGCTATGAAAAAATTATCAATCATATCCCAAACCTGGTTTCTATATACCTTCAACAAATCCTGCTTTACTTGATATTTTCCCTTCACTTGTTGGACAACTAATTCAGAGTCGCCATAAACAGAAAGTTGTTGAATTCCCAAATCCTTTGCAGCCCTTAAACCCAGTTTTAATGCTTCATATTCTGTTGTGTTGTTGGTAGTGACAAATTCCAATTTATACATCAAGCAAACTACCTCTCCACCAGGAGAAATCAACACTATACCAACACCTGCTCCTTCTTTGGATGAAGAACCATCAAAATACATCTTCCACAACTCATCTTTTTGTTCAATAGAAGGTTTGATTAATGTTTCTTTTTCTACCTGCAATACCCCAGCTGTACCCTCATCACTGAAATGAAGCATACAAGAACCCAATTCCTCATCTACTGAATAAAGGGGATGATTGCTTGGATTCTTATCATCTATCACTATAAAAGCATACTGTAATTCTCTTTACAATATTCTATTTTCTCCACCAAACACGGGAAGGGTTGCATATGCCAAGTCCATCTGTAATGTACCACCTATTTTCTTTTCCCAAGACCTTGAGAGAAGCATGCCAAACTTAGGAGATATGTCAGCAACTACTACATCCATTATTACACTCTTCATTGGTAATTGAGAAAGATTAACCACAAGATCCTTTATCACTCCTAAGCATTTCATAGCTCTGGAATCAAATGCAAATAAATCATGGTATGGCTTTGTGACACTAAAACCAAGGGCCTCCATGACTGCTTTGGGCATCAAGTTATGTGAGGATCCAGAATCTAGAAGGCAATTGTGAATCATTTGATCATGGACAGTCAAGGTTATATAAAAGGGTGGCGGAAAAGTTGAAACACTTTAAGGCTTTTCAGATGAGGCAGAACCCAGAATAATTGTAGGATTGTCTTCCTGCAAATTTTATGTATCTAAAGGAGAGGAATTAGCTTGGACATTCAATAACTTACATGCAGAGTCTCTAAAAGAAGGAGTCTTCATTAATTTAGTCAATGGCACTGGAACCTTGATTTTACATAATTCATTCTCAAAGTTAAAAGTTTGTGAACTTTTACTAGTTTCTTCAATCTCTGCTGCCTTGACCTGATCTCCTTGGTTCTATCTCTTTTCTTTTGTTTGGTTAGGCAACTGTTTAGCAGGTGAAACTATCTTTTTCTTTGGAGTCTGGACAAATTTTTTTTGGCCTGATCTTAAATTATAAGACTTCTTAGGTTCAGTCTGACACATACTAACTGAAACTTGAGGATCATGATCACTTCTTTCCTGATAACCATATGAATCATAATGCTCAGAACTTTGATAACTGCACTCAGTTGTAAAACCTTTAGAAGATAACTCTCCAAAACAATCTAAATTCTGATTAAGATCATCCTCATACTGCACATCTTCCACTTGTTCAACTTCTTCTATAAAATTATTTTGGAATGGGGGAGGAACTCTCTGGTCTTCATTTTCTCTTCTCTCTCTCTGAATATCATTATTTCTCCTTTCCCGAGGAATGAATCTTGGTACAAATGGTCTTCTGAACTGATTAGGATTTTGATTGGGATTTCTTTCTCCCTCCTGAATAGGCTTATTTGAATTTTTCTCCAATTCCAATTTAATCACTTTTGCAGTCAAATTTCTAACTAACCTATTCAACTCATCTATTTTACTTTCTTCTTTTTTTGAAATAGAAGCTGAAGGTGACATCTGAGTTTTACCTTTTAGGTCATGATCTTGATAAACGGATTGATCTTTAAGCTTATTTGAAGCTAGAATATTTGATTCAACCTCCAGGGCAGCTTCTTGCATATTTAGTAAAGTCACTGACCTTCTTTCTCTTAAATGCAAAGAAAACTCGTGGTCAAAGGCATTAGCATAGGTTAGCTTAGCTGAGGTTATAGAAGGCTTAATTTCAGTTGGGATTTTCCCATGCATTTTATTGAAACGTTTAGAAAAGTCTGCTACAGTCTCATCTTTTTTTCTTTTTAACGCTGCAAACTTTGTTATGTAATAAGTATGGTCTTTGGTATCACCCCACTATCTCATAAACATCTCCTAAAGTTCATCAATCAAATTTGTTGAATTTGCTGGAAACTCCAGAAACCATTTCCTTACATCCCCATCTAAACTTTGCACAAACATTCTCATTGTTGGCCCGGTTTTGCAACCAGGATTAGTGCTATGGGCACCTGCTAACTAGTAGCAGCAGTTTCAATATAATTAAACAAGAAACTAATCTAAACTAAACTAATCATGAATCTTATGCAAGAATCTAAGCAAATAATGTAAACATTTAAAAAACAAGAACAAGAAAATATTAAAGAATGAATTTGTATTGAAAAATGGGGGGCAAGCAAGTGCTTGCGATAATACCTTCAATGGTGAAGGTTGATGTTGAGCAACTCCCAATATGAGTAGCTCCAAGCTCCAAGAGGTCTTCTTCTCCAAGGTTGCTTTAATGGCTAAAATTCTCAAGGGAGATTTCAGCAGCATAAGGATGAGATAATGGATGGATGTGAAATGAGGAGCCCCTATTACCTTTTTATAGGTTTTGGTGGTGGGGAATACCATTTGTGGTTTTGTGGAAACCAAATGGTATTGATCAACATGGTTTAGGTACTTTTCCCTCCTTTTTCCTTTTTTGAATAAAAATAATATTTTAATTCCCTTTTTAATATTTTTGGGAATTTGGACCCTTTTTGAGGGTTTTTTATGCTTTTCAGGAAAAATAATCTTTTTTTTTTAATGGAAAAAGGGGTGTACTAAGGTCTTTTGGTGACCTTTTGTTGGTTTTAGAGGCTCAGATGGTGGAAAAGTGGACAAATGGGTCATGTGAATAAGGGAATGAGCTAGTGAGCACTTTTTAGGTGTTAACAGATTGCCCCCTGATGTGTGAGGGCAGGATCTCATCGTATGGCCGATAGACATCATAGTTCTTTTGTCTTTTTTCAGGGGTTTGGGAAGGAGAAGAGACCGATTGGAGACTGGAGCCACGGCCCTTGGAAGCTGCAAGAAACAAAAAATATTACATGGCCTCAATATGAATGAGGTATAATCTCTGATAATGGACGAGGCGAGCATTCCCATGCTCGTATCTAGACATATACATAACAATTAGTCCCAAGAAGGGGGATCTAATACATAAAGAATCTACTGGTACACCATAATGGTCCAGGGGGGACATTATTTTGGGATGTACTCCTGATCATAACGGATCTCAATAATTGATACACTGGAATAACTGAGGAACTGCTGAAACTGAAGGTGTCCAACGTCTGTAGGGACTCAAAGACAATGAGTCATCTCTGAGAAATAATGTAACTGTATACTCAAGGGAGTATGAAACTGGGGTACATCTAAATACTGTCGCCATGCGCAACCCGGATATCTATAGAAAAAGTGTAACTGGTGTTATCCATAGGAAGACTCTCAAATGTGGAGGAGTCAGGCGGTATCTGGGGTCTTCGACTAATAAGTGAAACGGACGAATACCCTGTGCGGGTCTCAACGATGCGATCAAGGTGTTGAAGGCGAGCATGTGAGAAACAACCATTTGGAGAGGCACTGAAGATTCCTCTCGAAATGATTCGTAGGCACTCATCATAAATGGTGATGAGTCCAAGACATAGGGACCTCTAGGTCTATCCTCTTGAATCAATATGGTTGCCGTCGACAAAGGGAGACCAGCAACTAACAAGGCAATGATGTTTCCTTGATAGGAACGCGAGGTGTAAAACTGAAGTGTTGTAGTACTGATGGTAGGACTGACATACTTGTGGGAATGGGAAATAACTGGGTCCAAAAATGGGTAGACTCAAACTTCCTTTGTTCAGAGCATGATGACATGGTTGACCTGGCAGCATGGGGAACTGACTTGTAGGTGTGGGGATCATTGCTTTGACTGAATGGTATATATTGAATCTGGGGGGGAGGACGAGCTGATAGGTGCCGTCGAGGGATTATCAAGGTGACATACTGCAGAATACTCTGAAAAAAGGCGACCAAAATGGGGAAGCTGCCTGATGAGTAGATTTGATCTGTCGTGGCGCCAAGAGGCATCATTGATTCCTTCTTCGTAGTTTTAATGATCTCCAAGAAGGGATAAAAGTGTGCTCTGAAATGGTACGGTCCTGTGGATTTTGTGAGCCCAGGACGGCTCATGCTCATGGTTGCTTTCATGTTTAGAGAGTCTGAAAACGGTAAGTGGACTCTATTGGTGTTTTTTTTTCGTAAGTTTAGTCTCCCAGGCCCGAAAAAGCATAAAATGATGCGGATGGAGAACTCTTCTAGCCGATGTGACTAGAGTATACCTTTTTCGTAATTAGTCTACAAGGTCCGGAAAAGGGGTAAACTTATACCAGGTAGACGCCCTTTCAGATAAGTTTAACGAGCATGAAAGGAAACAAGGTTGCTCGGCAATCTTTTCATTGTTTGTAGGAGTCAGAAAAGAGCTTAACAGAAACTCCCTAAGTGCCTTTTTCGTAAAAGGGGTCGCTCGGCCCGAAAAAGGGGTAAAATTATACCGAACAAACATGGATTGATGAGGGAGAGAAAAGGTCTCAAGCATCGTCATCAGTGCGGAAAACTGGTTCCGGTGACATAGGGATTATCGAAAACAGAGAACGGCCGATGTGGCACACAAACCGAGGTTATGTGAGGGGCATGGAAAAAATGCTCGAAAAATATAAAGGTGAGAGCGAGAAATGATCTCAAGCATCATCACGAGCGTGGAAAACTGAATCCGGTGATATAAGGCACGTCCAAAACGGAGAACGGCCGATGTGGCACGCAAACCGAGGTGACGAGGGGTCATGGAAGAAATGCCCTGAAAATCGGGACGTGACAACGAGAAATGATCTCAAGCATCATCACGAGCACGGAAAACTGAATCCGGTGATATAAGGCACGTCCAAAACGGAGAACGGCCGATGTGGCACAAAAACCGAGGCCATTGGAGAGGCCAAAAAAATGGTCAAAAAATGGACCTCGTGAAAACGGGAAAAGGAAGGAACCTGCATGAAGTTCTCGCTGTGCTGATTCCAACGGTACCAACGGTTTGGGAAATGGACTTCGTATGATACCGCAATGGTTGTTGGAAAATTGGTGGAATTTCTATAAATAGGGCGTGGGGCCCAAATGACTTGTCATTGTTACGTGCGAGTTTGATAGAGCTGTCAGAGCTATTTCTCGATTTCCAGGAGATTTCACCGTTGGTTTTCGATTCAGCGAGTTGCAGGTAACTCTATTTGCCTTAGCCTTGTCAATTATGTCTTTTTTGTTTGGCGGCGGGCCCCCGAAGGCCGGGAAATTCCATGTTGACTCTCCAACGTGGAATATCGCGGGTTTCGGGGCAGTTCCCGCGATGAACCGCGCGGGTTTTAGGCTGACAGTCGCGATGTTCATCGCGACTGCGAGGCTGGAACCCGCGATGTTCATCGCGGGTTCATGGGGGATAGTCGCGATGTTCATCGCGACTGTTCGGCCAAAACCCGCGATGTTCATCACGGGTTTTTGCATGGATCCCGCGATGGTCATCGCGGCTTTTGGTGGAAAAGCCGCGATGGGCATCGCGGCTTTTTGTGTAAAAGCCGTGATGGGATTTTTTCAAAAGAATTTAATGATGGGGCTAAAAATTTCTTCTGTTTTCTGGCAGGATGTTGAGGAGACCATAGTCCTCGTGGCGGGAGCGAGAGATCGATGATGATCTTATGGCGAGGATTGAGACTGATGCAGGGGTGAGGCAGATTCTAGCTATGAGCGGACTTTTGAAGTTCGCTCAGATCCCACCTATTCGTTCAGTGAGACGGCTCCTGAACAAGCTTGTGAGTTGGTGGGTGCCGGCAGAGTGTGCATTCATCATTGGTGGTGAGAGGTTAGAGATCACTCTCACGGATGTCTATTTTTTGACTGGGTTACCTCGCTTGGGTGAGGTGGGTGATATCTTGCCGAGGTTGCCTCCAGGTGTAGATATGGAGGACCTGTTACAGACTTTCTGTGTTGATGATGTTGTTTTGCAGAACAGCTCTATTAGTCTGCGATCCCTACGTGAGTGGGATATGCGAGCTGTTGGGGCCTGCGTTCTGTGGATATTGGGTGTTGCTGCGCCACATCGTATGTCTGGGGGACAGACGATGATGGTGGATTCTGTTCTTCAGGGTACTTATTATGCCTGGGGGCAGATGTTTCTGGCTGGTGTCCGGAGAGATCTGGACAAGGCCATTAGAGAGGGAGGCGAGTTTTGTTATGCCTCATTTTTATGTTGTTTTTTCTTCGAGCGGGTGCCGACCTTGTGGCCACGGGTACCCATTCTTGCTGGTCTTCCGAGTGAGCCGCGTATGATGAGATGGGGGCAGATGATGCCTCGTGGCGGCGGTGGTGTCCGCGGCTACTTCACGGAGGATTTTTATCAGCAGTGGGAGCAAATGCCTCTGGTGATTGAGGACTACCCCTACACCGGCATGGATTACCGAGGTGACCCAGAGATGCCTCATGCCCCAGGACAGGCCTGGAGTTTAGACGGTATGTTTTGTGTTTTATTTGATATTATATCATATGTTGTTTGATTTATCATTGATGATTATTGTTGTATAGTACGTGATGGCTTACTTGCTTTGTGCAGATGTGGGTCCAGTGCCACCGGACGACTACGTGCCTCGTCAGGGGCGGGCGATGGTGGTCGCCCATCCACCCGCAGCGGTACCACCTCCACATGGTGGAGGATTTGCGGCTCGTGGGCGAGGGGTTGGCCCTCGAGCTGACGCCATAGAGGGTGTCAGACAGACCTTTGCCAGGATCCTAGCTGGACTCCCCGAGGATGGTTGGAGAGACCTGGATCGGGATATTTTGCAAGGTTGTTTTGGTGCGCCGCCTGAGTGGCAGTCGCTCCTATTGAGGACAGCGGTGTTCGTGGCGAGGCACAGGGATGGTAGGCGAGATGATCCGGCAGGGCCGGCTCAGGGGAGGATACGTCTGCGGGACGATCCAGCGGGGCCGGCAGAGCGGAGAGTTCGGGTTCGCCATGACCCGGCGGGGCCAGCGGAGGAGGAGCCGGAGGAGGAGCCGGAGGATCCTAGGGATCCAGATGAGTAGATGATATTGTATCTGCCCCCAAATGCTGATGAGCATATGGGGAAGCCTTTTTGTATGACAGATGTTTTTTTTTTTTTTTGTATATCGGGTGCTGAGGGCACCTATGACATGTTGACTATTTGGCTTATATATATATGTGGATATATATATGGATATATTGTCGTGTATGCACGTGGATGCACCTTTGTCTTTTTTATATGCCCGTGGAGGCACATGTTATGTACTTGGATGCAGTATGTTGTTTATTTATGTATGCCCGTGGAGGCAGGTGTTATGCACGTGGATGCATTATTTGGTTATTTGTTTTATGCCCGTGGAGGCACATGTTATGCACGTGGATGCAATATTGTTTTTTGTATATGCCCGTGGAGGCACATGTTATGCACGTGGATGCATTTTGTTCATAGATATGCCCGTGGAGGCACATGTTATGCACGTGGATGCATTTTATTTATGGATATGACATGATGTGATTGGTGTGCCAGTCGAGGACATTGTTGGCCATATTATCTGCTACACTATTGAGGTGTCTTGGGACATGTGTGAATTAAATGGATTCAAACTGTCTAACCATTTGTTTAGTGCACAGGAATTTTCTGAAAAGACAGGGATCGCGTACCTGGTAATCATTGTTGAGCTGGGAAACTAGGAGCTGTGAGTCCAAGAAAACGTTGAGGTGACGGATGCTCATTTGGAGAGCAGCGGCCAGGAGACCGGTCACGGCATCGTATTCAGCTTGATTATTGGTAGCGGTACCTAAACATACTCCGTCAATGTGAATTAACTCATGTGAAGGGGAGTATATTACCCAAGCTGCGGAGGCGATATTGGGAGACCAACGGCTTGCACCATCAGTGAAACCGACATGGCAGAGTGGAAGAGGCTCCATCTGTGGTCATGCAGAGAAAACAAATATTTAGGTTTTTTGAATTTTTTGTGAGTAAAGAAAGTATGCCTATACTAAAATGGACGATGGTGTCCATCAGATTTTCTATGGGTAAAATTGTTTAAGGTACAACCCGTTGCGTGGGTTGCGTAGGGGATTGCCTTCTGAATCGGTCAGAATGTATGCCCCCTGCCCGAGGCAGGTATGTATGATGTAGGGGCCTTGCCACATAGACACGAACTTTCCCTTTCCGGTTTTATCATGAGCTTGATCGTAAGCGAGAACAAGGTCTCCCTCAGAAAAGGTTCTTGGGTGGACGTGTTTGTCGTAACTTAGTTTCGATCGTTGTTTAGCTGCTTCCATGTTTTGAATGGCTGTGCACCGATCTTCATCGGCCTGCTCTAGGAGTAGTAAACGTTGCTCAATCGGGGAAGTGTCTGGTAGGAGTTCAACGGCGATATGTAAGGCTGGGATCTGGCACTCAATAGGGAGGAGGGATTCGACACTGTGAACTAAATGGAAAGGGGTAAAACCGGTGGCGGTTTTGGTTGAGGTGCGGTAGGCCCATAGTGCCGGGAAAAGCATGTGGTGCCAATTGGATTTGTGCTTGTCTACAGTACGTTGGAGAATGGTCTTCAAAATTTTATTTATCGCTTCGACTTGGCCGTTTCCTTGGGGATAGTAAGCAGAAGAGAAATGGTGTTCAAATTTCAACATGGTTGATAATTCCTTCCAGACGGCATCTTCGAAGTGAGAGACGTGGTCAGAGACTAGTTGCTTTGGCACTCCGAAACGAGCGATAACATGGTTGAAGAAAAACCATGCTGTAGTGTCGGCTTTGCAATTATAGGTCGGCATGGCTTCTGCCCACTTGGTGAAATAATCTACAGCCACAACGATGTGTTTGTGACCGCCGGCTGACGTGGGGTTGCAGTCTAGGAAGTCGATGGCCCATTTGCAGAATGGTCCAACAGTGATAACTGGATGAAGGGGGGCGGGGGGGGTTCTTGCTTTGGGGGCAAATAGTTGGCAGTTCTGGCAATGCTTGACTGCGGTGATGCAATCAGTAAACAATGATGGCCAAAAATAACCGGCGCGAATGATTTTCTGGGCGGTGGCCATGCCGGAGAAATGGCCTCCGCAGGCACCGCTATGACAATCATTGAGGACTTGTTCTGCCTCACTATGGGATAGGCAACGGCGTAAGATGGTATCAACGCCGCGTCGGTAAAGTACATCCCCTAACAAGAGGTATCGGGGGGCGTGGTGTCGTATGCGACGGTGTCCATCACGATCGATGTGTGGTCGAAATTTTTGCATACGAAGGTAAGTCAAAATGTCTCCGTACCAAGGGTCGTCAGACGAAATGATGAAGATCTGCTCGTCAATCAGGTCCGTTTGGATAACGGGTGATGTTGAAGAGGATGGGAGGTCAGTGATGAGGTGATCAAGCGCGAGGGCTTTAGTGCTTTTGGGAGTTCTGAAAGTGAGGTCATATTCCTGGAGGATAATGACCCATTTAGCAACATGACCTTGTAGGAGTCACCGGGTTAGGAGATAGACCATAGGGTTGGAGTCGGCCACGACCGTGGTATGACTGAGTAGAATGTAGTGTCGCAATTTTTGTACGGAAAAGACTACAGCTAGGGATAATCTTTCCTCGTATGGGTAATGCAGAGGCGGGCTAGACAAGGTCTGGCTGACGTAATAAATCACATGCTCTTGGTGGGAGGCATCTTCTTGGACCAAAACTCCGGACACAGCATATTCAGATGCCGAGACATAAAGGGTGAAGTCTTGAGAGAAATCCGGTGGGGATATCAAGGGGGCTTGTGTGAGAGCTTTCTTGAGGGCTTCGAATGCCGTGTCTGCTTGCTCATCCCAAACAAAGGGTATGTGGGTACGAAGTAAGCGTAAGAACCCGTGGACTTTGGTGGCATAATCAGGAACGAAGCACCTAAGGAAATTGGACCGCCCTTGTAGACTTTAGAGTTGCCGAAGCGTGCGAGGAGGCGGAAGTTCTAAGATGGCTTTGACTTTCAGGGGATCGACAGTGATTCTGTCTTGGGAAACAATGAAACCCAACAACCGGCCTGCCGGGACGCAAAAGACACACTTGTGTGGGTTCAAGCAGATTTTATATTTGCGACAACGCAGGAAAACTTGCCGAAGGTCGTTAAGGTGGTCTGATCGTTTTCGGGAACGAGCTGTGAGGTCATCAAGGAAGACTCGGAGGATATGCACCAAGTCGTGAAAGCAATAGGTCATGGCCCGCTGGAAAGTGGCACCAGCATTTTTTAGGCCAAATGGCATGACGTGGTAGGAAAAGGTGCCCCATGGGGTGGTGAAGGCAGTCTTGCACTGATCCTCTTTGCGGATGTGAATCTAGTTATATCCGGAAAACCCGTCCATGAAGGATAGGACTTCATGGCCTGCACACTCATCAATGAGTTGGTCAATGAATGGCGTGGGGAAATTGTCTTTTGGACAAGCGTGGTTTAAATCACGGAAGTCAGTGCATACTCTAAGGGAGCCTTGCTTTTTGTTGACGGGAACGGGGTTTGACACCCAGGTGGTGTACGGAATAGGATAAATGAATCCTGCTTTGCGAAGTTTCTCGACCTCAGCTTTAACGGCGGGGAGTTTGGAAGGATGAATGGGTCGCTGTTTCTGGCGAACAGGGGGTACCTTAGGCCATGTATCAATGTGGTGTTCGATGATGGCGGGGTCGAGACCAGGCATCTCGGTATAGGACCAGGCAAAGACATCACGGAACTCTTAAAAGAGATTTTTGTACGCCTGAGTTTCTGTTTGAGTGCAAGATGCGCCCAGCGAGATGAGCTCAGGTTTCCCTGGTGTTGTGGAAATGTCTATCTGTATAGTGGGGGAAATGTTTGACATGTTCCCTTCTTCAAAGGCATCCGGTGCTGGGATGGGGTCCTTTAACCAATCGACCTTAGTGGGTATGAAATCTTTCGATTCGACCGATAGCTGGTTAGATGCGGTGGATGTAGATGCTTCCGGGAGGAAGTATGAGCGATGATGCATATCATCCCAAGGGTAGTCGGGTGCAGTGAGTGTCTCCAAAATTTGCTCATCAGTATTGAAGTAGTCAGACCATAAATCAAGGGGTTCTGGTTTGAAAGTTGTTGAAATCATATATATTGTATTGACTTCTTCCGACGAGGATGATGGCGGGGGGTAGATCTCCTCGATTAGGGTAGGAGATATCTCCAAATCGACATTGTTTAACTCGTATAATGCTGCTCTATAGTCAGGGAGATCGGGACAATGGTGAGAGTAGTGGCCGTAAACACTGCATATGGCACAAGGATGGTTGGTGCGCAGTGATTTGTCGCGAGGTTGAGGTGGTGGCTCAAGTCTAACAACTGGGATGCCGGCGTCATCGTCCAACATATTCATATGCTCTTGGAGTGCTGGTAACTGTGGGCATTGATGAGTTGGATGGCCTATATCATCGCACAACGAGCATTTAGGGGGAGCTCGAAACACCGGTGGGGGTTTCACTGCCTTAGGAGGTGGTATAGCAGTGTATGGTTGTGGACCTTTGCCCCCAGTGGGCTTGATAGGAGGGGGAGGATTCGTTTACGATGAAGGGATATTGAGACTAGGAGGAGGTTTCATTGACGACGAAGGGATTGCGACACCAGGAGGAGGTTGATTTGTGGTAACAATAGGTTGTACCGGTTGGAGGATGACGTTTGGTGTCGGCGGTGGAACGGGAGGCGAAATATACCACACGGGTAATCCCAATGTTAACCCAGGTAGACTAAGGGTAGCCATAACCGGGGCGCTTACTACACCCGAAGGAGGAAATAGAAAGGGGATGGTGTGGATGGGTGTAACACCGATGTGACTAGGGATCAATGGTGGTTGACTACCGGATGTTTGTGTATTCTGTGAAAGAGTACAGAGGTTTGCGACGTGGGTCTCCGGTGACGGTGGTGGAATGGCCTGGAATGTAGAGGTCATTGGTGTATCTGAGTAAAGTCCGGGTCCCACGGAAGAAACGAAGGAGGTAGTTGCACTAGAAGCTGGTTGTTCAATCATGGGAAGAACATTTTCGGGTGCTGCAGGGGCATTGGGATCATAGTATGTGAGTTGGTCGATTTTGACCACGTGTCCCTCGTGGGGGAACATCATGGTGCGAAAAACGGATGAGGCGACCGCTTTCATGGCGTACATGTAACTGCGACCAAGTAAAAGGTTATAATCGAGCTGGGCATTAATGACCTCTATGTCAATGAGCACAGTTTTCCCACCTAATTGGACGGGGACCTTGGGTAGTAAACCTTGAGGCTGAGCTGACCGGTCGTCGTAGGCCCGCAATGCAGTGGTGGATTGCTGGAGAGCAGGGGATCCCAACTTCTGCCAAACAAATGTGGACATGACGCATGTGGAGGCACCCTCGTCGATGATACATCGATGGATGACAAGATTCCGAATAGAAACAGAAACTTGGACTGCTATAGTGGAAGGCAGACGTGGTTCGGACTGGTCCAAATCAAAGGTCATTAATTTCGTATCATTTGGGTCAATCGCCCCAATGGCGGAAAGTAAAGTCTTGCGCTGCGTAGGACAGTTTTTCAAGACTTCTAACGCAGACATGGCTGCGGGAGATTGAGCTAGGTCATCTACGATGTTGTAATTTGACGCAGCCCGTGCATTAGGGTTGTTGTTGATACGGCGGAGTGGGAAACGAGGTGCTTTAGATGCGCCATCGAGTGGAAGAGGTGGTATCTGTAACGTCTGATCAGTGGGATGAGCGTTAGTATCCTTATCGGCGGGGGGGGCTTCGGAGGTAGGGCCATACTGTTTCCGACGAGTTTGGATATTGATGTCGGCAGTGGACATCATCAATAAGTGGTGAGTGCCTGAATCAAACATGGGTTGATCAGGAGCGGCGTAAGTGATTTGTTGTGGTTGCGCGTTGCCCTGTGGGGGGGCTAACGGCTGAGTGTTCACCACTCCTTGTGTTGGAAAAGGGTTTTGTAGCACCAAAGGTTGTTGTTGAGGTGGTGGAGGGTTGGGTGGCGGTTGAGGAGCCGCCTGCCCTTGACGATGGGCGTCATCTGTCCATAGTTTCCAAGCTCGCTCCAGATGTGGGCAAGTGTGTGTATAGTGGCCATAGACACCGCAAATAGAACAAGGATGGTTTGTTCGTAAATTAGCATTTTTGGCTTGCTTAGGTGGCCGATCAGGATTCTGATGAGCAGGCGCCGCGTTATTGTTTTGCGGAGGATGGGTAGGTTGTGGAGCTTGGTTATGGTTTTGGTTGTTTCCACGGTTACGTCCTCTTCCGCGGTTTGGTTGCCCACCCTGGTTGCGTTGGTTATTTTGGTATTGGGGCTGATGTTGTTGTGCGTACACATGCCCTTGAGCATTGGGGGGATTATGGGGAGCCGCAGGTGCGGGAGCAGGTTGCGGTGGGTAGTATGCAGGTGGAGCTAGAGGTGGTCCAGCTGCCTGTTGGGGTTGTTGGTACCCCTGAGCTGTTGGAGGTGTGAGATTAGCTGGTGCAGCTGGTTGTGGGTAATGCATCTGCTGTTGTGGGAACTGCATGGGGGTATGTGTGGTAGGTTGAGTATAGTATGTAGGAGGTACATATGCTGATGGCGCTTGCCCATAGAAATGTTGTGGACAAGAGGGTCCATGAATGTGATGGGTCTGGTTTGTTGGAGCATAAGAAGTTGTTGCTCTGGAACTGGATGTAGCCCTGGAGAGGTCTGGGGCGGGCATGGTGCTCACCATGCTGAAAGGTTTAGGTTGCGGGGTGATTTGGCCAATGATGCCATTAGCGGCATGTGATGCCCCCGGTGCGTCACCACGTGAAGAGTCACCTCATGGGGCGTCAAGTATGATTGTGTATAGATAACCCGACTGGGCGTAAATGAGATCAAACTGTTGGGATTTGAGGATGGCCTCTTCTTCAGACTGGGGTCTTTCAGATGCCACATCCTTCGCAATAAGAGGGAGGAGGGATTTTAGAAACCAATCTAAAAAGATACGGTCATCTAACTTAATTTTGCAGAGGCTTCGGCGTCGACGCCACTCATGAATGTGGTCAGTGATATGGGTGGCCGTGGTTTGTCTGCAAGACAGTAGGATCTCGACTCCCGCATCATAGCGGACAGGTAACTGGAAGAACTGCAGGAAGGTCGAGGCAAGGGAGGTAAAGGTGGCATGCGTCCCATGAGGCTGCTCGATATACCACTTAGCTGCAGAGCCAGTGAAGGTGCGTTGTAAAAGCCGGAGGCGGATTGAGTCATCCACTATGGAGTTGGAGGAACACCATAAATGGAAGGACATGATATGGTTCTGGGGGTCTTCACCTGCCTTGCCCTCAAACTTAGGAATTTCAGAGGGGAGTTTGGTGGGCATGTGAGGCCACGCAGGATCGTGTCTGATGGGGTCGTTTGTGAGCCTAGCTAAGTCTGGCAGGTTCAGACTTGCCATGTATGGTAAGCTAGCAGATGTGGTGACTGGAACTGGGACATGCCTAGTCATTGTGGTATGGTGTAGGGGTCCAGTGGCGCCTAAAGGTATGCTAGGTATGGAGGGTATGTGCCCTCCAATAGGTGTAGTCTGGTATGGGCCAGCGGATCCAAGTGCAACATGGGTTACACTTGGGTTAGGAATAGCAGTAGGTATTCCTGGGATAGGGTTTGTGGAAACCAGAGGGGGTGTGACCCCTATGTTGGGTATACCCATAACAGGTGGTGGCCCTGTGTTGGGAATTCCTAAATGTGGACTGTTACCCATGTTGGGCATACCCAGGGGGGTGGTTGTTGCCATGGATGGCGCTGCCGCAGAAGGGTCTGTGGATGTCTCACCTATGGTGCTGGTAAACAGTGGATCAAATGGTGTTCCAGCCATAATGGTGGTAGGTGGTAACTCTGTGGGGTTTTCGGATTCTACCTCCAAATCAAATGTGAAGTGAGGTGTGTCAGAATCGGATGACTGTCTAGTTGATTGACGATGTGTCAAATCAAGGGATAAGGCTCTGCGTTCGTGACGTGGAGAGCCAAGTGGACTAAACTCTGGGAGTTCGCCCTGTAGACGACGAGAGCGTCTAAAATTCTCAATGGTGAGAATTAATTTTTTGTGTAAAAAAATTGTTTAAGTATCAGGTGGTGATATATCTATAAAAGACTCAAAACCCTAATGCAACCAAGGGTGCAAGAAGGGGAGTGAAAAAGAAGGCTCTCAGGCCAAAAAATCAACCTCAAAAAAGGAACTTATTCTAGCAGCTGTGCTACAATAAGTGGAGGAATGCAACAAACGGTCAGAGTACCAACATGCAAATGGCTTCTAGAAAAAATAGGTGTAACTAGACCAAAGGTGGGTTGAATCATGCAAACACATAACTAAAAGTATTGTGACTCAAACAAACGATATCCTCTGCAAGGTGATGAAATCCAAGTCAAACAATATGAGTGTTGAGACAGCGGCAAGATATCCCCCTACCGGGAGGGACACCGGGTAATCAATCCTAAAGAAAGGCTACTAGGATACTCCGTTCATGACGCGTCGAGAAAAGGTAAATCTGCCGTTTGGTCCTTTGATCGCAATATCCCAATACAGGGATATCCCGAGAACTGCGAATGGTAGCCCTTCGGTTACTGAATGGATTTCGGTATTCCACTCAGGCTTCCGGAACCATCCTCGCGACTTCAACCCTCCTAGGGGAGAGGCCTTCCCACAAACCGGTTGTGACCGCGCCAAAAAGTACTAAGAGATTTTAGCTCCCTAATTGGACAACTTCTATGTCTCAGATGTAATAACTGAGGGGTGTTATTGGAACACCTATCCCCCCAATACTACCTAGCTACAAAGTTCTTTTAGTGTTCCCCAAGTGGGGTTAAAAGTGTGTTGAAATTAGGGTACGTTTTAAGGCTTAGTTCAATTAAGTGATCGAGTGAGTGCACGTGAGGTATTGTAAACTGAACTTGAAAAAAGGTAAATGCTTTACAGGAAATTTTCAAAAAACAAAGGTGCTTTTGAAAATAAAAAAGCAAATATTTATGACTTTTTCAAATAAATGGAAATTAAATGCTTTTGCAAATATCAACTCAAAAAAAAATGGATCTTTTGAATTATGAAAGCAAATAATAGACTTCTTTTAAAGAAATAATGGACTTCTTCTTTTAAGGAAATTGCTAAGGGCAAGTTTTTAAAGAAGTAAACAGGAAGAAATTTTAATCTAGATAAAAATGCAAAAATAAGTCCTTCTTTCACTTTCTTGAAATTTTTTAAAAAGACTTCTAGATATGCATTTTGAAATAGTAAAAAAAATTTCGAGGCTGTAAAATATGCAGAATCTAATACTGTAAAAATGTGCTATGTGGGCAGAAAGTACAGTAAAAAATAATTTTTAAAATCGAAATGGCCGAATGAAAAATTCAGCAGCGCGGGTTTTAACAGCAAAGCCGCGATGGACCGCGCGGGTTTCGGTCGCACAGTCGCGATGGACCGCGCGGAAAATGTCCGCGAAGCCGCGGTGTGCAGCGCGCAAATAGGCCGCGAAGTCGCGGTGAACCGCACAGAAAACTGCCGCGCAGTCGCGATGTGCAGCGCTGTAAATGACCGCGATGCCGCGATGTGCAGCGCGGAAACCGGAAGAAAAGCCGCAGTGAACCGCGCGGAAAAAAGGCCAAAAGCCGCGATGGACCGCGCGACTGTCAGGCTAAAAACCGCGAGGCGAAAGCCGTGCACGGAAGCTGAAAAACAAACCCGAAAATTGAGAATTCCGGGCTGTTAATGGCAATAGATGGGGCCAAAAGTTAGAGCAGCAATGGATCTGCTGTCTAAGATGGCAGATCTATGGATCTAAAGGTTAAAAACTAACAAAAAACTAAGATTAAAAGCAAAAGTAGAGATTTATTGTTCATAACCCAGCGGAGTCGCCAAAAACTGTTGGCCCGGTTTTGCAACCAGGCTTAGTGCTATGGGCACCTGCTAACTGGTAGCAGCAGTTTCAATATAATTAAACAAGAAACTAATCTAAACTAAACTAATCATGAATCTTATGCAAGAATCTAAGCAAATAATGTAAACATTTAAAAAACAAGAACAAGAAAATATTAAAGAATGAATTTGTATTGAAAAATGGGGAGCAAGCAAGTGCTTGCGATAATACCTTCAATGGTGAAGGTTGATGTTGACCAACTCCCAAGATGAGTAGCTCCAAGCTCCAAGAGGTCTCCTTCTCCAAGGTTGCTTTAATGGCTAAAATGCTCAAGGGAGATTTTAGCAGCATAAGGATGAGATAATGGATGGATGTGAAATGAGGAGCCCCTATTACCTTTTTATAGGTTTTGGTGGTGGGGAATACCATTTGTGGTTTTGTGGAAACCAAATGGTATTGACCAACATGGTTTAGGTACTTTTCCCTCCTTTTTCCTTTTTTGAATAAAAATAATATTTTAATTCCCTTTTTAATATTTTTGGGAATTTGGACCCTTTTTGAGGGTTTTTGATGCTTTTCAGGAAAAATAATCTTTTTTTTTAATGGAAAAAGGGGTGTACTAAGGTCTTTTGGTGACCTTTTGTTGGTTTTAGAGGCTCAGATGGTGGAAAAGTGGACAAATGGGTCATGTGAATAAGGGAATGAGCTAGTGAGCACTTTTTAGGTGTTAACACTCATCCACACATCTTTAGCTTCAATATTTTGGTTATTTGCATATCTCAAAAATGCGTTCCAATGCTCTTCAGCAGTAATTTCTCCCTGACCATTGAACCTAGGTAAATATTTTTGATAATCTCCTCCAGGTGAGGCATTAAGAGGCTGAGGTAAAACGAATGGAGCATACCTAGCAGCTACCATTCTCTCCATCATATCAAGTTGTTGTCGAACCATTTTGGAATTTGTTTGGCTTAATGCAGTCAAAGGTTTATTAATATTGTTACTTGGAATTGACTGATGGGTAAGATTATAAGTTTTAGATTGCAGCAAAGGGAGTAGTTTAGATTTGACTTTTCTAGGAGACAATGGATTAGTAAAATCCTGAATATCAATATCCTCTAACTCGGGTTCTTAAAACAGAGATGAAGATATTATCTGTGATTGATCAAAAATATGGAAAGTTGGAAAAGACTGGGACCTTTGAATTTGTCTAGCTTTTTTTAGAATCTGCTTTGGGTCTAGAACTCCTAAATGTAAAGGTGAAGCAGGTTTCCCTCTTGTTCCAAACCTCCTGGAAGCCACTGTGAACCACTGCTTTTTGGTGAAGATGTAATCTGAAATAAGAACTTTTGATCTTGTTCACCTCAAAACCAAAATAGTATAGATACCCCAGGGAAGATATAACTTCACTTCCATCCCCGGCAATAGACCCAAAGATGTTTGAGCTATAAATTGACCCTAGACTACTGAGGGGCAAGCTAACACAATCTCAACATAACAAACATAAAATAGAGTTTTGTTTTTGTAGTTTATTGGTCTGAATGTTTCACAATCAAGTAAAATAATAATTCATTCAAAACAAGTACAAACTCATACAGAAACTAAATAATGAAAGACATTAAAGGAAGGAGATACTTAACACTTTAAAGATAAAATATAAGCCAATCCATTCATAAACATAATACTGGTTTTTTCACAATACATGAGCACTCCATGATTAAAACATTAAACAAAGAATGAAATCATAAACTGTGAGATCAAACTGATCAGAAAAAACAGTCAAGAAGATAATAATGGCTTATAGATATCTATTCCAATCTCCATCTTTCAAAAAACATACATGAGAGATATGTATATGAGTCTAAAAATGTCTTTAAAGCTTTCACTGTATAGTCTTTCTTGACCCAAAAATCGAACCTTCAACCCTTCAAGGTTTCTTACATTTATATGCTTTTACACAACAGAAAATAAGTTTCACAACTAACCCTAACTTCTAAGAAGTTGCAACTAGAAGTTACATCTTAGCTTTCAAATTCTTAAAACAACTCATTAACAACTATCTTTAAGATAACAAAATATACTACTTTGACACCTGGAGATGAAGTGACTCATAACTGCTTAGCAGCCTTAGCTAACATAGTGATGCCTTCTAGGGCATGTGATTTCTTCTTGTCTCGAGTTTGTTGATTCTCCAATCCATGAACCTTGCTAAGTAGTCCCCTGTTTTGCTTCTTCAAGTCTTCAATTTCCTTTGTCATATCTTCAGCTTGTACTTCTACCTCTCCCTTTCTCCTTAAGGCTTCTTTGGAAACTGAGATCTGTTCTTAATAATGAGCATGTAACGCCTCTAAATCTTCTCTCATCCTTTTATTTGTAGTTCTAAGTCCATCATTAGACTCTCTCATAAATGCTTCCTGTGTTTTATATTGTTGAATAGATTTCTTTAAATGTTAAACTTCAGTATCAATTCGAAAATCTGGATGTATTGTCGAATGCTTCTCTAATTCAAATGGGATATTTAACTTTTAAAAGATTAGTTCATCTTCTTGCTTATTTCTTGATACTACACCTGAGAGGGGAAAAACTGAAGTAGATGGCTTTTCAACATCTGGGATAACCTCTTGTTCTACGACCATTTCCTAATTTACAATTCTTTCACAATCCTTGATCATTTCAGTTATCATTCCAGTCTCTTTCTTTGTATCCATTTCAATTTCTTGTGAATCAAAACCAACATTCTTAGCATTAATATATCCATGTTATTCTCCTTAAGAGTCTCCAATAATGGTAATCTTCTCTTCCTTTAACTTAGGATCCCGTACCCTTCTCATATTTAATCTGAGTTTATTAGTAGCTCTTGTTTTAGGGCGCCACCTAGTTTCTCTAAGATTTGTCAAAGCTTTCATATCAGCATCAAAATTTGGAATGTGGAATGTTTGCTTTTCAGTATCTACAGCAGGAAAACTTATAACTGAGCTCTATATTTCCATCACACAACTGTGCATGTCCTGTTTCGAACTAGCAGTTTCCTCTTTATCCATAGGAATAATATTCTTTCCCTTGTCAATCTCTGAAACAGCTTTAGGCTCCTCAAACATACTTTCTTTTTCCATTACATCTTTAGGGTTCTGAGGTTGTTTTGGTACTTCAATACTCTACAAGTCTTTCTGTATATCAGCAGTCTATAAATTCTCCTCTGCATCTTTCTTAAATTTCTTCATAAAACCAGTCTACTTGCTTGGTGTACGTTTCTCCTCCTGATTGTCTTGTTTAATTACAAACCCTGACCAGAATAGAAAGTGGTCCCAATTCTGACCTTCTTTTTGCAAAACTGAGCATACTATCAACTTAACAAGACCATGATGGAATAAAGACTGGTTTGAGCTCTTAACCTGACTCTTAACTCTGGTAGACATTTTCTGAAGGCTCTCTAACAAGAAGAAAAGAAAACTCATCTTTGACTGCTAGGTTAAATGCATCAGAATCCTAGCATGATATTTGAAAACTGAGGCAAAGCGGCCTTCACAAGTGATGTAGCTCTGAATAATTCTGATTACTTCCTTCCACTCTAGTTTAAAATTATTTATATGCACAGCTTTACTCTAGTCTAGTTCTTCAACTCCAGGTATTAAAAACATGCTCGGGGTAAAATCAAAAGTAGATTTTATAAACCATAATTCGCCCTCTGAGGATACACCAACTGCTTCAGCAACTAAAGCCTCAGTCAATTCGAACTTCAAACTATCGAATTCCACATTGCTATCTTCAAGGCGTTGAGTGGAAGCCTGGGTAACTTTGACATTGAACCCTTTAATTCTCTCAAAAAACACAAACCATCCTACAGACTTGAATATTTCAGCACATTCAGGGAATTGGGCTGCCCAGGTGATGTCGGTTGGCTCAAACCGACTTAGCTCGCCACTCCTGCCAGTCTTTCCCATATTTCCTATGTATTATGCAAATGCACTATGTTATTCACCTATAACTGAATTAAGGGTGAAATCTTTCAAGAATTACTTCTCTTTAGCAATTAAATTTGAAAACCCCCAAATCGGAGATCGTGGCTTCTCGAACCCTGGAATTACGGGATGATGATCATGAAAAGCTCCTACATGTGTCATGATGAATTGTACAGGTTCCTAGAAGCTTGTCTCCCATCATTAAAATACATTGAATGTGACCTGTCATCATAAATCCAATGATTTTCATAATTTCGAGATTCCTGTAGGGCGCTGTGAAAATCCTCACAGCAGATCTAAGAGATGATGTATACCTTACAAGAGTAATTATGATTAAGAAAGAAAATAGAAGAAGAGTGAACAATACAGTATAATGAGCAACAGAATAATATGGTACAATATAACTCAGATAGAAGCAATAATACTTCACACACACTAATTAATTAATCACAGTATGGACAAATATATAGTACAATGGTAGAGAGGATTCGAATTCCTAAGGTGGAAATTCGAATTAGCCTCTCAGAGTGATCATAAGATCAATAGAGTGTCATCGGAGCACAACTAGGTGTCCTCATGATCATCGGAGTGCAACTAGAAGTCTTCATCATCATCAGTGGAGTCATCAATGCTCAAATAACTGTCAACCATCAGTCAAACTAACTCTGGTAGGTGTAACTGAGTGTAACTCAATGTAACTGAGTGTAACTGATTGTAACTGAGTGTAACTAAATGTAACTAAGTGACAACTGGACTGGTAGGTGAAGAAGGGTGAGTTGCTCCCTAAAATCAAGGAAGAAGGGCGCATTAAGCAACTCAAGGGCTAAAACTGAATAGTGAGAAGCTCCTGGGGGCTGGATAACTGAGGGCTAGGTGCTGGACTGATGACTGGGATGCATGCAAAATGCATGCAAACCCTAAAGGTGCATGCATAACTGAAAATGTAAATGATCAAAATACTGGTGGGACTAGGATGGAGTATAGGAATATCCTAACACCCCCCCTTAATCCATCCTAGGCCCTGGTAACTAAGACCAAAGGTCACCCAATACAATGAATAATAACAATCAATAAACCAAGGAAGTGGGAAACTTCCATGGGAAACATACCCCCTCTTCAAAAAATAGACTGTAAGGCACACATAAAAATAAATGCTCCAAACTCAAGGATGTGTGATGCTTGGTCATATGTCTGGAGGTATCTTCTTCTTGGGAAGAAGTGGATCATGCTCAAAAAGCATGTGCTTGTACTTGCTCTTCAAATCGAATGTGATGAGAACAAATCCAACAGTATGAGAATGATCCTTGAACCTGTGATTCGAATCAACTAAGGTAGGATCAAATCTGTGAAAGTGCATATAGTCTTTTGTCTTCTCCTTCGAACCACCATGGGTGAGATTATGCCAAAAATAACTATTACATGTTTGCTTGAAATCAAAATGAGATTTAAGACTTAAAAAACAGTTTCTTGAGATCTCCTTTGAACCAGCAGGGGTGAGATCAAAACTATAATATGCATGAGAAATTATCCCAAGCAGTAATTGCTTAGAATCCAAATTAGATCCAAGACTTGAATCATGGTTTCTTGAGATCTCCTTTGAACCATGAGAGGTGAGATCAAAACCAATAGATGCATGAGAAATTATCCCAAGCGAATGGCAATGGCCATATTCTTCAATGACCTTCTGAAAGCATGGAATTATGATCATATAGTAGTATAAAAGAGGAGTTAGCTGGAGAGGAGCGAATGCATTACCTTCAAAAGTTTTTTTGACCTCCAAAATAATCATGTGATCATGATGCAAACCAACAGACTCTAGTGAAAGAGAGGATTTAGGACCCTCTACAATATCTAGAGTGTGAGCTGGCACAAAAAGAGAAGAAAGTTTGAGCATGAGTGTAGAATATGCAAGTTCTTTGTCAACAACTTCAATATGAGATGATACTGGTGCATGATCTGAGAGACCATCAAGAGGAGTGAATGCATCACTTTGTTTTCTTTCGAATGGGTTGGGACCAAGTCCTTCATTCTCTCTGCCAAATTTTCCATCCAGGTGAGCCCATATCTCTTTTGGAGTCCATAACTCCTTTGGAGTTTCAACACTATTACGGTATTTGAATTGGAATCTCTGGCGTGCAAACAAAGAAAACATTATTGCTGGAAAGTGCATGTCACTTTTATTTAACCAGACAATCTTCTCTTCAGGGGATTCGAACTCTCTTTCAAAATAACAATAAAAAATATCATGGATCTTCAAGTCTGCTATCATTCTTGGTTTCCAGTCATCATAGTTGAGTGGATCAAGAGGAGTAATTCTTAATGAATACATAGAAGCTGTAGAGGACCTGCAAAAACAATATAGAATAACTGCAACTGCTACTGCTGCAAAAATGCAGAAACTGCTGCACTTGAAATCTTGGTAATAACCTGCAAAAAAATCTCAATAATGGAGATAAACAATACTCTCAACATGCTCTGATACCATGTGAAAATCCTCACAACAGATCTAAGAGATGATGTATACCTCACAAGAGTAATTATGATTAAGCAAGAAAATAGAAGAAGAGTGAACAATACAGTATAATGAGCAACAGAATAATATGGTACAATAGAACTCAGATAGAAGCAATAATACTTCACACACACTAATTAATTAATCACAGTATGGAAAAATATATAGTACAATGGTAGAGAGGATTCGAATGCCTAAGGTGGCAATTCAAATTAGCCTCTCAGAGTGATCATAAGATCAATAGAGTGTCATCGGAGCACAACTAGGTGTCCTCATGATCATCGGAGCACAACTGGAAGTCTTCATCATCATCAGTGGAGTCATCAATGCTCAAGTAACTGTCAACCATCAGTCAAACTAACTCTGGTAGGTGTAACTAAGTGTAACTCAATGTAACTAAGTGTAACTGACTGTAACTGATTGTAACTGAGTGTAACTAAGTGACAACTGGACTGGTAGGTGAAGAAGGGCGAGTTGCTCCCTAAAATCAAGGAAGAAGGGCGCATTAAGCAACTCGAGGGCTAAAACTGAATAGTGAGAAGCTCCTAGGGGCTGGCTAACTGAGGGCTAGGTGCTGGACTGATGACTAGGATGCATGCAAAATGCATGCAATCCCTAGAATGCATGAAAACCCTAAAGGTGCATGCATGACTGAAAATGTAAATGATCAAAATACTGGTGGGACTAGGATGGAGTATAGGAATATCCTAACATGCGCTAGTATATTGAATTTAAGCCTTGCACTGTGGGAATCCTTCAGTATGCAATTTGATATAAAAACTCAAAGTAGAGGTTAAACTTTGGATAATTTTCAGAAAACACTTAGGTAAGCATTTTTTAAAAAGATTTTGAAATGAAATATTACATGAAATAAGCCATCAGGGTTAAGTGAATTCAATTAATAAAACTATAATTATAAAATAAAAGGTTTAAAAAACAATAAAAAATGGTTTAAAATTCAAAATGAAAAACAAAACAGAGTATAAACATAAAAGAAAAACACACAAAAACCTAGAGAAAATTTAAGTGTTAACAGGTGGATTGCCCCCTTGCGGAGGTATGTTCCATTGAGATTGGTTACTTGGTGGAACATTACCACTCCCTTGAGTGTTTCCTTGGTTTGGATAAGCATTCCAAGGTTGATTTCCCCCTTGCGGGGATGTTTCCCAAGAAGATTGGGTACTTCCTGGAACCTGCCCATTCCATGGTGGAATGAGGTTGGTGGAAGGGTTACCTCCTAGTGTGCTACCTGTGGGGGGTATGGGATTCCCCCTAGGATTTATGCTAGGAAAGTTTGGATAAAGGTTTCTCGAGGAACTTCCACTAAATTGTGTAATATTACCCCAATTAGCATTAGTGTTCCATGGTCCATTAATTCCACTAGGGATGTTGAGATTCCAAAGTGAAGGATTCCCCCCAGGGTTAGGATTTGGGAAAATTTTTGGTATGCCAATAGGATTTTGGTTGACTCCTGAATTGTTTTGACCTTGAGTATCCAAACCATATGGGAAACCCAATTTTGGTAAGGCAGACCCTCTAGTAGGGATTCCTGCAGGAAAAGTGGATGTACTTCCGGGATTGGGACTCGGAACTGTACCAACTGGCACTGAAGTGCTGGTTGAACTTATGGTAGTAGCAGGTAAACTAACTGTTGGGATAGTGGTAGAGGTCAAATTGGAAGTATTTCTACCTCCAACAAATTTTTAAGGTTGTGATGATATGGTCCCTTGTGCTCCTGATGAAGCCATAGGGATATTGGAAGTATTGCTACCTCCAGCACTTGTTTGAGATGGTGTCAATGTGGTCCCTTGTGCTCCTGATGAAGCCATGGGATTAGATGTTGAATTTAGCATGTGTACCAAGTGTGCCACAAGGGATTGATGGTGTTCAATGGTTCACTAATGTGGAGTACCATTGGGTCTGAAAGATTTTTCAAAGGTGGATTTACGGGATTTGCAGTGTTGTCTTCTAATGTTTCAATTGAAATTGGAGCAAGAGGATCAACAATTTCTATGTCTTCCTGGGTAGGTGATGTTGTAGTATTTGTTTTATGTGTTTCTGCTCTACTGTTGATAATTGAAGTTAGAAGTATGTTGGTTTCAAAGTCAAAGTGTCTTGTATTTTGTAGTTGTCTCCACAATGTAGCGGGGCCTTCAATTTCTGGTGACTCACCTCCCTGCCGCCATGACTGGCGGGTCGTGAGATTAGCCACTTTGAAGAATTTTGATAAAAGGATGTGTTTAAAAAAAAAATGAAAACAGAATCAAACAATCCTATGGATTTCTAGACTCAACAAAATAAAAAGTGTCCACACAGTAAAAATTCCCTAGAGATTTCAAGCAAGCAAACTTACTCTTCCAAAGAACCGAAGCTCAATGAAAAGATGGATTGGAGGACCTTCCGAAACTAGTAGTTGTTGAGGGATGCTAGGCCTCAGGCAATTTCTATCAGCGAAGGTATGAGAAACAGTTACAATAAACTTTAATCGCCAGGGGTGCAAGCGTTGGTTCCTAACCAATCACCCTCCCAATGAGTAAAAGTTCCAAATTTTGTCTGAGGTATTGCAAGTGTGTCCCACTCACAACAGCCTATGTGATATCCTAAGAATAGCCACTAAAGTTACCACTTCACAATCCATGGTTGGGTGAAGGAGTTGTAAGTCGAGGACAACTCTCATTACCAGAAACTCTACAAACAGTGATGTCACCCCAAGGACTTGTCACTGAACATAGAATCCCCTTGATAAGCTCATGTCCCACTAAATAAGCAAGAAGGGGGAACCACCCTTACTTATCCAAATTTACCTCGTGCTTGACGCATGTTTCAGAAGCGCATTCCCGACAAGTGATTTTTGCTACTAATGGATTTACTCTCTTTAATCAATGCTAGTTTCAAAGTTTTGCAGCCTAGGAGTGTTAACTCTCCAAACCTAATCCGGGGCACTAACCTAAACTTCTTGGTGATATGAAAATCAAAAGTTTGTCAATTTTAGATTAAGCGTCAATTTTAAATGTAGTTTGCTTAGTTTGAGGAGTGGAATTGAAACTGGTGATGTTTTGACTCGAAAACAGAAAAATAAACCAAACAATGCAAAATGCTCACTACTCTACCTTTTAATTCGATGAATATTCTAAATTAAGGAAGACTTAGAGGTTCATGAGTTTCTTTCAGACATGCAAAATTTCTAGTAGATGTTGTATGTTCATGCATAGTTGTTTTTTTTTTTTTTTTTTTTTTTTTTTTTTTTAATCTGTCTGAAATATGGATAATAATTTATGTGTAAAGACCAATGTAACCCAAACAAATATCTCAAGTAAACATGAATCTAATTCAGGAAAAATTTTAGGGGCTAAATTTTGCCAATTGGCTATTTTTTGGACCTTTTTTCAAAAAATAAATTCGCTATTCAGTCATTTTTGGTCTCTAATATCACCTATATTTACATATAATATGTTTTTTTATCATAACATTCGCCAAAGCTTACAATTTTGTTAGTAAATTGTATGTTTCATATTTAATATTCGCCTACTAATCTATATATATGTTTTTTTCAATCTAAAATAATCGCGTAGAATACTATACTTAAGTATACTTTTATAATCCTTAAAAAATACCCTGATCTAATTATATTACACGGGGGATCCCTATTTCTCATTCACGGGATCGCCAAAAGGCCCAAGTGAAGAGGATATGCAGAGCCCTTTGGAATGCTTTTGAATTAAATCCTAAACTGTTACACGTGAGATCCACATTCTCATTCACAAGATCACCATAAGGCCCAAGTGAAGAGGATACGGTGGCTCGAAAAATTGTATGCAAAAATTAAATCTACTCTATTACAAGTGAGATCCACTTTCTCATTCACAAGATCGCCATAAGGCCCCAGTGAAGAGGATACGGTGGCTCGATATAAGATGCTTTTTAAAAAATGAACTCCTAAATTATTACAAGCGAGATACACTTTCTCATTCACAAGATCATCATAAGATGCGAGTGAAGAGGATACGGTACCTCATACAAGATGCTTTTGAAAAAATGAACTCCTAAATTATTACAAGCAAAATACACTTTCTCATTCACAAGATCATCATAAGATGCGAGTGAAGAGGATACGGTGCCTCATACGCAATATGTCTCAAGAAAACTGAACTCTAAAGGTACAAGTCTATCTAATTGTGCATGAAAATCATGAAAATATTCTAACTCCAAAACAAAATGCAACTAATTAAAGTTTAATTCTGTTTTTTGGAAAGAAATTATTATCAAATTATCTCAATTATGTGATGTTCAAGGTGTTCTTCAAATGCAAATGTGTGTGAAAGGATCTTTCAAGTGTGTATGGTGCTTCCAAATGTGTATGGTTTATGTTTGATTAATGTTTCCAATCAACATATTCTAAAGGTCTGAAATATTGAATGTGCTTAAGGTGTTTTGGTGAACAATTTCTTAAGTATGCTTTGGGAGACTTGAATCCATGTAAAGAGACATTAATGTAGTTTAATATCAGTCCTTCAACATGTTAAAACAGGGATCTATCATCTTATAGGGTTGTAACCAAAATAGATCTACTATCAATTGAAAAAGATTGAAAATTAATTATAATTTGGAGCAGATTTAAAGGTGTTTGGAAGTGAATTCCAATTGTAAATGTGTTGATCCAAATCTTATGAAACTTTCCTAACTTTTCAAGAGGAGTATAAGGCTGATTTTAAGATGCACATAAGGCTCTAAACAAGTGTGTAGATGTCATACAAAATACGTCTCCAAACAGATCCAAAAGTGAAAGAGATTTTCACCAACTAGTGTAAGATTAGAAGCTTGAATTAAAGTGTTTGGAAGGTGTGTAAAATTTGCAAAGATGTAAAGGAGATTCAAATGAAGTTAAAGATCAGTCATATATGTGTCAAAGCATGGATCTATGAGCTAAGATGCTCTCATGCTATAAGATCTATCACAACTTGAAGAAAAAAATTGAAAAGAGAAGCAAATTTGGAGCAATTTTTAAAGTTTTTGGAAGGTTATTCCAATGGGAGATATCTTTGATCCAAATGATGCAAAAAAAAATTTAAAGGTTCTGAAAAAGGAGTAGTAAACTAAGTATGATCAGAAAAAAGATATTAAGCTAAAGAACACATGCAAAGATGTAATAGATCCATCACAATTTGACAAAGAAATTCAAATTTGGGGCAGATTTGAAAGTTATTGGAAGATGAGTCCAAAGGTAAAGATCTAGGCCCAAACAATGAAAAGCATATGAACACTTATCAAATGAGTGATAGATTGATAATGAGAAAAAAAAGAATCTTTCAAAACAACTCTGCAAATGCACTTTCTAAGCCTTCAAAACAAATCTAAAACAAGTCTCTTACAAACGAGTTGGATGGGCTGCAAATTGGAAACATAAGATGTAAATATTTAAAGCCAAGAAACATGAGGAAAGGAGGGATTTAACATGAGTGAGAGGCTAATTATAAGCAGAAAATAAAGCTTCTAAACAGGTCTGCAAACATACCTATCAATCCTTCCAACAGGTTCAAACTTCAATAGATCTCATCACACATTTCAGCATATGCACATTTATGAAGCAAAACAGAATTGACATTTTCACCAAATATATGAGCAAAGGAGGGATCTGATCAAAGGAGGATGGAAATCCAATTTAATCAGCTCCTAAACCAAATCATACAACAGCACCACTCCAAATGAAGCAAAACCAAGCATTAAAGTCTGCAAAAATCCACAAAAACGAGCTCTAGAATGCACAAACAAAACGAGATCTAGAATGCAGAAAAACGAGATCTAGAATGGGATTTTGAAGCATTTGTTGTGAGAAAGGTGGGAGGAGGCCGGTTTGGAGGTCATCTTGTTGGATCTATGGATCTTGAACTTATCCTTAAGCTCCAAGTGAGTAGATCTAAAGGATGGAGATCACCAAAAATGAAGAAAAATCATGAAATATGAAGAAATTTCAAGAGATTTCAACCCATATGGTCACCAATCTGATAATAGAAGATGTGGTTTGCAAGTAGGGAGTTAGATCTGCAACATATCAATCTATCTTACTAAGAAATGGTGAGTTTCTATGTCAGCAAATGAAGATATTATCACAAGTTTCTAAAGATCCATATTCATTCATCAAAACTCATTAAGATCTAAAGCCATTTAAGAATTAAATTCATACATGATAAGAAAAATTCAAACTCTTAGATGGTAGAAACTTGAATCCATTCATATTACAACAAAGAAGAAATACATCCTTACCAATGATCTAGGTGAGAATCCTTCCTCCATTGCAATGAGCTTCCCTTCCTTCACCCTTGCTTTTGAAGAATTTGAGCTCTTTCTCCTCCTTCAGAATCTCTCCAGCATGTCTTTGCTCTTCCTTTGTGTACTCTACAATGTCTCCCATGCCTTTCTTATATAGCATTGGTAAATGAGCCCTCATGTTTCTCTTTTCAATGTGGGATTGTCCATTTTCATTTTTTTTATTATTTTAGCTCAAAAACTCACTTTTCATAGTTTTTAGGCTTTTTGCACAACTTTAGCATACTTTAAGTACAATTAATGCACTTTAATGCATTTATCTTCACTTTATTATTGTTGTAGCTTAGTTTGGGACCTTTTATGAGTGGTTCAATCCCTGAACTTGGTCTCTTTAGGTTCTTACTGTCTTCACCTAATCCTTCCATTTATGGGAGAAGTGATTAGATCAGAGAGGACTTGTCTCTGAATGTACTTGTGTTTCTGTCTTTATCTTGCGGGTGCATAGTAAAAAAGTGCTTCTCCCATCACATGACTAAGGGTGTTAATTTGATTGTTAATAGTATTTGGGGTTCTCTTCAATCAAGAGAGCTTCGATGTTCAAGATTTATTGATCTACCATGATGCCCTTTTTCCAGAGCTTGAAACAGTTTCCTTGCAATGAATTCTTTCTGGGTTTGGTCTTTTCCATGCCCAAAAGAAGAGATAACTTTGTAATTTCTTGTATTTTGAGCAACAATGACCAAGGGGGTGGAGTAGGGGGAGACAATTCCCTATTGGAAAAGTAAACACACAAGCAACTGAATATTGTTGAGAAGAAGAGTGGCTGTGAGAGATTGAGTTGGTTTCCTGAGTGGGATCATATAAGCTCAGATGATGTAAAGACCCCTTGTAGCAGTCGTTGCTGTATTTTCAGGTCGTTTGTGGAAGAACCCATATTCATCCCTTCCCTTTCCATGTATCCAACCTTCAATGTTGGATTCTGAATCGTCCCAGAAAAGGTACCCATGGCTCTCTCAATTATGCATATTTTTATTCCAATTGAATTATCGAGCTGTATGAAATTGATTGTTTTCTCACCCATTTGCTTGATGGTGAGAATGTGTTAGCAAGGGGCCTTGGAAAAAACTGTTTATCATTGTTCCATCCTTTGCAATCTGGATTTAACTATTTCTCTAGCCCAAAGCCATCAAAATCCGATAGGTGATAGGAGAAGCGGGTGGCAATTATTTTCATAGAAAAGTAGTTCCTTTGGAGAACATCGCTTCCTAGAAGAATACTTTTTGCATTTCTTACGACCATAGCCAATACATCTATGAATTTTCTTTATTTTCCCGTGACCAAAATCATAAGTTTCTTCCCTAGGATTGCAAACTGCGGGAAACAATATTTTCTTTTGACGTCTAAACAATTTTTGGACTTGTTTATCCTTTATTTTTTCTTGTAGGAACTATATTCTATATGTAAATGGAGGATCCATGAAAGAGCAATTTTAGGATGTATATTCCTTTTTCTTGAAATGTAGTCATCAAGTCAAGCATCGTATAAGAAAATGATCTAAGATAATATCATAGATACGTATTAATATTTGGATCATTTGTTTTGTATAGAAGATCCTACATAGTGCACTTATATTGTTTAGCATATATAACCTTTTGTTTCCATGTGTTTAGCATATTTGTTATCTATTATACATATTTTATTTTATTAACTTCATTTTAAGGGAATTTTTGGAATTTGTGCGTGGTTAGATCCTTGCAGTGTGTCTTCATTGTTAACCACACCAGAGTGTGTTGTTGTTGAGATTCCCAAGGATGAGATGGAAGGAATGGGTATGGGTAGTAGTATGGGTGGCATGGGATCTCGACTCGTGTGCCTTTACATGGTGACTTGTTCAGAGAACATGGTTAAAAGTCAAGGTTATTTAATAGCACCATTATGAAAATAGGGTTAAACTTCAGGTTATTTAGTTTGATGGCATTTAGTTTGACCATGTTTCTATCTAGAACATTACATTTCCCCTTAGTGGGGACAAATTATTATGTATTCAATCCAAGCTACATATTTGTCGATTGAAGACCCGTGTAGTTTTTACAACCTATCTTTTTTGGAAGGAAAAAAAGTAATCAAAGAGATATCTGAGAATATTTTTTGTTAGTGACCTTCTCAAGATGAGAGCTTATTGAAAGATCTATTTTCTCGATAGTTTATTGAAAGCGCTATTTTTTAGGAATTCTAATATTTGGATAAAAAATTTTATTGAAAGCGCTATTTTTTAGGAATTCTAATATTTGGATAAAAAATTGTCAGGTTTGGTATCTGGGTTCAATTAATTGACCAAAGGCGTTTCATGAATGCTAATGCAACTGCAACTACTATTCTAGCATGTATGTTTACTCCATCAGGGGTTACACAACATTATCTTCAAAGAGAGATAAGAGATTTTTTTTTTTTTTTTTTCAGCCTCTGGAGATGGCAGTTGATTTAAAAATCTAGTGTCAAGTTCACTTCATGAAGGCTTATAGAACATTATTTTCATACCATCAAACAATACAATGTCTTACCATCTGCCCATGTATTTGCAATTTTTAAAAATTAAGTAAAAATTTGTGTCACATTTAGAAACAGTAATATTTGAAGAGATTATTTTCTTAAACAATGATCTATCTAAGTATAAAATGGGTTTTGTATCGAATCAATGTCTTGATCCAGAAGAATGTGGCAAAGTTAAGTGGAGCCAAAGGAATGGAATGTTTGACACAAAAAGTACACGGATTTTGTAGAATGTTGAATTCCTATTATTTTAGGAGAGTATATATAAACATAAATGTACATAGGTCTTGTGGAAGACATTTTGATCATGTTTTTTTAATGATGGGTAGACATGTTTTTTTTTCCCATGAAAAAAGCATACTATTGTTATTCAAAAAGCCGAATCAAATAGTACATAATAATCACCAGCAGTGGCAGGATAATCCACATACAACTCCAAAAAAGAGTATTAAGTGCTAATTACAAAATATATCCCAACAAAGTACTATACCCTCAAGTAATGGACTCCAAACAGGTAGAACCAGATAGACACTAGATCTTCTCGATCATTGAGACTTCAAATTACAAAATGTGTCTAATGTCCACTATAAGCTAAAGTATTCAAAATAAAAACAGAAGAAGAATCAAAGCATAATGTTGTATGATCTAGCATTAATCACCATATGATCCCAGCATTCCTCCCAAAGCACATAATCCTCAACCTCTTCCAGTGCCAGCTTTGATAATCTATCTGCCTGATCATTGTGTTCACGGAAAATATGCTCCAAAGAATAGGAACAAAATGACCAAAGTTCTTCTTTGATTCTTCTGCACCAGCCATCAAGATCCAATACATTAATGTCAAATTCTCCCCTAGCCCATTTGATGGTGACCCGTGAGTCACCAAAAATTTTGATACATGGAAGCCCAAAGATATGTGCAACCTTGACAACACACCATAAGGCCAACAGTTCCTCCTTCATATTAGTTCCTCTTCCACATTTAAGACGGAGTAAAAACTGATGGTGCTGATTAATAATAATCACCCCTCCAGCACCACAATTTCCAAAGCTAGCAGCACCATCAAAAAATAGAACAGGATCCTGTAAATTATACTGGAACACACCAATATTCCTTTGGACAGAAACGACATCCTTTGATTGATATTGCATAAATTGTGAAAGAATGAAGTTGTATGTTCCATAAAAATATGGCAGATATTCTTCAAAGGTAACTCTGTTTCTCACGGACCACACAGCCCAGCACAAAAAGATAGGCAATGTATCATATGTGTTACATTGCTGCATCCATTATTTTAGACATGCATCCAAAGTAGATCCCTGCCAAACATGGCCAATACCAAAGACTTGGTAGAATTTCTCTAGAAGTGAAACAGTAAAAGGACATTCAATAAAAAAGATGTGAGACTGTTTCCATATGTGACTTGCATAAGATACATCGATTGGGCCCAACCCATCCAATCAGAGATAAATTATCCCACGTCTTCAATCGATTCATTAAAAGAAGCCAACAGAAACATTTCAGCTTCAAAGGTAAATTCCATTGCCAGACCTTCATATACCACCAATGGTTTGGGAATACGCAACGTCTGCGAATCATGCAATCATATGCAGACTGTGCAGTAATAATACCTGTAGCTTTATTTCCAGCCCAAACCACAACATCCTCCACAGCAGAAATCCTGATACCGGCACCATTCAAATCACGAGTGTATGATTCCCATTCTTAACACAGGGGTGGTGGTAAATTCAAATCAGTAGCATTGAACCAATACCCATTCGAATCATTTTTAACAATGTTATTAATAGTAATCAACCCAGCCGTTCTCAGGTACGTAGAGAGACCCATCGAAAATGTATAATCCCCATTTAAGCCAAGAATCGAGTCAACACCGATAGCAACCTCAGACCCAATACCAACTTTCCAGCAAGGCTTATGTGCAAACCAACAGTATACCTTCATGAAGCCTCTCCATATAGGGGAAACACCCCTCACCTTTTTACTCGGCTGTCTTAACCAGAATGAAATTTTTGTCTTAATATATTTATGATGTATAACATTAGACCATAGTGAACCACCAAAAATAGCACGCCAGAGACTTTTCAATCTCAATGCATCACTAAAGATCAAAAGATCCTTCAATCCCCAACCACCAGAAATATGTTTTTTTATTATGATGGATAAACATTATTTTTTAAAACAAATTAATTAGATTTATTTAAATGATGCATGATATTGATTTAATTTAAATATTTGATATTGATATAATTTTTTTTAAGTTTTATTGTCCATTTTGAGCTTAATTGCATAATTGTTTTTAAACTTGATAAGTTTTAAAAATATATCTTCTATTCTTAATAAGTTTCAAAAATACATTTTTCTTTATGGATTAGATTGATTTAATATCTCTAATTTTAACTATTTTGAAATTTTGAACATATTTTTTATCTCCTTGATATAAAGTATGGATTGATGAAAATGTTTTGATTATAATATTATTTTTAAAATAAAATTTAAGAAATTAATGTTACTATTTTCTTAAATATAGGTATTTAATGGATAGACTCATTCATTTTCTTATAACATGCTAATAGGAGTATCTAATGGATGGACTCATCCACTTGCATATAGCACTACAATTGAAGGACGGATCAAATATATAAATGGACTCATCCACTTTCATATAGCATGCTACAATTGAAGGACACATCAAAGAATATGCGGTCTGATTAGTAGTTGATATTTTTTTTAAGATTATTAAAATGTTGTTAATGTTTGGTTTTATATTTTTAAACTGTTTTTTTATAAGTTAAAAATATTTAATAAATTTATTATATTTTTTAAATTATAAAAATGTAGAAGTAAATTTGAAGTACTGTTACCAATTTGGCAGTTTTGAATAAATTATAAGAATGTGGAAGTAAAATTTAATTTATATTGAGTATATGATGAAAGTACGTTTTCAAAAATATTTGAGTTATATTTTGAGATCTTAATATTTAGTACATTATGGAAATACAATTTTCTTAGTATTTGAGTTATATTTTGAGATTTTAATATTAAGATGAATTTAGATTGTTTTTTGTGTGTATTTTAGGAAAATCTTATGATATCTTCCCTCTTTTTCAAAACACCTAGACCTAAATGGAGGTGGTTCAATTACTAACTATATGTATATAGATATATATGTATATTTGGAATTCCATTTTTGTATATCATATTTTTTTTTATGATTTGATTTATAAACATGGAGGTCACCCATCTCATACACAGTGAATCAAATGACCATCTTTTCCTTCATTGCCCCTATTCAAAGCAGGACTAGAAGGATATTGAGGAGCAGTTAAAGACCAAGTAATTGTCCCATTGCCCCATTCAGTTTTAGTTTTGGGAACCTAATCCAATAAGGAAATCAAGTGAGATTCAAAATATTTATGAGTGAGGATCACACTCTTTAGAGAGGCATCCAACCCAAAGACTTGATCCTGTGGCCTTCTACTTGCAATTCACAGAGCTCAACCACTCAAGTTAATCTACCAAACTGATTCATATGTAAAATGTATGAAGTCTATTAACAACCTTTTTTAATGAAAGTAATGATAATGGATACCTTGCCAAACATATAATCTCATATTACCCGAGCAAAGCAACCACACTAAAATTCTAAGCGAAATCAAGATATCAACGCAATTTGATCATATATTAATATGATGATTAGACATACTCGTAGTAATTCCTTCCTACTCATTGATATAATTAAGGTGGTATTTTTCCTCACTCAAGATAAGTATTTCACACTTGAACAAGTGCACTAGAAGTGCATCACTTGTTGATCAATCCAATGGGGATCAATTCTTCTAATCCTCCTACTGATGTAATGGAGACAATCACTACCCAATCTCTAATCCATGGAACACATGGTTATCATTTGTGCCAAAGTTCAAGAGCATCTTATCATGCAAAATCACCTTTGAGACTAGAAAATCAAGGACACCTATATGAAAAAAGACTTTTACATTATATAATCCAATTCAACACCAATGACCAAAGTTAGCACCTTGAACCACCTCATTTATGACTCAATGCACTTTGCACAAGTTCTAACATGAGCCTTAGAGGGTCTATATGGATGACACATTGGATAATCAAGTATGAATCATTTTGAAAAAGAAACAAATCTAAAAAAAAATCAATCAAAGTTAATCAATTCAATGCACACATTATTAAATGTGAATTATAGGAACAACGTGGAAATCATCATTATGCATTATGCCGAAGGCTACAACATATAGAAGGGTTAGTTTTCTCACTCATTCATCACGGTTAGATAATGAGAACATTTCCATTATATTTTCAAGATCTCCTCTAGATATGTAACAAACAAGTATGAGATCCCATTCTCTATTATCAATATTACATCCACATGCTTTAGCAGTTAATTTTGGGTCGGGCTAAACTATAAACAAGAAATAAGAGCTTGCCATATAAATATGGTTTTTAAATGTTGGTATTGTCCACATAAAGAGTCCACCTACATCCAAGAGATGAATAAGTAAACTTGTTTTATAGTAAATGAAAAGTTGTAGGGTGAAATAGTGATGAACCAAGCCAACATGAAACAACTGTAAAAGGTCAATGTTGACCTTAATGGCCATGCTACCAAAATTTTGAGGTTGAGAGCTTTCTTTTCCCCAAAGTGAATAATTCATTGGGTTAGAATGTTAGATTTCACATCCAAGTGAGTGATTTGTCTCTTTTTTGGGGTGAGAGAGTTTGTGTGCCTCTTAGGTTGGCAATTTTCTTTTTTGGTGTGTTGTTTATTGAGAACACTAAATGAAGCCATCACTCCTTTGTTTTTGAAAACAAAACTCAATGAGGTTGAAGGTTGCAGTATCCTTGCATTATGAGGTGAACAAAAAACTTGTTCTTGGTTTCCTCAAGGTACAATGCCATGTTTACACCAACTTGATTTTAGTTCCCCTTTTCAACTTGTTTTATCCTCCAACAACAACCTATTGGCATATTATTGCACCTTCTTGGGGCAATTGCTAGTATATCATCTGCTGCAAGTAATGGGCGACCTCTATGTAGAGGATTCAACGCCTTTTTAAATGGGAGACCTCTATGTAGAGGTATCGACCTCCTTCTAATATTTTTTTTTCTATAGAACAAATGGGAAATATCTGTGGAAGAACCAACCCACGATATGTATGGTTATTCTTTCTTGTTAATCAATAGAGGGAGACCTATGAGGGAGGACCGACCCCATGATATATATTGTTACTATTCTTGTTGATCGATAGAGGGCGACCTCTATGGGAGGACTAACCCCATGATATATGTTCTTACTATGCAAGAGAAGAACAACCTCCATGAGGAAGGCCAACTCCATTCATTTCCAGATATATATTGTTTAATGTGAAAGAGGAGGAGCGACCTCCATAGGGAAGACCAACTCCAATCATTTCCAGATGAATATTGTTTAAAAGGTTTGAGATTCCAAAAGCTCTAGTCAATGTTGTATTGTGTGAGAGCGTGAAGGCTCTAGCAAACTGTTGTAATTTTGGAGAAGCGAGGGATCTATCCATTTGTTGTAATGTGTGAGAGCA
The DNA here is from genome assembly GCA_027924585.1 of Larix kaempferi. Taxonomy (NCBI): domain Eukaryota; kingdom Viridiplantae; phylum Streptophyta; class Pinopsida; order Pinales; family Pinaceae; genus Larix; species Larix kaempferi. Next base: position 1,222,083 of record BSBM01000012.1, on the reverse strand, counting down.
TGAGGGATCTATCGGTTTGTAGTATTGTTTGAGCATGTAGATTTCTATGTATTTTTTGAATTGGTTGAGAGTCATTCTTTATGGGTAAGAGTCGAGCTTTGTCTCTATCTAATGTTGAAGAGTGATGATATCTATGTTTTGAGACGAGTTCTATGTTTGGTTTATTCAAAGTCGAGCTCTATGCTTTTTATCAAGAGTCAAGCTTTAAAGATTAAGGGTCGACCCCTATTTATTATATATCTATTGAGAGTGAATCTTTATTATTTTAATTATTGAGAGTCGAGCTTTGTTGTTTGAAAGTCGAGATGCATTTAATTAGACATGGAGAAGCCATATACCATTGCTTAAGAGCCGAGAGCTCTATTCATTTTAATTCTTGGGAATCAAGTTTTATTGTTTAACATGTAAGAGCCGAGAGATCTATTGTTTAAATTGGAGAAATCAAACTCTAATATTTAGTGAGTTGTTGGCTCCGCAACAAATCCCCTCAAATTTCACAAAAAATTAAGGGCCCCATTCAAAATTTTGTAAATGCATATATTTCAATTACTTTCCTTTTATCTTTTTTATTTGAGAAGATAGTTTGATGCTTTTATTTTCTTAGATGCATGCCATTTCCTTGGCTTGGATTTCATTACATGAGCATTTGGTGGTTTGACTGGGCTTTGTTGCTTCACTCTTTTGGCTTCCTAGCTGCTCAATAACTCTTCCTTGCTCTCATTTGAACTTAGTTGAGTCACTTTCATGCTTCATTTCATTTGAATTGGATTAATTTGATCTTTCGACACTCTTGACAAATTTTACCCTTTGATGCATATATCATTTTTTGAGTGTTTTGTTGAATCGAAATTAATTATGATAATAATGAATTCTAAGAATTCAATCTATATCTTGTAAGCATCTATATCAATGGAAGGAAGAGAGCTTACTATTTTGGATTTTTAGTCATTTATTAAATTTTACAAGCTTGAAATATTTATTAATAAATAATTCCTTTTGCTTTTTTATATATTTTTATATTTATTAGCAAAAAGAAATTTATTTAATTTTAAAAAAATCCATGGCTAATGATTAACTTCTAAGGTTTTATTTTGTCTCGTGAATTTTCCCATGATATCTTAGCATTTAAGTTTAATTTTATGTATATAAAAGCTTAAAAACTTAAAAAATAAAAATGATGTCACTTATATATCAACTTTAACTACATCACATTTGTAAAAAGTACAGCAATTCAAATTTAGGTTTGATGATTGTTATTATGGCTTTTAATAAGTAGATGTGATATGAATAAAATAAAGAAAACCCTTCACTCGACCAAAATGACATTGAAATTCTCTACCTTTCTGTCTAAATCGATATGGAGGAAACTTAGTTCAATGTAATCACTATTAAAGTTTTTTCGTTTGATGTGCAAACAAAAGTTTTAGTTTTGTAAATCATTGAATAGTATACCTTTTATTTTATGGTTTGCAGCAATTTTGAATATAAGGGAACATTCCTTCACCAACGATATTCGAGGCTTACGTGTGAGGTTTTAAGGAATGGATCCAAAGTCAAATTTTGGAATAGAAGACGTATGGATGAAATGGTACTCTTAAGTTTAAATTTTCCTATTGCCACGAGGGCATTCAAAGTCCAATATCTTAAGTTTAAAAGTGACTAGTACCATCAACAAGTGAATCGCCGGTTTATTTCTTCTACACACCATTTCTGTCGCGAAATGGGACTTTCAATCTAATACTATTTGTTTCATACAAATAAGAAATGGGACTTTACTTTGACGGTGACTAAGGTTTATGACAAGGCTAGATTTGTTGTAGAAGCTTCACCAAAGGTTGTTAAAACCCTCACCACAACCTGTTGCATCTCACAGGCATAAGAAGAAAGGACTAGTTATTGGCATCCTTGCAAAAGCAGAATTATAAGTTGAAGAGGGTAAATCATGTGGAATTACATTGTGTTATAAGTGCATATGTTAGATAGGATTTATTTCAACCTCCTAAAAAAGTTTGGATTTTTTTAAATCTTAATGCAACATTTCGTAAAATTACTTACATGATCTTCATGCTTTGCCTGCAAATATTTTATGGCGTCACAAGAGGAGCTCTTCTCTACATCCTGAACAGTTCTTGGGATTTCAGTCTTAGTAACTGAATCTTGGAAAGTGCATCAATAGTGAACAAACAGGCCGAGTACAGTAGCCGAGCCTTGAAAGTTTGCCTGTGACACAAAGAACTAGAGAAAATAAGCTAGCTTGACAAATACCAAGAAAGATCCATGCAAGAGGCTACGGGTCAATTACTATGGTGGCACTCGAGCCAAAGTGTCAAATAAATTGGCATAGAAAGATGTGATTCAAAAACATTAAATGCTTGTGAAGTAATTCTAGTTCTATTTTAGCATTAGTTCATTCACTCTAGCATGCACACCTTCCCCTTCGTACACTAGGTAGAAGCAAGCAAGACACGGAACTACCAGCCTTCTTCCATGTGCATAGTCCGAACCAAATACGAGGCCAAATAAATTGCATATAAAAATAAAAAAAATGGCCTCGCCTCGGTGTGAGGACAAATGAGGCTCTCAATTTACACATTGGTCAGACGGGAATCTAAAGCCTAAAACTTAGGTTAAAATCCTTCAAACACTGTGAAAACTAATATTTTTTTCGCCAAAGCGATTCCTATAGTCCCTGCTGCTTGGCAAGCTGGCAGGGACTAATAAGAGGAAAACGTAAAGCTTTTGTATATGGTCATGAAAAGGGATCAACATAACTTCATAAAGCTGCGATGGAGAAAAGAAGTTGTCAAGTCCGACTCAAAAATTTACATGTGGAAAAAGAGATTAATCATTGGAGGAGGGGATTGATCGTTTGATCAAATTGTTGGATCATTCCACATCGCATCAAAGAAGATCGCTAAAGATTGCAAATTAGTCACCGAAGGCCTGTCAACATCAAACAATTTAAAAAAATATATCCTTTAACTATTTATAGAGATATCAAATTGAAATTAATGACATCATTTTATCGGTTGGGCCATCAAATAATGGTTTGATGTCGTCATTTCTGAGGAAGCTGCACCACATGTTGTTAACACAAAAAAATTGTCCACTTTGCTCATCTCCTAGCCACACCATATACATACATCATGTCCACTTTCTATTTCCACCACATAGACCTTCACATATCCACAATACCAAAGTTAAAAATTAAATTAGGATCATAATCCACCAAATACCATGAACCATGTTACCTAAATTTTGGATATTTCTTCTTTCAAAAAATGAAGAAAGTTGACACTTTCTCGAAAACATAAGAAAATGATAAAGATCTCCAAAACATAATAAAATACTATGGTCCAATACCATCAATCATAATAAAACATCAATCACCAAAAATCATTTATCTAGTTGGATCCTTATCCTCGCTAACTTACTCATTTGCCTATATAATGAACATGAAGACCCCTCATTTTAGACCTTTACACCCTTAGACATTTAGACCTTTAGATGCATTTTTCCCATTTGAGAACCATTTTCTTATCTTTCTCGATACATTACATACACCCTCACTCTACCAAAATCTCCATTGAGGCCCTATCTCCATATGTTGAGTATTGGCACCTTGTGATGTGGAGTTCGAGAAAATTTAAGCTGTGTGGAGATCAGGATCACAACACGTCGGCATGATGCAAGGGTCCTTTATCCTAAATATTCATTTGGTCTATGTATATCTCACTACATATAATACAAAAATCATTCTTTAATATGTACTCATTGTGCATTGAATGAATGTCAGTTAATTTTATTTATTTCTTACATGCATATTCAGCTTAGATTTATTTTCCTGTTGTTTGGTTTAATTTATTACCTCTCTTGAACTCTACTTCGGATTCCATAATTCTTAGTAGGTTCCTTTTGGCACATGCTGGTGTGAAAACACTAGCAATGGTTTTGGCAACTCTCACCGAGTTCGATCTATATCGATCTCTGGTATTGTTGGCCATCCTTGCCATCTTCTATTTGGGTCTATTTTGCTTGATTTGCTTTGTTTTCATCCGATCTGTGGATCTCGAAAAGGGTCCTTGTCAGATCTCTAAGATTTGGGCCATATCTGTACCTAATTTTTCACCATCTATCAGATTCAGACTAAGAAACCAAAAGAATTCTCTAATCCATCCTTGCATCCCGACTCCCATAGGATTTTGAGGACGGATTTTGTAATGGATGTAGCATACATGCTATCGACCAAAAGTATGAAATATAATATGTCAAATCAAACCCATAGAAATTTCCCATCCAAGATCATTGATTTGGTTGCAATATGATCACCCAGTGCGAAGATATCTCGTCTGTAATATTTTTGTCCACGCAGAAAATTGCTAAAAATTACATATTTTCAAACATAGATATATTGGCATCTGGGACTCAAAATTAAGTGTTTTTTTTTAAATCGGATATTTTTTCATCAAGAGTTTAGATATATATTATGTTTCTAAAAATTATGCTTAAAAGTTAAAGAAATCATTCTAAGTCTCCTTGTCCTCTACAACCCGCTTTGATTTTTCTAGATCCGTTTATTTGTAGTTCCCTTCTTGTTCTTCTCACTCCCACTCGCTTGTTGTACTCTTTTTTTGATATGCCATTGTTGAGCCTTGTAGTGAAGGAAAATCATTTTTCAGTATATGCTACACATCTTGGTTCCACTCATATCTGTTAGGACTACATTATTTTCTATTTCAGTAAGTTGTATGGTGAAAAATCATTGCTTGTTTTTAACTGTGAAGTGAAATGCTTATCCATAGATGAAATGGCCACTGAAAGAAAAGTTTTAACTTAGCATTGTTTATTGTTTCCATTTAAACATTTATTTTGTCAGTTATATATCTAGGTACACAAAACATGTGCACAAAATTCACACCATAAAATTAATGCTTGGTTTATGACCCCAAGCAAAGCCTTAAAATTAATTTTAATTCAACCAACATTAACCTCACTTGAGGACAAAAATCAATTTGGTAGTTAGGTTAGAACACTGGGGATAGACAGCCAAATAATTCCTCTTTGTCATTTACATCTGAAACATAAAATTTGTCCTATTGGGGAGCCGAAATCCTCTAGTATTTGTGAACATGTTTTGAGGCCAATTTGTGGGGTGAGCCTCTCCCTTAGAAGGGAAAACTACAAGACTGGAACCAGAGGCTTCGGTGGAATGCCACTCTCCACTCAGTGTTGAAGATCATCCAGATCACTATCTTCGAGATGAAGCTGTGGCATACTCATTCCCAACGTGTTTTGAACGAGGTATCCTAGAAGCCATTCTTTTAGGATTCTTTTACCCGAGATCCCTCTCGGTAGGGGGATATCCCTGAGCTATATTAGTCTTCCGTTTTGTTTTTCCTGACTATGGATTTCATCACCCTATAGGGGAAATGATTTATGAGGGATTCCATATTGTATATAGATGATTGATTTCTCCTTTACCTGATAGGTTAGTGGGTCATTTTCTTTTTATAAGAGTGCTTCTTGTTAGCTTTGTGGCTATTTTGTTGTAGCTCTCCCATTGTAACATGGCTGCAGTGAGGATTTTTTAGCCTATTTTTGTTCTAAGTGCCCATCTTTTATGCTCTCTTGCACACTCGGTTGCATTAGGATTTTTTAACCTTTTATTTTTTGAGATCACGCTCCCACCCATTTAGTTCTTGACATTCAGTCACTATTGCTCCTCCGAGGTCCTATTATAGAATTCAAGGGAAACTGTCTCAATATAGTTTCTTAGAACATACACGTCGGACCCCTGTTTAGCACATTTCACAGTCCTAGGATCCATTTCTTGAGGCACCTAATTTTGATTCAGACTTTGATCAGTCAAAATCACCCACACACTCACCTACTTGCAGCCCCATGGCTGGTACAATCCCCACTTCTTCTATTGGGGGCACCATTGGTGGCGTCCCTACACTCGTTGCCTTGACCCATACTGTTGTAGGTTCCACCATTCCCATTAATGGAGGATCCACAATCCCCGCCACCACCAATATGGTTACCATTTCTATAATCCACACTCCTCCTAGTGGTAGCGTCCCCACGACTCCAATCATGACCAACACCACTGTTAGCCCCACAATGTCTTACTCGACTACTAGTTTGTCGTTCATGGCTAGTCTAAACCTTCTTGATTTGGCTAGAATAACCAATGACCCCATTAGACACAATCCTACCTGGCCCCCTATGCCTACCAAAATCCTCTCAGACATTTGTAAGTTTGAAGGGAAGGTTGGGGAAGACCCTTAGAATCACATCATGTCTTTCCACTTATGGTGTTCCTCCAACAACATAGTGGACAATTCCATTCGATTGTGGTTATTCCCATGTACCCTCACCAGTGTTGCGGCTAAGTGGTAGATTGATTAACCACATGGGGGACGCCCCAATTTTGTCTTTAGCTTCCACTTTCCTACAATAATTTCAGTTTCTTGTCCGATATGACGAAGGAGTTGAGATTCTCCTTTCTTTCCGATAGACTACCTCCACACACATTAGGGATCACATCCATGAGGGTGTAGGTGTAGAAGCTTGTATAAGATAAATATTGATGATCGGATATTCTTAGACTAGTTCCTTAAGTCTCTCCTTCCCCCTATTTCCAAAGACTTGGCTTCTACATGTCCACCGATTGAGGAAGATGAAATCCTAAAGGCAAAATAGTTTGATTTGATTTATGCACAGTCCGACTACTTGTACACCATTCTCCCTAATGCACCCTGTGGAGGACCCTATGGTAAGGATTCCCATGTGGCATCCCACACTGTCAATGATGCCATTGGAACTGTCGCATATTACCCTAGGCCATATACCCCTTTGTCCCCCATGATGACCAATTCCCCATATGACAATCCCCCTAGTATTTCCCAGTCTTTTAATGGATTTTTTCCCACACTAGGTTATGGCCTTGATTGATCACATTGCTCATCCCATTCAGGAGCGACACCCTCTTATGTGCCTCCTACCTCTATTCCACATTTCCATGGAATTTCCTACCAAGGCCTCGCATATGGCAGCACCCCGCAAGGATACTCAACCCCTCTCGCACTGAATTCTTCTTATACTTATCCCAGCCAACCTACCGTAGATACAATTCAGAATCCTCCCCAATTACACCTTATCCATAATGGAAAGTTTATGCATAGCAGAACCTAGCCATTAAACCCTCCCCTAATAACCAAGAAGGGCAGGCTAAGCGATGGAGAGGCAAGAATTAAGGAAACAATCAATGTTAGGGGGGTGGCCAACCTCCCAACCCACCTAACAACAATGGAGCTAACCATGCCATCCATAATCATAATCAACCACCTAAGCAAGGAAAGAACCTACAAGTACATACCAATCATCAATGTTCTTTCTCCAACATCTATGGACAGTATACATATCACTGCCCCCATTTGGTTAAAGCTAGACATCTTTGGGACGAAGCAACTATTGCCCCATAGGCATATCCAAACCCAGCTCTACCTAAACCCGATCAAATTCCAATGGTGTTGCGAAACCCTTTTCCTACTCAAGGAATCATAGCTACCCGATCTATGGTATAGTATATTGTTGCTCCTGCTTCCTCAAGTCAACCCCCTGATTCCTGCTTTTAATGTTGTCTTCTGATGTCAATCTTCAAACTAGATGCAATCAATATGGTTATGCCAATAAAACCGTCTCCATTGAAAAGGATACCGACTCCCCTCCTATGGACATGTATTTGCATCTACCTAGACCACCAACAGATGGGGCTCACAAAGCCCCTAAATTTTCTTTGTGTTGCATTGCAAACAATCCTATTGCTCGAGCCACTCTCCAATGTAGTATTGTGGATGACTTGGCACAATCACCTACTTCCATGTCCACTTTGGAAGTCCTTAATACTTCCCATGCACAACGCAATGCCTTACTATCAACCTTAGGTGCAATAGACCTGTCTGATTCACATCTCATCACATTTGATTTGGATCATTCCTGTTGATGTATATGTAACTTCGGAATGTATTTCATCTATGTATTTCATATATATTTATTGTACCCTTATTAGAGATGTATTATTCCTCTATAAGGAAGTGTCGTCATGTGGATTGAAAAGTGTCGCAAGTGTGTGTACTTGCCGATGGGTTATTAGACCACCATGTGTGGGGTCAACCCTGAAATATATATATTATATTGTGGATGTACCTAGCTAGACAAGTCGGCCCCATAAGGTCACTGGGCAAACAAGTTAGTATAAATAGAGATCAGGAGATCTCTATTTAGATCATTCAGAAAGTCATCTCTCTCTCACTCAGAAAGTGGTGCACTAGTGAGGAGGAGGATCATCTGCTTCTAAAAGACTATCTCAAGTGTATTTTGTTTATACTTTGGTTGAGCCATTGCTCTCTTTATCTCTGAGGAAGTTGTGGGGTTTTTCACCTTAGGGTTTTCCCCACGGAAACTCTGTGTCTCTTGTCTCTCATGCTTTTGATTCTTGTGATGCTTGTCATGCTTATTGTGATTGCTATGCATTGATATACTGTATATGTTATTCTCTCAGTGAAGATCCTAGAGTATTGTGAATTAATGCTCAAAATTTAACATGGAATCAGAGCTAACCTGAGAAGAAGACATTTTGCAGTGACATAAACTTGAGTTTCTTGTTTACTGGGTTTCTCTCCACCGATTTTGGAAAAGCAGTATAGTAGATTGACTCTACTCATCAAGGTGAATCTATCTGTCCAATCAGAATTCAATTATGAGCATTTTCAGATTTGGCCCTAAAAATTAGGGTTTCCACAAAAATAGGAATTTCTGAAATCTGAAGACATAGCTGGAAGCTCCTTGCAAAACGCAAAGTTTAGAGCTTTGGATCGAGATTTTTGGCTGGGTAGATCCCCAGGAAACTCAAACCCTAATTCAGGGCTCTCCCTAGTAAATCCGGGAGGACAAAAAAGAAAATCTGAAGGGTAAAGCTTTGCTAATCTCAAATTATGAATACACCAAGCTGATCAGCTCATCAAGGTGCATCTTTCTATCCTTTCAGAAAATTGAAATTCACATTTTGAATTTTTAGGGTTTTTCCGACAAACCCTAATCCGGGACCAAATCCAGTTTTCAGCAGTTCAAGTGGTAAGACCTAAATATTTTCTATTTCCATTTGAAGTACTCTTTAAGATGTCTCACCACACCAAGCTTGAGGATAAGCAAGGAGCTGATAACTTCCGAGCTTGGAAGTATAGGATTGGGTTAATCCTGGAAGAGAATGAGTTGGACTCATATGTAAAAGAAGACATCCCTATCCCAAAGGATGAAGAGTCTAAGGTATTGCATAAGAAAAAATTGGTCAAGGCAAAGAGAATCATTATTGATTCTATCAAAGACCATCTCATACCCCATGTGTCTTCTCTAAAGAAACCCAATGAGATGTTTGACTCTTTCACCAAGCTATTTGAAGGGAAGAACATAAATCGAAAGATGACCCTGCGGAACCAATTGAAAGGAGTAAAGTTTCAGAATGGAGAAACCATTCAATCTTATTTTTCAAGGGTCTCCTAGATAAAGGAATAACTAGAAGAAGTGGATGAAATGGTGGAGAATGGTGAAGTGGTGATGACCACTCTAAATGGCCTACCCAGGTCATGGGATTCCTTTATTCAAGGAATCTGTGCAAGGAAGAAGTTGATCTCCTTCAACAGATTGCGGGAAGAATGATCTCAAGAAGAAGCTAGGCTTGTGGCCTGAGAAGAAAAGATGGGAAATGAAGATCAAGCTCTCATAGCACATTCCAGGAAAGGAAAGTCCAAGAAGGAATCATCTCATAACAGAAGATTCTCACACCACCATTATCATAAAGATAAGAAAGATCTCAGATGCTTCAATTGCAATGAGAAGGGACACTTTGCTTCAGATTGTCCCAAGAAGAAGAAAGACAACAACAACAACTTCAATAAGAAGAAGAAGAATAACAAAAGAAGATATCATGCTCATGCTGCCAAAGATGATGAACCCCCAAAGAAGAAGGCTAGGGAAAAAAGTGATAGTGATGATGACTCATCAAGTGAAGAAGAATATGTTCTAATTTCTGCTCTCACAGGTACTATCTCCCATGGTTGTAATGATTGGTTGATTGATAGTGGGGCTTCCAAACACATGATTGGGCTTAAGGAATCTTTTGTGAATCTATCTGAACATGAATCACCCCATAAGGTGAAACTTGGGGATGATTATCAATACCCAATCAAAGGAAGTGGTGAAGCCTCCTACAACCTAGATTCTGGAAAATCTTTGAAGATGAAAGAAGTCCTTTATGTACCTGGGATCAAGAAGAACTTACGATCCATCTCTGCATTAGATGCAAAAGGTATGAGGGTTGCATTTGTGGATGGCCAAGTCCTAATGTGGCCAAAGGGAAAGAACATAGATGATGCAGTAGTGATTGGAGAGCAAGAGGGAGGTTTGTATAAATTGAAGGGACAACCTGAACATGCCATGGTACATGAATCCATGGAGCCAAGTGAACTTTGGCATAGAAGACTTGCTCATATGCACTATAGGGCACTTCCAATTGCAAGCAAGGCTATAGAGGGTCTTCCTGAAATCAAGACCAAACATGAAGGTGTTTGCAAAGGATGTGCAAAAGGTAAGAACATTAAGAAGGCTTTCCCAAGCAATGAAAGCAAGGCAAAAGACATCCTAGAAATCATCCACTCAGATGTATGTGGTCCTATGTCATCCAGTTCTCTGAGTGGGTATGTTTACTATGTCTCATTTATTGATGACTTCTCCAAGAAGACTTGGGTATACTTCTTGAAGAGAAAAGATGAGGTGTTTGATAAATTCAAGGAATTCAAAACCTTGATGGAGAATCAAACTGAAAAGAAGATCAAAACATTCAGATCTGACAATGGTGGAGAATTCACCTCAGGTGACTTCAAGAAGCTTTGTAGTAATTTAGGGATTAAGAGGGAGTTGACTGCTCCTTATAATCCTCAACAGAATGGAGTTGCAGAAAGGAAGAACAGAACAATCATGGAAGCAGCAAGGGAAAAGCTGCATGACGAGGATCTACCTATGCATCTATGGGAAGAAGCAGCTAGAACAGCTGTATATGTGCAAAACAGAACACCCCACAAGATATTGGACAATAAGACACCAGAAGAGGTCTTTTCTGGTAAGAAACCTGAAGTCAGCCATCTCATAATATTCGGTTGTCCAGTATACACACATGTCCCAAAGGAAAAGAGGACCAAGCTAGATCCTTCAGGAAAGAAGGGTATCTTTGTGGGTTACAGTGAAAGCTCGAAGACTTACAGAATATAATTTCCAGGGTTAAAGAAGATTGATGTCAGCAAGGATGAATATAAGTTCAAGGACAGGTAACCCATGAAGCAAAGAACAAGAGGGAGCACACTCCAGTAACTCCTACAAGGATGCAGATTTTCAGAGGGAGTTGACCATCTTCCTACATTTCACAACAGAAAGGTGTAGAAGAAGCTACTTCAGCAGCTCCTACCAGGAAGCAAAGACTCAGAGGGAGTCCACCCAACAAACAAACAAAGATAAGTATTTCAATTATCATTTCTTGCCTATTTTGTTTGTTTAAATAATATTATGCTTATGTTCCTAAAATTAGGAGATGTATTGTGCATATTAGAATGATTACATTAATGAACATTATACTACTAATATGCATGTGATGGGTAAGTGGCCTATGGAACTGTACAACATTCCAGTGCTACTTATCTAGAATGAAACCTCTTTGCTGACATGTTGGGAGTAGTGCAAACTCTTAACAATGTTCTGGTAGAGACTGGAAGGCATCTAGAAAGTTGTGGAACATGGATAAATGTTGTATTGAAGCATTGGCTAAGATAACTGCATGACGTATTTCTTTATGTGTAAAGAATTTGTTCTGAAAATTATGAGATGTTTCTAATCATGCAATTTAACTTGTTTTGTAGGAAAGACCATATATCTTCACCTACAAAAGAAGGACTACAACATTTGTTCCAACAACAAAGATATATATTGAAGATATTGAAGTTCTCAGGATCTGGGATGAAGAAATGGAATGCCATGATCCATCGATCATGAAGAAGATGTTTGGTCCCAAGACCTGACAGGGAGTCACATGTGTGCAGATTGAAGAAATCCTTGTATGGCTTGTTGCAAGCTCCCAGAACTTGGTATGGCAGGATGGACAGTTTCCTATCTAGTTTGGGCTTTACCAAGAGTAAAGCGGATTCCAACCTTTACTACAAGGTTGACAAAGGGAATCCTGTGATTCTACTCCTGTATGTGGATGACTTATTTGTAACAGGAGATGACAGATTGATTGCAGATACTAAGAGAAAGCTTGCTGCCGAGTTCGATATGAAAGATTTGGGAATGATGCATTATTTCCTAAGTATGGAGGTGTGGCAGAGTGCAGATGGGATCTTCCTTGGTCAAGGGAAGTACACAGTAGATATCCTGAAGAGATTTGGGATGATGGATTGCAAGGCCATGACCACACCTATGGCATTGAATTTGAAGCTTCTATATGATGCTTCATCTGAGCCGGTTGATGTCTCTATGTAGCATCAGATGATTGGGTCCTTGATGTACATGACAAACACGTGACCAGATATTTGCTTTGCAGTGAACACATTGAGTCAGTTCCTAACAGATCCGAGGAGTCTTCATCTGGTTGCTATAAAGCATGTTCTGAGGTACCTAAAGGGTACAGTGGATTATGGGCTCAAGTATGAGGTGAATCAAAAATTTAACCTGTAGGGTTATGTTGATTCAGATTGGGCTGGCAATTCTACAGATAGGAAGAGCACATATGGGTGCTGCTTGAGTATGGGATCAGTTGTGATCTCTTGGTTTAGCAGGAAGCAGTCCTGTGTAGCACTGAGTACAGCTGAGGCAGAGTATGTTGCATCCTGTTCAGCTAGTTGTGAGGTAGTATGGCTACGGAAGCTACTGTCTGAACTATTTCATCTCCCGTTGGATGCTACTGGTATATTCTGTGATAACCAGAGTTGTGTGAAGTTGTCTGAGAACCCAGTGTTTCATGACAGGTCGAAACACATAGAGATCAAATATCACTATATCAGGGATATGGTGCAGAGAGGAGCTGTGAAGCTCCTATATGTTGCGACGGACGAGCAGATTGTAGATGTGTTGATGAAGCCACTAGCCAAGGTGAAGTTCGAGTACTTCAGGGAGAGGCTTGGCATTCTTCAGATTGATGACACTTCGAGGAAGAAGTGATGGACACATTTTCTGAAGCCATTCCAAGCATGTTGGAAGGAGGATCCTTCACATGGCTGTGGATGTAAGCGCTGGATGATGAGCATCAGGATGATGTTCTGGTTTCTGCTTTGTATGATCAGTTGGATCATTTTTATGTGTATGTATGTATGCATCATGTTGGATGCTGGATATGATCAGTTGGATCATTTATATGTATATGTACGCATCATGTTGGATGTTGGATATGATCAGTTGGATCATTTATATGTATGTACGCATCATGTTGGATGCTGGATATGATCGGTTGGATCATGTGTATGTATTTTGTATAAGCATCATGTTGGATGCTTGGACCATGTATCTATATATGTATCAAGTGGATACATTGTATGATCAGGTAGATCATGTATGTTGATATGTATCATGTATTTGTATTTGTATCAGGTGGATACATTGTATGATCAGGTGGATCATGTATGATGATATGTATCAAGTAGATACTTGGTATGCATCAGGTACATGCATTGTATGATCAAGATGATCATGGATGATGAGCTTCAGGATGTTGCTCCAAATGACATGCAGCAGGATGTTGCAGTGATGATTATCAGGATGATGTATGGTGAGTATCAGGTTGAGACTCTATGGCCGTGGAACAGGTTGTGCAGATAAGCATGTAATTTGTGCCCTGGGAGATTTGCAGATAGTCTTTCGAGGTTTTTCCTACGGCATGTAATTTGTACCCTAGGATATCTGGCAAATGCTCTTTCGAGGTTTTGCTTGGGAGGACATATAATTTGTGCCCTAGGAGATTTGCAGATAGTCTTTCGAGGTTTTGACTACGACATGTAATTTGTACCCTGGGATATCTGGCAAATGCTCTTTTGAGGTTTTGCTTGGGAGGACATATAATTTGTGCCCTGGGAGATCTGCATATAGTCTTTTGAGGTTTTTCCTATGGCATGTAATTTGTGCCTTGGGATATCTGGCAGATGCTCTTTCGAGGTTTTGTCCTATGGCATGTAATTTGTGCCCTGGGAGATCTGATAGGTTGAGCCGTGTGCTCGTAATCAGTCCTGGGATGCTCTTTCGAGGTTTTTCCATGACCACATGTAATTTGTGCCCTGGGAGATCCGATAGGTTGAGCCTTGTGCTCGTAATCAGTCCTGGGATGCTCTTTCGAGGTTTTGTGGTGACCACATGTAATTTGTGCCCTGGGAGATCCGATAGGTTGAGCCTTGAGCTCGTAATCAGTCCAGGGATTCTCTTTTGAGGTTTTGTGGTGGGGTCACATGTAATAAGTCCTGGAGATATGGACAGGATGAAAAAGGCCTCAGATGCTCTTTAGGGTTCTTGCTAGTCAAGAGACTCTTTTAAGGTTTTGTGACGCACTTAATAAGTCCTGAGATTTCCACGGTATGTCCAGTGATGATGAAGACCTGCAGGTGGTGGGCCTACATCCAGTATGAAAAAGGACTGGCTCTATAGAACTTCCTATGACGATTAGAGTCAGAGATTGGTTGAGATAGCAGCAACAGTGACCATGATGATGACGATGATCCCGAGAATAAGACTTGTCTAGCAGATTTGTGTCGAGAAATACCTCCCTATTTAAGAGGGAGTGTTGATGTATATGTAAGTTCAGAATGTATTTCATATATATTTATTGTACCCTTATTAGAGATGTGTTATTCCTCTATAAGGAAGTGTCGTCATGTGGATTGACAAGTGTCGCAAGTGTGTGTACTTGCCGATGGGTTATTAGACCACCATGTGTGGGGTCGGCCTTGAAATATATATATTATATTGTGGATGTACCTAGCTAGACAAGTCGGCCCCATAAGGTCACTGGGAAAACAGGTTAGTATAAAAGGGATCATGAGATCTCTATTTAGATCATTCGGAAAGTCATCTCTCTCTCACTCAGAAAGTGGCGCACTAGTGAGGAGGAGGATCATCTGATTCTAGGATACTATCTCAAGTGTATTTTGGTTGTACTTTGGTTGAGCCATTGCTCTCTCTATCTCTGAGGAAGTTGTGGGGTTTTTCACCTTAGGGTTTTCCCCACGAAAACTCTGTGTCTCTTGTCTCTCATGCTTTTGATTCTTGTGATGCTTCTCATGCTTATTGTGATTGTTATGCATTGATATACTGTATATGTTATTCTCTCAGTGAAGATCCTAGAGTATTGTGAATTAATGCTCAAAATTTAACAATTCCAAGCCTCGCATGCCTTCATCCATTGATTTCCATATTCTTGTTTCAAACCGGAACTTGGTCATCCATCAATGTATTGTCAACGAGGGTGCTTCTACCTGTGTTATGTCAACCTTTGTTTGGAAGAAGCTTGGGTCACCTCCATTAAAATCCTCTACCACAACCTTACAATCCTACAATGGCCGGGCTACCCAACCTCATGAGCTTCTCTCGAATGTCCCTGTAGAATTAGCTAGAAAAACTGTCCTTATTGACATCAAGGTTGTTAATGCCTAGATTGATTACAACCGACTCCTTGGGCATAGTTACATGTATGCTATGAAGGCAATTGTTTCATCAATCTTCTGGCTCATGATGTTTCCTCATGAAGGGAGGATCATCAAACTCGACCAGTTGAAATACTATGACCCCAAGGGGTTGGACGCTCTGGAAAAATTCCTTCCTATGGTCAATACCACTATCGATAACACTCCCATCCCCTCACTTTCTATTGCTCGGCTTGGCCTCTATTGTGATTCCCCCATGACTGACACCTTTCAAGATTTGCCTCCCACTCTCTTGACTATGGAGATTTTAGATTTATGTACCATTTCTTCGGTCATCCTATGGATTCATTGCACACTTAGCTGCAACCTCAACCACATCCACAACCACAACCAACACCTTCCACTAGTTAGTTGTGGGGAAACCAATGGGAGGCTATGTCTATACATCAAATCCCATTTTTGTTCCCACCTTTGGGAATAATGAGTAGGCCCATTATGGCTACTCTTAATCTTCCATGATTTATGTTAGGCCTTCATGTTTGGTACCTCATTCCACCAAACCCACCCCCAACCCTATAGATTGTTTTGACACCTATGCAACCGATTGATAACTCTAGTAATCCACCTACAGGTTTTCCCACCATGACATCATTGGATCCCCCACCTCGTCCACTTAAGAAGGATGGGGGAAATACCATGATGGAAACTTCATTGGAAGCAACAAACAAATCCATGAACCCACCTCCTAATCCTGCAGCGCGAGCACCTCAAGCAAGGATCATCGAAAGAGGGTTCCTGCGATGCATGGTGGTCAGAGAGATGGCTTGGTCCAATTGCAGCACCGCTCTCACGACAAGGGTAGGCATGAATTTATGGGGATTGATAAGAATACGACTCCCTCCTTTACCAATGACGGTGGAGGTCATTATGGTCTTAAGCAGGAATTCGGCCGCATACCTGACGAAGTCAAGAATTTTATAACATAAATTGAGACACAAATCCGCTTGCTACGAGGGGAAAACGACGAGTTCAAAAGGGCCATCCATCATTTGTACCCTCTGATGCAAGCAACGAATAAAGAGGTTCGTGGAAGCAGTAACAAACTCAATGAGAAGGTTGATAGTCTTGCAGAAGTGTTGGATAATGGGTGTCCCTGCTCTATAAATCGGGACACCAAAATCATTGCGGTTCATTACAGTGTCAGGATAGTGGAAGCAAAGATAGATAATATGCGAGCAGAGATAAGGAATTTTATGCAGGACTTGCATAAATATCCAGGAGGTATGGACATTGGATAAGCAGAGAATCATACTGCTCTTCCCCATCAATAGTTCGAGTCTCGTCGCCAATGACGGCTTTACAACTCTGTGAATTTTCAGGTTTTCATAGGCTCTTTTTTTGGTACTTCCATGATAATTCAGAATCATAGTATTTCAGCTTTTGGGGCTTTGCTTATAGCAGAAGTAGCTAAGGATACTCTCAGCCATGAAGACTTTTACTATTTACAATGTTTTGCTTATGTTTCATGCTTCTAGGGAAGTTTTTTTGGATCTATAGTCTTCATAGGTTAGGATTTTGTCATGATAGTTACAGACTTGTCAAGGATGAATGTGGAGACATGGAAGTTCCTCTCTATTGGGGAAAAGTCCTTCTCTGACACTATGTAACTCTGTGTTTTTCCTTTTTTATATATAAAATCTCTTCTCCGTTTTTGTTATAAAAAAATAATTGTCTCTTGGCCCCTACCCTTTTTGGTATTTACATCGACAACTTAGAGAATTGTTTGGAAGAAGCACTTGACAGAACTTTGGCTGGAATAGCCATCATCATTTTTCTCTATGTTGATGTTATCATTCTTTCGGAAATATGTCCCTCTGATCTTGACAATCAACTAAGAGTTCTAAAAATATTTTGTTCTAGTAGATGTATGATTGTTAACACTGACAAAACAAAGGTTATGGTAATCAAATCCAAATGGATCCGCTATGATAATTTTGCATACGAAAATGATATCTTGGAGGAAGTAACTTCATACAAATATCTCAGAATTGATTTTAATCACAAGCTTAACTAGAATTATAGCATTGAGAAAATGATAAATGGTGGTGGAAAGCTTTTTTTTCCTTGAAAACAATTGTAAATCAACAGACCTTCGGTTATGGGATAAAAAGAAATTTCTGGTTGAGACTCTTGTCACTCATGTTATCTTATATGGTTGTGAAGTTTGGGACTACAACATCTCTAGAGAATCTTGGAGAAGGATTAAGCAATTCCCAAAACATTTTATAACCTATAATCTTAAAATTAAAAGCAATACAACTTATCCTTATATTAGAAGCAGGTCTATCCCCAATTGAGAACATGGCTATGACTAGGTACCTAATATATAAGCACAAGGTAATTAACATTAATGACATGAGGATCCCTAAGATTGCTCTAAATTCTAGTCTAAACCTATAACATCCCATTAATTTCATAAAAATTTAAAATTTTTTAAATCAGCAATAAATGTTAATAATCGTGAGTGCAGAAATATTAAATGCTTGTAAATGCAACATTAATTAACAAAGTCATTAATGCAGTAAACAATTAATTAATGCAACTTTTAACTAAAGACTAATTATTCACTGTGACACATCATACTACTTTTCATATGCTTGCGACATTGTTCTTCTTTGTGTTATCTGTAATTCATGATATTTTATGATAGAGTTTTTAAATGACAAGGTTCTGATAGTTGCTTTTGATAATGATGAAAGGGTGGTCCTACGGGGTACCCTGGAGCTTACTTAGCTACGTTTAGCTAAGGAATTTGAGTCATGTTTCCATGTGCAGACCACAGGTAAGAAAATTCTACGTCATAAGCGATAAGAGTACATGGTGTCTTTCAATTCATCGTCAAAGTATAATTAGAATGTTAGATGCTTGCCTGTGGAACAAGTTCACTGGAGGTATGATTATCTTGGTTCTCAACTTTGTCTACATGTTGACTTTCCGATTTTCCAATGTTATCAAAATCACGCACTTAATTGCTTTTGCATGACTATAATTATCATCTACGAAAATCATCCAAAAGGCTAGTATTTATGACACCCACTAGTAATACCATTATCCCAATGTCTTATTTACTGAATTACTTGTGAATATGATATTGGTATTATGAATTATCATTATGGTTGTGCACCAACTTGACCTAGGCCTTGTGTAAGTCTCACACATATCAATTGTTCTAGCAATACATGGTTAATGTATGAAGTATAAAACTATGCCCTATGCGCCTATTCATATATTATAGAGGAGAAAATATGAGCGATGAAAAGTAATTACCTAAGACTTGTTCTAACATTCGAAGGCTTAACTAATGTCACAATATTATTGTAGTGCATACTATTACCGTAACGTTCATCAACTGAGGTGTGACAATAGGGTTCCGAATTACTAAGCATTCGCATGACATAAGGCATAAGAATACAGGTTGTTACGTTGGTTTATTAATCAAATATTGCATCCATATATACAAATTGTAGACTATGAAAACTAATGCTCTAAAGTGTTGATCGTGACAGGGTGGTGATTGTTAATGCTTCCAACTATTGAATTTAAGGCTTAGCATACGTTGCACATTCGTGAAGTGAAGTGGAGGTCGAGTTGGCTGGTGTCATGTGATCGAAATTGTTTGTAGTACCACACTAGGCCGAGTTGTGCTATGCTCTAACTCTCATACTGTTGACTGGGCAACTTGGTAGAAGTGACAATCAATGCAATATTGCTTGCAATCGTGGTTCAAATATCGACAGGATTCAATGGGAAACTATCCACCGTTAATCTCTACGGAGGTTGAGGATGATACCCGATTCTCGCGTTGTAAATAGTGAAAGTTGGTTTTTCTGTTTTTGGAGGGAGGTCGTAGAGCCAACAGGCTGTTGCGATTTTAGGGTTTCAGAGTGGGTTATGTTAGGATATTTAGACACTGAGGAGTTAGTTAAGATCAACTTGGGTAATATATCCGTTAGGGATAGTGTGTTTCTTTAGTATGCATTAGTATGCATTTGTAAATACTTAATTCGACGGTCACGATATGTTCCCGACATAGAGTGATCCGACGGCTCAACTTCTCTTAGATCAAACCTAACTTTGATCCGTGGTTTAACACCCGATTAGTCCATGATCTTTATTTAAAGAGCATGGGGGGTCATTGTTTAGTTGATCGATTATGAGAAGCTCATTTGTAACTTTCTTTCTTTGCATAATAAATTGTCCCGTAGAAGCTATTTGGTCGGGGCCGTGGAGTGTTTCCCTCAAGAGGGTTTAAACCACGTCAAAACATCGACGTGTCGATCTGTGATCTGATTGTGTGAATTGGTTTCTCTTGGTGTTCGGTCCTTTGGTAGTACCCTGTGTACCCGAACATGGTATCAGAGCTTTTATGAAGAGCCGCTTCCGGTTATGATCTAGATCTTGAACTATTGTTGCCGAAACTCGAAAGGGTTTCTAGTTCTAGTATTTATGTGCATTTTTGGGCTGTGGGAGGTGTTCCATTGCGTCCGGAGCGTCGTTTCCATTGGGAAATAGTTTTTGTTTAATCGAAAACGGTTCCCGATTGCTCCAGAAACGCGTATTTCACTAGATCTAAAGGTATAATGTTACAGTGACGCATTTTTTATTATTTTCTCCTTTAAAAGAAAAAAATCTCATATTTTATCATTTTTTACTGTAAGATTTTTTTTGGGTTCGGATTGTTGCTTTCCCTGTCTACGTATGCTCTTTGCCGTGCACCTTGAGCGATCTCGGCAAATCAGAAACAGAAAGGGAAAGGGTTTTTCTCGGCTGTGTATGCTCTTTGCCGTGCACCTTGCGCGATCTCGGCAAATCAGAAACAGAGAGAAAACATAGACTTTCCGGGCAAGCTAACGAGATCTAATTCCACAAGTGTGGAAAAGTTTTTTTTGTTTCGATTTATGGTGTGTTTTGCAGGGAAAAGGGGAAGCACGCAAACCAAGCAAGAAGAGTAAAAACAAAAGTCCCCTTCCTCATTCTCATATTTTACATACCTTTTAATCTAGCTCACTTGGTTGAAAGTTGCTTTATTCCTTAATAGGTCTTAAGTTCAAGTCTTAGGAAGTTACTTTTAAAAGATAAAGTGCATGCAATTTCTATTTTCAAGTTACTTTATTGTAAAAGTGCATCTCACTTAAATAATAATAAAAAATACAAATACAAGTGAGTCACTTAAGTTCATTTTTATTGGTGCACTATTTAAAGTAAATCATTGTAAAAGTGAAAACACTTATTTTATAAGAGTGATTCACTTAAAACAACTTTATTGTAAAGTGATTGTCAAAGGTTCATCTTGGGAAGAGGGGGGTCCTTTTTTTTTAGCTGGTCATTTTCTATCTGCCACGTCACTATTGGGGACATCTTCAACAATTTCTTTGCTCAATCATAACTTCATCATAGAGAGTCAGTTTTCAGTGCCGTTTTTTTTTAAACCACCTATTTTTTCGAGCTCTTCACATCTAGACTATTGATTTCTGCTTTTACAACCATTAATTTACAAATATGGCTTCCCCTTGTGATATTCTACTTAGCAGTTCCAACTATTTCACATGGAAATCCCGTATGGAGGATGTTCTACGAAGTAGAGGACTTTTCAGAATTACCTCAGGGAAAGAAATAGAACCTACTGATGATGATAAGAAAATCAAATGGGAAAATAGATGTGACGAAGCTCGTGGATTGATTGGGATGTCAATATCTACTGATTTGCGATTCCACATATCTAGAATTGATGAACCCGATGCTGTTTGGGACAAGTTGGAATCTGTGTTTGGTAAACACAATGAAATTTGAGGTCACCAACTCAAAAATGAGTTGATTTCTTTAAGTCCAAGTGACTTTTCATGCATTCAAGATTATTTATCTAAGTACAAAACTCTTAAACTCTTATATACAGAATGTAAGATTAAGAGGGAAGACAAACAATGCATTTATCATATTCTTTCCAAACTTGGACCTACATATTCTGTTTTTGTATCTACATTTTACTCTATGAAAGAGTCATTGAATGCAGCTAGCTATCAAGAGCCTAGTCTTGAATCCTTTTGTGATTCATTGATTAGAGAGCAAGATAAACTCATTCATCTTGGAATAATCAACAATGCAGATACATCTGGGAAAGCCTTATTGTCCCAACAGAAAGAAAAGTCTAAGCCTCCCAAGAAACAAAATTTTCACAATAATAAGTCAAACAAGGGTCCCAAACCCTCTCAGTCAGCTCCTTCTTTAAAAAATGACAAAGGATCCAAGCCAAAAGGAAAGAAGACTGAGCGCCATTGCAACTATTGCGGGAAAGATAATCATGATGAATCTAAGTGTTTCAAGAAGATGGTAACCTTGGAAGCAACAATGAAGAAGCACCACATCAGCCTAGATTCGCCTTCAGAATCTGCCTCTCATGTACATGCACTTTGTGCTTCTGGTTATTCTTATAATGCATCTTCTTCTTCTACTTCAAATGAATGGCTCATTGATTCTGGAGCATCTTATCACATGGCTAAGGATCAAGCCATCTTTTCTACTATGCATGAATGTAACATCAAACAAATATTTGTTGGTGATGATAGATCTCTAAGTGTTGTAGGAGCTGGAACAGTTCCAGTAGATAATGGTCATTTTAGTGATGTACTATGTGTTCCAAGAATTTCCTGCAATTTGTTATCAGTCTATCAGATCACTCATTTTGGTGAAGGTAAAACTGTGACCTTTACACCCCACCAAGTTATAATCAAGGATTTTAAAGATCCTCAACAGGTCCTAGCTACCAGAATTGTTGATGATATTACCAGGTTGTACAAGTTTAACAACTTTGGGTCATTGCATTTCCCTTCAGTTTTTGTTGCTCATAATGATAACTTGAGCAAACTTTGGCATGAGCGATTTGTGTTAAAATTCAATATGCTAAGACAGAAAATAGCAGCATTACATTCCATTTCACAATAATAGCATATACAGGATCACTGAAGAAACAACAAGCATAGCATAAACACAAGAGACACAGATTTATCCTGGGAAACCCTCATGGGGTAGAAAACCCAGTAAAGCTTCCTCAATATAGATGACCAGCAATATACAAAGATGCAAACCAAAGACATGATCTCCTTCTCCACTGTAGCAGACCTCTCCTCCAATAGGTGCGCCTCCCTTGAATGAGTGAGTGTATATAATGAGGAACACACCTCCTCTATTTATACACTACTTTGATATGTATTTTACACAAGTACACGTAGGCTCGTATTTAACCAATAGGTTAAATAACCCACTACAACTAACTGGGCCGACCCCTCTAGGGTGGTCTAATAACCCTTTGACCCACATAACACATTTAGGGCCGACCCCCACTAGGGAAGTCTAATAACCCGAGTTACCACATTCCGACGGAGGAATAAACATCTCCGGATATACAATAAGATCTTCACGGAGGAATGAATCATCTCCGGAATAATAAAGTACAAATATAATATTCTTTGAAGTTACAATATTTAACACTCCCCCTTAACGAGAAGGATATTATAACAGTATCTGCACGAGCAAGGAGTCATCAACATCATACATGATACATCTATAAATCATTGGAAGCTTTCTCAACATCATCAGTAACTCAAGCAGTTACTGGAACATCTTCAATACTGGAACATCAACATCTTCAGTACTGAGTCTTTATCTTCTGCAGCACTCGAACAACTACAACAACATCAACATCTGGATCCTCACGATCATCAGTATCGTCATCTCACGACCATTAGCATCGTCATCACACGATCATCAAGATCGTCATCACACGATCATCAGCATCGTCACACACGATCATTAGCATCGTCATCACACGATCATCAATATCGTCATCACACGATCATTAGCATCATCATCACATGATCATCAACATCGTCATCACACGATCAGCAGCATCGTCATCACATGATCATCAACATCGTCATCACACGATCAGCAGCATCGTCATCACACGATCATCAGCATCGTCATCACACGATCATCAGCATCGTCATCAATACAGGTATCCATAACAATACAAGTATCCACATCATTAGTACAAGTATCCTACCGATACAAGTAACCACATCATCAATACAAGTATCCTACCGATACAAGTAACCACATCATCAGTACAAGTATCCTACCGATACAAGTAACCACATCATCAGTACAAGTATCCTACCGATACAAGTAACCACATCATCAGTACAAGTATCCTACCGATACAAGTAACCACATCATCAATACAAGTATCCTACCGATACAAGTAACCACATCATCAATACAAGTATCCTACCGATACGAGTAACCACATCATCAATACAAGTATCCTACCGATACAAGTAACCACATCATCAATACAAGTATCCTACCGATACGAGTAACCACATCATCAATACAAGTATCCTACCGATACAAGTAACCACATCATCAATACAAGTATCCTACCGATACAAGTAACCACATCATTAATACCATCACTTTCTCGGAGACCATTCGTCTACGGATCAATTCAGGGACCGAAGTCCGGGGATGATACAATCCCCTTCACGTACATTTTGAACTATCAGTTCCGGGATGATGCAATCCCCATCACGTACATTTTGAACTATCAGTTCCGGGATGATGCAATCCCCATCACGTACATTTTGAACTATCAGTTCCGGGATGATGCAATCCCCATCACGTACATTTTGAACTATCAGTTCCGGGATGATGCAATCCCCATCACGTACATTTTGAACTATCAGTTCCGGGATGATGCAATCCCCATCACGTACATTTTGAACTACCAGTTCCGGGATGATGCAATCCCCATCACGTACATTTTGAACTATCAGTTCCGGGATGATGCAATCCCCATCACGTACATTTTGAACTACCAGTTCCGGGATGATGCAATCCCCATCACGTACATTTTGAACTATCAGTTCCGGGATGATGCAATCCCCATCACGTACATTTTGAACTATCAGTTCCGGGATGATGCAATCCTATCTTCTATTCTCGGAGACCTCACGTCTACGGCTCTCTTTAGGACTGAGAGTCCAGGGATGATCCAATCCCCTCAAGTCCACCAAGGACTTCATTCTCGGAGACCTCACGTCTACGGTTCTCTTTAGGACTGAAAGTCCAGGGATGATCCAATCCCCTCAACTGTCCACTAAGGACTTCATTCTCGGAGACCTTACGTCTACGGTTCTCTTTAGGGCTGAAAGTCCAGGGATGATCCAATCCCCTCAACTGTCCACTAAGGACTTCATTCTCGGAGACCTTACGTCTACGGTTCTCTTTAGGACTGAAAGTCCAGGGATGATCCAATCCCCTCAACTGTCCACTAAGGACTTCATTCTCGGAGACCTCACGTCTACGGCTCTCTTTAGGACTGAAAGTCCAGGGATGATCCAATCCCCTCAACTCTTTTCTCATCCATACAGGTACAATCATATATCACATCAAAACATGTATACATCACATCAAGACATGTGTACATCAAAACATGTATACATCACTTAATCAACACATGTACACATCACATCAAAACATGTGTACAACAAAACATGTATACATCACTAATCAAAACATGTACACATCACATCAGAACATGTATACATCACAACTAGCATGTATTCTTACTAATACATCTAAACATGTATACATCACACCAAAACATGTATACATCTAGCATGTATTCTCACCAATACATCTATCATCAAAAGCATGTATAAGTAAAGCTAAGTATTCTAAGTATAAGAGTCCTAAATCTAAATATTTCTAAGTAACTGGGTGTAGAGAACAGGTTACCTCATCAACGACCTTGTTGTTTGATGAGACAATCTCATCAGTAGTGACTATACTACTCCCCCTTTCGAGGACGGTCCTTTTGAACTACACCAAGCTTGTCTCGGAAGTATTCAAACTTCACTCGAGACAGAGGTTTGGTTGGTAACTTCTTCACTTGACGTAGGGGCTTGGTTAGTACAATGGTAACCTGTTACAAATTCAAACTTTTAGAGTTCATTTCTGTGACATATCTTGTTAGTTCCCTATGTTCTTTGACTTATCATGGAACACTAGATTCTATGTCATCTTGATACAACTCTAATTATCACATAGGATCTCAGTTGGTTCTAACTCTAAGTCAAACAATCCTAAAGCCAAACTTCTTCACAACTAGCAGAGCAAGCAGCCATATATTCCGCTTGTGCTGAGAGTCACACTAGACTGCTTCCAGCTAAACCACGAGATCATGGCTAATCCCAGACAATAACATCCTCTCGAGGTGTTCTTCTTGTCTGATACACTTCCTGCCCAAACAGAATCTGAATAGCCATTTGAAGTCATGATCTTCAAGATAGCATAGATCAAATTCTATCGTGTCCTTTATGTGCCTCATCACATACTTTGCAACTATCAGGTAAACACATCTAGTTTCCACTAGATACTAACTCAAGGTGTTCAAAACAGAGCATATATCTAACCTAGTATATGTTAGATATATCAAAGACCCAATAATTTGACTGTACAGAGTTATATCCACTAACTCTGATGAGTTATCCCCTAACGGCTTCAAGCTGGAATCCATAAGAGTGGCCATTCCAACACCTCAAGTCATATTTCTCATCATACTTTCCCTGATTGATAAATATTCCTTCTGAGCCTTGCCATACTTCCAGACCTAGGAAGTAAAGCATCAAATTGAGATCTTTCATTTTTCATTTCTGCATTGAATGATCTTCTGCATATCTATCTGTGCCATCTCTCGTTAGATGGGTCTACTGATATGAGCCTCAGTATCATTCGAACTCTGTGGTGAGTTCCTTCTTGCATCCATGTCATATGTGTATCATATTCAACCTTGTAGCAAAGGTTGAGATCCACATCACCCATGGTGATCATTAAGCTTAAATTATTATCGATCCTAGGTACCTATACAGAACCTGATTCATACCTCTTCTTTAATTACACCATACTTGGAGCAAACATCTTGTCATGATTCTCTTCCCCTTTCTAAGAGAATCTTCTAGCCATGAGCCTTCTATATTTTGTTTGATTTGTAAATCTTCTTGTTTGAACATCCACCACTTGTACGGTGTCCATCATTCTTCATGACCTTTCCTACAAATCAAAATTAAGTACATGATTAGTAATACTTCATAATCATCAAAAGATAACCCATTATGCATACAGATATCATTTACATAGTGATGCAACTATTTTGACCATTACTTTGGCACAACACTTTCCCATATCCTGTATGCATACAGTGGCTATCTAGATGCCTTCCATCTCTACCAGAACATACTATCGAGAGTGTGCACAACTCTCAGCATGTCAGCAAAGAGGTTTCATTCTAGACAAGCAACAATGGAATGTTTGTCCAAGCATATGCACATTAGTTGTATACTGTTCAATGCTCTATGAATGTTTACACTCAGCATTATATATTCTAGGAATACAAATATGCATGCAGGCAATATCATTACTATTTCAAATAGCAACTCAAATACTTATCTTTTATGTTTGTGTGGCTGCCTCCCGCTTGATCTTCTGTATGTCTTTTGAACTTCTATTCATTCTGTACCACTGTGCATGCTCAAGAGTCATCCTCATGATCTCATATACAAACATACACTCATTAGTATATTCTAAATGCTATCAAAACATTATAGTACTAAATAATCTTGAAAACGTATAGTCATGATTATAGTTAATAAACATTAGTATTCAAGATTTCAGGGAAGTCTTCTTTTACTCATGCGTATCATTGATAAGAGATATAATATGCATAATCCCTTGGTTACTAACTTTATGAATGAGCATAACCAATCATTCCAAGTATACTTATATAAGGGATCCTAACACAAGGTAAGATTCATGGGAAACATACCTGGATTATTATACCTACTTGGTTATGTACAACATACCTCGTAAGTAGAACAAAGATTATGGATGAGTCTTTGTCTTCATGTTTTCATGGTCATGAAGCCTGATTTGTCTTTTGTGATGTACCTGTATCTTGTTAGCAGACAACCTCAACCTCACACAACACCATAATGCATTAGTACAATCATAAGTGTCAACACCCTAACCAATGAATATCTTCTATCATGCATTCATAATTTTGTTAAGGTGATACAACAAATCTAAAATCAAGATTGTACTAACTGTAATAATCATGAAGACAAACATACCATAAACTTAATCATGAACAAATCTCAAAACATACCTCGATGAGTCATACCTATCGAGATCGCTTGTAATCTCCTTATGTAAAGCCTTAGCCTCATCTCCCTCTGAAACATGAACTCCTTCACTTATGTAGGTGACCAATCTATCTTCTTCTAGGATTAACCCTATCCACTTGATTTGCAAGAACTGGACCTGGAGCTGGATATGGGTTTGTCAGAGAAACCCCAAAAATTCAAACTTTGAATTTCAGACTTCCGAAAGGATAGAAATATGCGCCTTGATGAGCTGATCAAACTGATATATTTAGAATTTGAAAACTGCAAAGTTTTACTCCTCAATTTTGCCTTTGAAACTTTCGGATTCACTGGACGTGACCCTGAACTGGGGTTTGATGAAGCCCACTCTTTTGCCCCATCAAAAAGTTTGAACCAAAGCTCTAAGCTTCTATTTTTCTGAGGAGCTTCCAGCCGTGGTCACAGATTTCAAAAATTCCTATTTTTACAGAAGCCCTAATTTTCCACCTTTCTGATCAAAGTCCCGAACTAGGGTCTAATCAAGCCCGGCCTTCTGCCCAACCAAAAATTCTGATCTTGGTCTCTAAATTTCTATTTTGATGAGTAGCATCCAGCCGTGGTCTCCGATTACAAAAATTCCAACTTTCTTCAAAGCCCTAAATTTCGGAAGCCATGAATGAAGGTACCAAAAAATAATTCTGTTTTGACAGAAATATGTACCTGATTGTTTCTGGTGTAACTCCGAAATTTTTGATCCACAGGGTCTGAAAAAGTTTTCTGAGATAGCCTGACCTGTTAGCTTTCCATCCTGACAGGTCTGACCTCAATTGGATGTTCTGAGAGAGAGTTATGCCAAATGTCGCAACATGACCTGTTTTGGGAAAATACAGGAGAGCGAACTTGTACGGCGTGCCACGTGTCACTGTTTGACCTTCGGCCTCTGAAAACGTTTTCTGAGATAGCTCGGCCTGTTATCTTTCCATCCTGACAGGTCTGACCTCAATTGGATTCTCTGAGAGAGAGTTATGCCAAGTGTCGCAACGTGACCTGTTTATGGGATAATACAGGAGAGCGAACTTGTACGGCGTGCCACGTGTCACTGGTTCAACTTCGGCCTCTGAAAATGTTTTCTGAGATAGTACAGTCTGTGTACTACCTGTCACTTTTCACGAAATTTCATTTGGATCTTCCTAGCCCAAGTTATGACCTTTTTCCCAAGGTCACCTGATTTTGACTCAGATCTGGAAGAGGCAGAAACCCTATATTGTACAGATCATAAATCACAAAGTACAACGAATTAGAGGTTGTCCTTTGGACACAAGGTACCTGGAGATCTTAGCTTCGTCCTGTAACAATTTCAGATCCGAAAACTTTGCCAAAACGGATTTATAGCGAAAGTGCTACGATGACTGGTTTTTGCTATGTAAAACCCTAACCTTCAAATTGTCGTAAGTAAAGCAAGTGTCTTTAGTGCCATACCTTGTCTTCCTTCAGGTTAGCTCTGATACCATGTTAAAATTCAATATGCTAAGACAGAAAATAGCAGCATTACATTCCATTTCACAATAATAGCATATACAGGATCACTGAAGAAACAACAAGCATAGCATAAACACAAGAGACACAGATTTATCCTGGGAAACCCTCATGGGGTAGAAAACCCAGTAAAGCTTCCTCAATATAGATGACCAGCAATATACAAAGATGCAAACCAAAGACATGATCTCCTTCTCCACTGTAGCAGACCTCTCCTCCAATAGGTGCGCCTCCCTTGAATGAGTGAGTGTATATAATGAGGAACACACCTCCTCTATTTATACACTACTTTGATATGTATTTTACACAAGTACACGTAGGCTCGTATTTAACCAATAGGTTAAATAACCCACTACAACTAACTGGGCCGACCCCTCTAGGGTGGTCTAATAACCCTTTGACCCACATAACACATTTAGGGCCGACCCCCACTAGGGAAGTCTAATAACCCGAGTTACCACATTCCGACGGAGGAATAAACATCTCCGGATATACAATAAGATCTTCACGGAGGAATGAATCATCTCCGGAATAATAAAGTACAAATATAATATTCTTTGAAGTTACAATATTTAACAATTTGGTCATTTAAATTATCTCTCATTGCAACAACTATGTAAAGAAAATATGGTGATAGGTCTTCCGATGGTATCTTGCAGGGATGGTGTTTGCTCCGGTTGTGTACTCGGAAAACATCCTCAGGAGAGTTTTGACAAACGTGCCTCTTGGCATGCCTCGGTTCCCTTGGAGCTTGTGCATAGTGACTTGTGTGGTCCTCTTCCATCTGCTTCCTTTTCTGGTTTCAAATATTTCTTAACTTTCATTGATGATTACACCATACACACTTGGGTTTATTTCCTAAAACTTAAGAGCGAAGTATTTAACATGTTCTTAGCCTACAAGGCCCTTGTTGAAAAACAATCTAGTCGTCAAATTATTAAGTTAAGATCTGACAATGGAGGAGAATATGTTAACAAAAAGTTCACTACTTTCTGCACTGAACAAGACATCCAAAAACAACACACTGTTCCATATACACCACAACAAAATGGTGTAGCTAAGTGGAAGAACTGCACTTTAACAGAAATGGCTAATTGTATGATCCAATCTAAGGGACTAAGTCTTCAATTTTGGGTTGAAGCCATTAATTGTGCAAATTACATAGTTAATCGCACCCCCACTAAAGCATTACAAGGTATAACACCTGAAGAAGCATGGAGTAAAACTAAACCTGATGTAAGTCACTTCTGTGTGTTTGGTAGTGAAGCATGGGCTCACATTCCGGATGAAAAACGGAAAGCATTGCAGCCTAAAAGTGAAAAGTGCATATTTGTTGGATATTCTGAAGATGTAAAGGTTATAGACTTCTTCAACCACACTCTCATGATATAATCATTAGAAGAGATGTTAAATTTGATGAAAATCTCTTGGCCTGCGAGCCTAACTCGGCGATTGTGCCATCTTTGGCCTGCGAGCCTGATTCGACGTTTGTGCCTTCTTCTTCTTCCAACTTCCTTCACAGGTTTTCAACTCCAGTTTTTGATGATGACAGTGAGGATGAAAATCCACCTCCTCCTGCTCATGTTCCTCCAGTTGCACCAGCACAAGTGCTTCCCCGATGGGTCCGTTCAACATGTGAACCAACTGGTGATCTTGCCGGTGATCCTAGAGATCAACGTTGAACACATTCTCAGTTTCAGCGAGCCTCTTCTCTTTTGGTTCAAGTTTCCAATAATCATGATCCAGAAACTTTTGCAGAAGCTTCAAGGAATCCAGATTGGGATGCAGCCATGGATGAAGAATATTGTTCCTTAATGGCGAACGATACTTGGGATCTTGTACCTCTTCCAAAAGGAAGAAAACTTTTCAGATGCAAATGGGTCTACAGAACTAAGTATGCATCAGATGGAAGTGTTGAAAGACTTAAGGCAAGGTTAGTTGCCAAAGGTTTTTCCCAAGTTGAAGGGATTGACTACAATGAAACCTTTGCTCCCGTTGCAAAAATGAACTCCATCCGCCTTGTTCTTTCCCCTATAGCATTACATAACTGGGAAGTCCATCAAATGGATGTCAAGTCTGCCTTCTTACATGGTGATTTACAGGAGGAAATTTACATGGAACAACCTCCTGGATATGTTTAGAATAACTCTATCCTTGTCTACCGCCTTAAGAAATCCTTATATGGCCTTAAGCAAGCTCCTAGAGCTTGGTATGCCAAAATGGATAACTTTCTCCTTGACACTGGTTTTTCTAGATGCCATTTTGACCCCAATGTCTATACCAAGAAAGTAGGAAACCATCTCATCATACTTGTTCTATATGTTGATGACCTTATTCTTACTGGTAGTGACCCTAAGCTTATAACCCATGTGAAATCCAGTCTTAAACAAAATTTTGAAATGTCAGACTTAGGACATTTGCATTATTTTCTTGGTCTCCAAGTCCTGCAAACCAAAGAAGGAATCTTTCTTTCTCAGTCTAAGTATGCTTGTGACCTTCTTCGTCGCTTTCACATGGAAGATTGTACACCAGCCCCTTCTCCCTTCCAGTCTGGAGTCAAACTTTCTGCCACTTTTACTTTACCTGAAGTCGATGCCACCTTGTATCGTCAGCTTGTTGGTAGTCTCTTATATTTGACTCATTCCCGTCCTGACCTTTCCTTTTCCGTTGGTCATGTTTCCCGTTATATGCAGACACCTCATGAAAGTCACTAGAAAGTAGCTAAAATAATACTTTGATATATTCAAGGTACAGTTCAGTTTGGGATTCATTACAGTACAGGGGGGAAACCTTTGTTGGTTGGTTTCACTGATTCAGATTGGGTCGGCGATCCTGATGATCGAAAGTCTACTGCAGGTTATGTTTTCAGTCTGGGATATGGACCTATCACTTGGGCTTGTAAGAAACAACAAGCTCTTTCTCTTTCTTCAGCAGAAGCAGAATATCGAGCCGCAGTTAATGCCAGTCAGGAAGCTTTATGGCTTCGACAGATCCTTTTAGAGTTTGGATTCGAGCAGCAGCAGCCTACTCCACTTTGGTGCGACAATCAAAGTGCCATCAAGCTTGCTAAAGATCCAGTTCTACATCAACGCAGCAAACACATTGAGCTACATATGCACTTCATCAGAAATCTTGTTCATGATCATGTTCTTAAAGTGCTCTTTTTCCCTACAGATGATCAAGTTGCAGACATCTTCACCAAGTCTCTTACAGAAGCGAAGTTTTCTAAACTTCGATCTATGTTAGGAGTTCAGGAAATTGTCATTAAGGGGGGATAGGCTCTAATTCCTCCTTCCTTCTCCTAATAGTGTCACTTTTGTAAATCCTTCAATCCTATCCCAAGTTGTTCTTAAGGGGGGATGTTAAAATATTTAGACACTTAGGAGTTAGTTAAGATCAACTTGTGTAATATATCTGTTATGGATAGTGTGTTTCTTTAGTATGCATTAGTATGCATTTGTATATACTTAATCCGACGGTCACGATATGTTCTCGACATAGAGTGATCTGACGGATCAACTTCTCTTAGATCAAAACTAACCTTAATCCGTGGCTGAACACTCGATTGGTCCATGATCTCTATTTAAAGAGCATGGGGGACCATTGTTTAGTTGATCGATTATGAGAAGCTCATTTGTAACTTTCTTTCTTTGCATAATAAATTGTCTCGTAGAAGCTATTTGGCCGGGGCCGTGGAGTGTTTCCCTCAAGAGGGTTTAAACCACGTCAAAACATCGATGTGTTGATATGTGATCTGTTTGTGTGAAGTGGTTGCTCTTGGTGTTCGGTCCTTTGGTAGTACCCTGTGTACCCGAACATGAGGACTCCTTCCTCGATCTCGAACCTTGGACCTCTATGTAATAATGTCAAAAGTTGCAGGTTCATTTTCTGGTGTCAAAGCACTACGTTTCAGCAATGGTGGTTGTAAGTGGTTTCTCTCCTACCAAGTACTGAGGTCCACGGTTCAACCTCCAATTGTGATAAGGTTCTTAGTGTCTATCTCGTCATTGTCTGTCGAAGCCATCCAACTCCATCATTCTTACCTGTGTGATGTGCCGAAGTTCAGGGTTCCAAACCTAGCGGTAAGTGTTCACAACTGAAGTTCTTTTTTTTACAGTGTTACTGTTTTTATAATACGTTTCTCCGTTTGTAACCCTTCGACACTGTATCCATGGTAGGTACCTACTTAGCAAGTGGTTGATAGTAGAAGTTCTTTGGGATGGAGATGATACATCTAACTCCGGTAAGTTCCGGTGGTTCTCAAAGCCTCATAGGTGCCCTTTGCATGGTTTGATGGTGACTCACAAAGTGTCGAGAGTTGGGTCTAACCAGCCTTGTTTTGGTGATGGCCGAGTATTGAGTTTTTTTTTTAAATTTTCACTTTGATGTATAGTGTACAGAGGGTAACCCTTGCCTGTTTGTTTTGTTGCTCGGCTCAGTAATGAATTTTGTTGTTTGTTAAGGGTAGATGCTTGTGTAGCTGTTGCTCCACGGTCGTATTTTAATATGGTGGATTGATAGGGGGTAAACCCTGTGTACCGTGGCACCGTAATGTAAACTCTATTACATATTTTTAAGGATGGCTACGAAGAATGAGAGTTGAGGTTTTTGCTCACTCCTTATGCACAGAGGCTCGTCGTGAATGACATGTTGCCCTTTTGATTGAAGTGCGGTTTGATGATTGTTTGAACAATTGTTGAGGTGGTGCCGAACCACGATGGTTGTCTGTTGATGGATTTCTTTTCCTATACTTCATCATCGTTGTTGTTTTTATTTGTATTTTGAATAGTGAATAGATGAAGTTTGGCTCTCATGTGGCTTGGGAAGAGCTATACCACAATGTTCTATTGTGTTACGAAAAAAACCCTATCTGTAGCTTTCGTTTTCTATATGTCTGTACATTGTTTTCATGTTCAAGCTCTAAACTAGGCATCGAGTGGTTTCGAAATACTAGTTAGGGTTTGGGAAAATAAATAATAATACCCTCGGCCTAGCGAAGTTACTTGATGTTTTAAATGTCTTGTTGTATTCTTAATATGAGGGATAGTAAATGAAAAGAAATGGACTGTTGTCTAGGGTTAGATGATAGGTTTGTTATGAAATAACTATCTGCGTTTTGCCATGAGCGGCTTGATAAGGAATTTATATACTATGAATCCAAATAGAGGCTTGGATTCTCGATCTTGCGATAACTAAGGGTTTTAATATTACTATGCAGATGTTTGGTAAATGAAATCAGGATTGAAAGTTTAGAGAAGGAAATAATAAGTTTACATATGATAACTCGATGCAAAGAATAGATTTTGCCAATGCTAAAATTCTAGGTGATACCTTACTTGGAAACATTTAGGGGAAATAAATGTTTAATTGCATGATATTTCTATTTGAAAAAGATGTATTTGAAATGGAAATCATATAAATATGGTGCAGAAATCAATTTTTGCAGCTGCTATTATTCTTGAAAATACAGTTACTATAAAGAAACATGAAATGTATAATATTAATGTGTATTTTCTTACTATCTGCAATAAATATAGTTAAGAGAAATATATATATATGGAACTATGCAGAACATACTGTGTTTTTCTTTCAGGTATTAGTTAAATGAATGCTATGCTACTGTTGATGCTATACTGTAATGTTTATTGTGTTTAAATAGAGGACATAATCCTAACAAAAATCACTACTGTAATCATTAATCCAATCAATGGCATTCTGCCCCATCTCTAATCTTTCTTAATTTGCTTCTCTATACTAGAGTACTATGCAGAAAAAAGTATGGGGAAAAACATAGAGATGATTATCAAATCAAATGTTTCACACAGCTTTTTCATTCAGAACATAAAATAATTTCTTTTGCATGCCTGAGTTAATACTTCTATAATGCAGAATCTGGCATCTTTTAATGTAAAAACAAGGTTGACAGATATGAATATAGAACCTGAACCAGTAGATAAGAGGACAATCACC
The DNA here is from genome assembly GCA_027924585.1 of Larix kaempferi. Lineage (NCBI taxonomy): Eukaryota > Viridiplantae > Streptophyta > Pinopsida > Pinales > Pinaceae > Larix > Larix kaempferi. Next base: position 1,186,589 of record BSBM01000012.1, on the reverse strand, counting down.
CAAGAAGCCTGTTCCACCCAACCTGCTCTTGAAAACAGTCAATATGCCTATCTTAGGACCCCCAAGCATGTTCACTGAACCACCAAGAGGAAGAAACTTAGAAGCTTAGGTCATCCACTTGCAGCAGCAAGTAATTTTTCTAGTCTTACAGACTCATCAGTCAAAGAGACCTGCACCAATGCCTCTGGTTTTCCTCTTCAGAAATAATTTGCAGACATACAGTTGCACTCTCACATAGCCTCCCTAATTCGAATCTCTCAATCATCACCTGATGCACATGAGGAATATTTCTGCAGAAAATATTGTAAGAGCTTCCTGCTCAATTCGAATTGCCTTATATAGGTTGCATAGGCCTTTTTAGTGATTAACTGGTCATTAAATGAGCTTCCTGCTCACTCCTCCACCTAGAGAATAATGCCATAATTTTAGGGGTAGTTGTCCCATACCAACAGCTAGTGGTGGAGTGCAAATGCTGCCATCTGTCCCATGCCTTCTAGCAGCTTCCATTCCTCATAGTGGGTCAGTGAACACTCTTGTAACAACTTTCTTGAGTGTTTGTCTCCTATTTTAATTTATTAAATAATAACAATGAGTCATTACAGTCATCTTTGACCAAATTTGGTCATAATTACAAAACTTTGTAATTATAATTTAACATAAAGTATTTTGCAAAATAAAATAATTATTCTCAAAATTTGGGTAGGTGACATACACCCCCCTTAAGCCTCAACATCTCCCTCGATGTTGTTTATTCACTCTCTGAGTGTTCCTAAAATAGAGTTGGGTATGCTGCCCGCATACTACTTTCCAACTCCTAGGTTTCCTCTGCTGGGCTAAGGTGCTTCCATTTCACCTTTACTTGTCCAATGGTGCGATTTCGAAGCAGAGTTTCCTTCCTTGCGAGGATACAATCCGATTCCACCGAAAAATCGATGTCTTGTTATACCCGAACATCATTCCAATTTACAACATGAGTAGTGTCATGCACATATTTATTTAAAAGTGAAATGTGAAAACATTATGTATTTTGAGATTTGAGAGCAAGGCCAATTGGTATTCCACGGGGCCAACCCTTGACAAAATTTCGAAAGGGCCACAATACCTGGGTGCCAGTTTGGCACAACTTTCCAATTTCAAGGAACTCTTTTTCGGCCTTACCTTAAGAAAAACATGCTCACCAACCTGGAACTCTTTGTGAGTTCTTTTAAGGTCTGATTGACTTTTCTGACTATCTTGGGCAACTTTAAGATTTCTTTGTACCTGTTTCACAATTAGCTCTAATTCCTACAACAATTCAGGCCCTAAAATGATTTTGTTAACCGGATCACTCCAAGAAACTGGTGCATTACACTTCCTACCATAAAGAATTTCAAACGGGCTAAGCCTGGATGAAGCATGGTAGTGATTGTTATATGCAAATTCTGCTAGATGCAAATAGTCCTCCCACTTAGCAGGCTGATCTTTAACATACATTCTCAACATGTATTCCAAAATATGATTCACCCTTTTTGTCTGTCCATCAGTTTGTGGATGAAATGCTGTGCTGAAATTTAAGGTTGTATTCAACCCTTTAAATAAGGACCTCCAGAAATTTCCTGTGAACTTTGAATCACGATCTAAAACTATTACCTTTGGTATTCCATGTAGTCGAAAGATCCGCTTCATAAAAATTTATGCAATGTCGAGAGCCTTATGAGTAGTTTTCACAGGAATGAATGGGCTGCTTTGCTGAGTTTATCCACTACCACCATGATGGAGTCATTATGTTTCTGATTCCTTAGTAGTCTAGTAATAAAATCTATACTTATAATTTCCCATTTTCAGCTAGGTATAGGTAATGGTTGTAATAATCTAGTAGGATGCTGATCTTCCACCTTCACCATTTGACAGTCAAAACACTTAGCGATATATTCTGCTACCTTGTCCTTCATTATGGGCCAATAGTACTCCTTTCGTAGCATAGTGATGATTTTCTGGTAACCTGGATAACAAGAGTAGTGGCTTTTGTGCATCTCATCCAAAATCAGAATTTTTACTGTTGGTACGTTGGGTACATACAATCTGTTTTTGTACAACAACAATCCATTATCCTTCAAATTGAAATCTGTCATAGTATTTTCAGAACTGTTTGCTGCTGTCCTTTCATGTAATTTTCTGTATTCCTCATCATTTTTAATCCCTTCAAAAATCTGTTGCGTATGTGTTGATGGTCGAAATAAAATTTATCCTTGCATTACGACTTAACGCATCAACAACCTTGTTTTCTTTCCCCTTAATGTGCTGAATTTCAAAATCATACTCACTCAGGAAGGTTAGCCATCTAGCTTGTCTAGCTTTCAGATTCATCTGATCTAGTAGATATTTCAGCCCCATGTTATTTGTCATTAAGGTAAATTTTCTGCCAATTAGATGGTGACGCCACATTTTTAAAGCGTGAATTACTGCTAATAATCCCAGATCATAAGTGGAATCATTCTTCTCATGTATTTTCAGCTTTCTAGATTCATAGGCTACAACATGTCCCTCCTGCATGAGGACTCCTCCAAGTATGTCATTGCATGCATCTGTACATACTACAAAATCCTTAGGGTCTGCAATCCTCAAAATAGACGCGATAGTCAGTAGTTTTTCAACTTTTTAAAACTGTCCGCGCACTTTTGATCCCACACAAAATTCTTTCCCTTCTTCTGCAAGGATGTAATGGGGTTTGCAATCTTCGAAAACCCTTCAATGAATTTTCTGTAATACCCAGTAATACCCATAAATGATCGTACACCCGTCACATCTTTAGGGGCTGGCCATTCATTAATGGCTTTTATCTTAGCGGGATCAACTAAAATTCCCTCCTTAGAGATTATGTGTCCCAAGTACTGAATCTTTTCTTTGTAAAAATCACACTTACTAAACTTAGCGTATAACTGGTGATCTCTCAGAACTTGCAGAATGATATGCGGATGTTCATCATGCTCTTCCTTTCTCTTAGAATATACCAAAATGTCAACGATAAACACAACGACGAACTTATCCAAGTATTTGTGCATAATTTTACTCATTAGGCACATAAATACTGTCGGGGCATTAGTCAATCCAAACGGCATGACCACAAACTCATAATGTCCATACCGAGTTCTAAAGGTTGTTTTGAAAATGTCTTCATCCTTCACCCAAACCTGATGATATCCTGACCGTAAATCAATCTTTGAGAAGATCGTCACTCTGCGTAGCTGATCAAATAGATCATCAATGTGGGGTAGTGGGTATCTATTCTTGATCGTCATTTTGTTCAGTTGATGATAATCTATGCAAAGTCTTAAGGTGCCATCTTTCTTTTTAACAAAAATGACCAATGCTACCCAAGGAGACACGCTGGGTCTGATATACTTTTTATCAATTAGTTCCTTCAACCAGGATTTCAACCCATTCAACTCTAGTATATTCATCCTGTATGGAGCTTTGGAATTCGGCATTGCACCCAGTATTAATTCAATAGTGAAATCTAGATCTCTTTTTGGAGGTAATCCTGAAATCTCTTCAGGAAAAACATCTTGAAAATCCTTTAAGACAGGTATGTCTTCTAATTTCAGTTTGTCTTTTGTAGTATTCAACTCATCATTCACTACATTTACTGCAAATAATTGACATCCTTTCCTAACTGCCTTCTTGACTTTCATCGCTGAAATCTGTCTAAGTGATGTCTTTCTTGGAATACCTTTTACTTCTACTGCTTCTCCTTCATCATTTACACATGTAAAAATCTTCTCATAGCAATTTAGAATGACATGATGGGATTCTAACCAGTCCATACCGATTAGGATATCATATGATCCTAACGGTAAAACATTTAGCTTGACCTATGTTGCTAGTTGATTCATAGATAAAACACAACTTTCCAAGAAATCAGAAACTTTTCTTTTTGTTCCTGTTGTTAATCTAACTAACTAGGATTTACTAAATTTTTTTGTTTTCAACTTAAAACTTTCGACAATATAAGGGGATATGTAACTCAGACTAGCACCTGGGTCAATCAAAATAGAAACTGGATGGTTTTGTAGCATACTTCAACCTCTACCATTGAGACTTGGTGTTCTGCTTGTTGATTGTCTAATGCTGTGTTAATTCTGCATACTTCTCTTGCCAAATCTCCTACAGTGGATTCAGACTATATGGAATGAATATTGTTGGTTGTCCGCTTCCTAAGGGGACAGTCTGAAGCATAATGAGGACCTTGACACTCAAAACATTTTATAGGTGGCTTCTGATCATTGGTTCTGGCAACATTAGGAACTTTTCTGGGAGCTGTAGTTTTCTACTGCTGATTATTTCTGGAACTGTTCCCTTGAAAATTTCGATTCTGAAATTTTTTCTTTTGGAAACCAGAATTTCCGCTAAACCTGAAATTTTTCTTTTTCTGCTCAAAGTTACTGGGTTTATGATTTTTCCAGTTAGACGCTCCTTCTCTTTTCTTGTTCTGATCAAAACAAAAAGTTGCTTTCCTCATGGCTTCTTCTAGCGTTTTTGGGTTATCGTACTCTATCCTGTCCTTGATATTGAAGCGTAGGAAACTCAGGTATCTTTGAACCTTCGATTTTTATTCCGCTAGGTATGGCACATACCTTAGCAAATTTAAAAACTTGTTGTTCAGTTCTTTCATGTTCATTGTTCCCAGCTTTAGATCATCGAATTCTTTGGATTTTTCTTCATAATACTACTCAGATAAGAATTTCCTTTTTAAGTATCTTTTAAAAGTACTCCAACTCACCTCTCTGTCCTTTACGCCCTTTACTCTTTTGAGGTCTTGCCACCAAATATCTGCCTTCCCAGTTAGATTATAAATTGCCATTTTTGCCTTTAAGGATTCTGAGTAATCATAGATCTGAAAATACCTTTTCATGCTGGACAGCTATGCCTCAGCTGTTTCTCCTTTCTCTATTTTTCCATTGAAGGTTGGGGGTTTGATTTTCTTGAACTCCCCAGATATCTGTTCGTACTGCTTATGGCTTTTCCTCTTTGGCTTGTAACCTCCTTCACTGATATCACTAAAGTAGTCACGTTTCTTTTTACGTGGGTGTTTGGCAGTTCCTGACGATGTTGAGCTGCTGTTTTCATCATCAATTTTTACTTGCTTATTCTTGCCCTCATAGGGTAAGTCTTCAATTTTGGAAGTATGTTCAACTTCCTTGTCCTGTTCGTCTGTTGTGTATTGATCGAACAGTACTTGCTTTAATTCCTCTTGTGTTCTCAGAATTCTCTCATTGTCCTGTTTGACCGATCTTATCTCCGCTTTCAATTCTTGAAAAGCACGTAACAATTCTGATGTATTGTTATTTAGATTGTAATGGAATCCCCTTTCAAATTGCTTTCCCGAACTATGGTTGTTGGTGGAAATATGTCCTCCATATGTTTAGCTTATTCTTCCATACCTGTAAATTAAAAACAATTCTCTGTATACAACGAAAATAATTTAAACTCGATTTAGCAAAGGATTTCACAGTCATAAAATTTCTGTTGCGTGTTTCTTGGGCCTTTCTAGGCCTAGAATTCGAACATGAGCTCTTATACCACATGTAATATCTCGTTAATTTCATAAAAAAATTTAAATTTTTAAATCAGCAATAAATGTTAATAATCGTAAGTACGGAAATATTAAATGCTTGTAAATGCAACATTAATTAACAAATTCATTAATGCAGTAAACAATTAATTATTACGACTTTTAACTAAAGACAAATTATTCACTGTGACGCGTCATACTACTTTTCATATGCTTACAACATTGTTCTTCTTTGTGTTATCTGTAATTCATGTTTATTTATGATAGAGTTTTTAAATGACAAGGTTTTGACAGTTGCCTTTGATGATGATGAAAGGGTGGTCCTACGGGGTACCCTGGAGCTTACTTAGCTACGTTTAGATAAAGCATTTGAGTCCCTGTTTCTATGTGCAGACCGCAGGTAAGAAAATTCTACGTCATAAGCAATAAGAGTACATGTGTCTTTCAATTCATCGTCAAAGCATAATTAGAATGTTAGATACTTCACTGTGGAACAGGTTCACTAGAGGTATGATTATCTTGGTTCTCAACTTTGTCTACATGTTGAATTTCTGATTTTCCAATGTTATCAAAATCACGCACTTAATTGCTTTTGCATGACTATAATTATCATCTACGAAAATCATCCAAAAGGCTAGTATTTATGACACCCAACAGTAATACCATTATCCCAATGTCTTATTTACTGAATTACTTGTGAATATGATATTGGTATTATGAATTATCATTATGGTTGTGCACCAACTTGAACTAGGCCTTGTCTAAGTCTCACACATATCAATTGTTCTAGCAATACATGGTTAATGTATGAAGTATAAAACTATGCCCTATGCGCCTATTCATATATTATAGAGGAGAAAATATGAGCAATGAAAAGTAATTACCTAAAACTTGTTCTAACACTTGAAGGCTTAACTAATGTCACAATATTATTGTAGTGCATACTATTACTGTAACGTTCATACACTGAGGTGTGACAATAGGGTTCTGAATTACTAAGCATTCGTATAACATAAGACATGAGAATACAGGTTATTACGTTGGTTTATTAATCAAATATCACATCCATATATACGAATTGTAGACTATGAAAACTAATGCTGCAAAGTGTTGATCGTGACAGGGTGGTGATTGTTAATGCTTCCATACATTGCATATTCGTTAAGAGAAGTGGAGGTTGAGTTGGCTAGTGTCACATGATCTAAACTGTTTGTAGTACCACACTAAGACGAGTTGTGCTATGCTCTAACTCTCGTACCGTTAACTAGGCAACTTGGTAGAAGTGACAATCAATGCAATATTGATTGCAATCGTGGTTCAAATATCGACGGGCTTCAATGGGAAACTATCCACCGCCGATCTCTTCAAGATCCAAGGCTGAGGATGATACCCAATTCTCACGTTGTAAATAGTGAAAGTTGGTTTTTATGGCATTCATTGTTACGTTTTTGGAGGGAGGTCGTAGAGCCGACAGGATGTTGCGATTATAGGGTTTCAGAGTGGGTTATGAGGACTCCTTCCTTGATCTCGAACCTTGGACCTATTTATAATAATGTCAAAAGTTGCAGGTTCATTTTCTAGTTTCAAAGCGCTACGTTTCGGCAATGGTGGTTGTAAGTGGTTTTTCTCCTGCCAAGTACTGAGGTCCACGGTTCAACCTCCAATTGTGATAAGGTTCTTAGTGTCTAGCTCGTCGTTTTCTGTTGAAGCCATCCAACTCCGTCGTTCTTACTGGTGTGATGTGCTGAAGTTCAGGGTTCCAAACCTAGCGGTAAGTGTTCACAAGTGAAGTTATTTATTTTACAGTGTTACTGTTTTTATAATATGTTTCTCCGTTTCTAACCCTTCGACACTGTATCCATGGAAGGTACCTACTTCGCAAGGGGTTGATAGCAAAAGTTCTTTGGGATGGAGATGATACATCTAACTCTGGTAAGTTCCGGTGGTTCTCGAAGCCTCGTAGGTGCCCTTTGCATGGTTCGATGGTGACTCACAAAGTGCTGAGAGTTGGGTCTAACCGGCCTTGTTTTGGCGATGGCCGAGTATCGAGTTTTTTTTTTTTAAAGTTTCGCTTTGATGTATAGTGTACAGAGGGTAACCCTCATCTGTTTGTTTTGTTGCTCGGCTCAGTAATGAATTTTGTTGTTTGCTAAGGGTAGATGCTTGTGTAGTTGTTGCTCCACGGTCGTATTTTAATATGGTGGATTGATAGGGGGTAAACCCTATGTATTGTGGCACCGTAATGTAAACTCTATTACATATTTTTAAGGATGGCTACGAAGCCTGAGAGTTTAGGTTTTCGCTCACTCCTTATGCACAAAGGCTCGTCGTTAATGACATGTTTCCCTTTTGATTGAAGTGCGGTTTGATGACTGTTTGAACAATTGTTGAGGTGGTGTTGAACCACGATGGTCATCTGTAGATGGATTTCTTTTCCTGTACTTCGTCATCGTTGTTGTTTTTTTTTTGTATTTGGAATAGTGAATAGATGAAGTTCGACTATCATGTGGCTTGGGAAGAGCTATACCACAGTGTTCTATTGTGTTACAAAAAAAACCCTATCTGTAGCTTTCATTTTCTATATTTTTGTACATTGTTTTCGTGTTCAAGCTCTAAACTAGGCATCGAGTGGTTTCGAAATACTAGCTAGGGTTTGGGAAAATAAATAATAATACCCTCGGCCTAGCGAAGTTACTTGATGTTTTAAATGTCTTGTTGTATTCTTAATACGAGGGATAGTAAATGAAAAGAAATGGATTGGTGTCTAGGGTTAGATGATAGGTCTATTATGAAATAACTATCTGCGTTTTGCCATGAGCGGCTTGATAAGGAATTTATATACTATGAATCCAAATAGAGGCTTGGATTCTCGGTCTTGCGATAACTTAGGGTTTTTATATTACTGTGCAGATGTTTCGTAAATGAAATCAAGATTGAAAGTTTAGAGAATGAAATAATAAGTTTACATATGATAACTCGATGCAGAGAATAGATTTTGCAGATGCTAAAATTCTAGGTGATACCTTACATGGAAACATTTAGTGGAAATAAATGTTTAATTGCATGATATTTCTATTTGAAAAAGATGTGTTTGAAATGGAAATCATATAAATCTGGTGCAGAAATCAATTCTTACAGCTGCTATTATTCTTGAAAATACAGTTACTATAAAGAAACCTGAAATGTATAATATTGATGTGTATTTGCTTACTATCTGCAATAAATATAGTTAAGAGAAATATATATATATATGGAACTATGCAGAACATACTGTGTTTTTCTTTCAGGTATTAGTTAAATGAATGCTATGCTGCTGCTGATGCTATACTGTAATGTTTACTGTGTTTAAATAGAGGACAGAATCCTAACAAAAATCACTATTGTAATCATTAATCCAATCAATGGCATTCTGCCCCATCTCTAATCTTTCTTAATTTGCTTCTCTATACTAGAGTACTATGCAGAAAAAAGCATGGGGAAAAATATAGAGATGATTATCAAATCAAATGTTTCACATAGCTTTTTCATTCAGAACATAAAATCATTTCTTTTGCATGCTTGAGTTAATACTTCTATAATGCAGAATCCAACATCTTTTAATGTAAAAACAAGGTTGACAGATATGAAGATAGAACCTGAACCAGTAGATAAGAGGACAATCACCCAAGAAGTCTGTTCCACCCAACCTGCTCCTGAAAACAATCAATATGCATGTCTTAGGACCCCCGAGCCTTTTCACTGAACCACCAGGAGGAAGAAACTTAGAAGCTTAGGTCATCCACTTGCAGCAACAAGTAATTTTTTCAGTCTTACAGACTCAGTAGTCAAAGAGACCTGCACCAGTGCCTCTGGTTTTCCTCTTCAGAAATAATTTGCAGACTTACAGTTGCACTCTCACATAGCTTCCCTAATTCGAATCTCTCAGTCATCACTTGATGCACATGAGGAATATTTCTGCAGAAAATATTGTAAGAGCTGCCTGCTCAATTCGAATTGCCTTATATAGGCTGCCTAGGCCTTTTTAGTGATTAACTGGTCATTAAATGAGCTGCCTGCTCACTCCTCCACCTGGAGAATAATGCCATAATTTTAGGGGTAGTTGTCCCATTCCAACAGCTAGTGGTGGAGTGCAAATGCTGCCATCTGTCCCATGCCTTCTAGCAGCTCCCATTCCTCTTAGTGGGTCAGTGAACACTCTTGTAACAGCTTTCTTGAGTGTTTGTCTCCTATTTTAATTTATTAAATAATAATAATGAGTCATTATAGTCATCGTTAACCAAATTTGGTCATAATTACAAAACTTTGTAATTATAATTTAACATAAAGTATTTTGCAAAATAAAATAATTATTCTCAAAATTTGGATAAGTGACAAAACCATATGCAGCTTAAGCAAGGTTGGCACAAAGATGTCAACGCTTGGCTAAAGCCTTGAGGTATCAAGGAAGATGTCACTTTGCAAAATATCAATAACATTAAAAATATTATTACATCTAATTTTAACAAGAAACTATGGTGCAATAAATATTTAGAGTATAAGAGAAAATTAAGATATTATGAGGCAATTAACCTCAATATTGAATATCAACAATATCTCATATCTCAGTGTTTTAATTAGTTTAAAGAAGAAAACCTAAACTAAAAACAAATTAGATCATGAGCTCCATAGTGAAGTTCGGAATTGGACAATTCCTAAAACACCATGGTTTGATAGAATTTGTCATCTTTGTGAGAATTATAAGAAGGTTGAGGATGAAAAACAATTCTTGTTAGGTTGTCTTGCTTACACTCACATTATATTTCAATTTCAAAATATTTGTTACAATAATGACCTTCAAAGCTATTTTAATTTAGGAATGCTTATTTTCAAGCTTTTCGCTTACACTCACATTATATTTCAATTTCAAAATATTTGTTACAATAATGACCTTCAAAGCTATTTTAATCTAGGAATGCTTATTTTCAAGCTTTTCGGAAAAAATAAAATTCTAAAGCAATCTAAGTAATTTCTTAACATTTTTTTCTTAAGATCCAATAAACTAAAGCTGGTCTCAAAGTTAATAATAATAACCATCATCCTCATCATAGAAACATATATATACAATACATAACAAATTTTTTTTAAGAAAATAAATATTTCACTACATTACAATTTTTTTATTTTTAAATTATAAAATACAAAAAATAAAATAAAAAATATAGAAAAAATTATGTAAATGGAGGTCACTAATTCAAATCACCCTGCCTAACCTATCCAAATTACGGACCATAATTAAATAAAAACAATCATTGAATTTCTTCATCAGTTCTTTCTTTCACTTTCCTTTTTCACATGGACACTCCCTTTACCATCTTTCTCTTTCCTTTTTGCAATCTGAACCAATCATCTTTCTCTTTCCTTTTTGCAATCTGAACCAATCATCTCGGCCCCTGCTGAGTCACAAGTTTCCGGTATATCTTGTCTCGGCCCCTGCTGAGTCACAAGTTTCCGGTATATCTTGTCTCAGCCCCTGCTGAGTCACAAATTTCCGGTATATCTAGTCTCCGGGCTGTTAGATATACCCTTGGGAGGTTGCTGTTCCCATGGTTAAATAAATAAAAAACTCCAGCGTATAATAAGGTTCAGAGAGAGAATCGTTAAAGGAAGATGCCACTGGAATTGGATGCTGCAGACATTAAGTTCAAGTCACGCGATGCCGAGATTTCCGTGAAGTCACGAGATGCCAAGATTTACCGAAGTCACACGAATCAGATGTTTGCACTGGAGAATTACTTCCAAAGCAGATTTCCTAAGAAGAGGAGCGGTTCCCAACGGTAAGCACCTGGTCATGTTTTGGTGTTTGATATTTTTAATGGGGAAGAATGTGGTCTGTGCTATTTTTGTCTGCAGGTATCTGATTGGCGTCCAACGAACCGAAATGGGCTGAATGTTTCACAGAACTCTCAAGGAGGAGGACACGCAAAGGATGCCGAAACGCCAGTGATCAAGCAGCCCTAAGGGCAACAGATCTGTCAGGAAAACGAAGTAGCAGACTCGATCCCGGGACCAATTGACCAACCATCTAAGTCTAGTCACACCTCCGCGGAATTGGATTCTAGGAGCCGAAAGCTGTTGAAATCTATTGATTTTCACAAGAAGATGAATTCTCAAGCTAGCACGCCTTTCAAACGTCGGGGCATCGAATCCGCTCCCCTCTCCTCATCGTCCTTGCATCCGCAGCTTCCAGCCCCAGACATGAATAGTCCTAGACCTAATTTCCAGCCTAAGAAGCTTAATATATCTGCTGAAGCAAAGGGAACCATTACAGGGGATGCAACAGGCGAAGGTCAAGGATACGATATGGCTATAAATTTATGGGTTTTGATTATAATTATGGGATGCCTGGTATTGTTCTCAAACAGGCTCTTAGCCGTTCTGTGTACTTCTTTGTGGTGGTATTTACTTTCCAGCCTGCCGAAAAAACATAGAGAGACCAGAGCAGCAGCAGCTGGTGTTAACAGTGGCGGATCGGATCCTAAAGATCCAAGAGGAAGAAAACTTAACAGGAATCTGAGCGACGTGAACGTTGTCATTCTCTCGGGTGAGTATCGAAAGAAAGAAGGAAATAATGCAGAGAAACGGTAATAAACAAAGATCGGTGAGGGTTTTGCAGAGTTGTTATTATAGTGGAGCAGCCATGTGAATGGAATAATCTCTCTGCAATGCCGTGCCTGGCCGGCCCTTTTCATTTTCCTGTGTATAAATTACTTACTGTTTGTAATAGCAATTAAAAATGATTACTGCTGAAGCTCTTCTGTAAAATATGTACGCACTAAGCTTTTTTTATAAATAAAAAGTAAGATCAACAGAAGGATTGTTAATGGTTCTACCATTCATTGTACAGTTTTTAACAAAGTATCGGATATTTGGATTTATTGGTTTTCTGCTGCCATAGGAGCCACAGGATTTTGGACAGAAATCCTCAGGCCTGCACAAGGCTATGAAGTGTAACTTTATAAAATAAATTGTCGTTATAGATTTTAAGAAAAATATGAAATAATAAAAATAAATTGATAATATTACAAAATATAAAATTAATTTAGATTTATTTTATTTTTCCATTTATTAAATTTTAAAAGAATTATTTTTTTAATATAACTTCAATAAAATAAAAAACATAGCGAAAATGTATATACCTTTCCACATTTGCTCCAAAGTCATTGTATTTTCTATAAAGAGCTTGCGCCAAATGGAGGTTAGGAATTTTTATTTTTTAAGAGCTTGCCCCAAGTTTAGGAACTTTTTGTCCATTACACAAATATTTAAAACATCATATTTACCTAGTGTATGTTGTAACTTATAACATGTAGTGATAAAATTCGAAGAGTTAGTTTTTAATGAAATGGTGTAAAGGGAGTTGTATTTTAATTGAATGAAATGGTGTAAAGGGAGTTGTATTTTAATTGAAAATATTTAAATATATATATTTCAATACAAAATTATTTTGAATAAATGTTTTTGTTTTAAAATTTTATAATCTTAAAAGTTAATGGAACATTAAATAGATCAATTTTAATAAAAATAAAAATAATGTTAAATAATTTTTATTTTAAATGTATTATTTTGATAAGTTATAGATATAATTTGAGTGACCCTTCATGGTGGTTAAACTTTTTAATTGTATAATTATTATTTTTAATATAATTGTTATTTGTAATTATGGATTATTATATTTATTTAAAATATTATATTTTTATTATGCATTATTGAAAGTGATTTATGAAATGGTAGTTCCATCTACCCAAACCTAGATTAAACTATTTTAAATCTAGTTAAGCTTACATCAAGCTATTTTAAATCTAGCTAAGTTTTTTCCAATAGTTCAATTAAGGGTTATTTAAACCCTCAATTGAGCTATTGAAAAAAACTCCATTGGGGGCTTATTTAAATCTTTATAGAGCTATTGAAAAAATCTCAATTGAGGGCTTATTTAAACCCTTAATTGAGCTTTTGAAAGCTCAACGGAGGACTTTAAATAAACCTCGATGGAGCTTGCGTTTTAGATGATCTACTCCAAAGTCTTGCCAAAAAGTGTTACCCATCTTCATGGGAACACCAAGTTATAATGTAATATTATGTAATTTGGGGAGATTTATATTTTTTAAAAGGAATTATAAAATTTTAAATTCCAAGCCTTGTAAAAGAGTTACAAGGCTAAGAGAATTATGTGATTTTGATGTTACTTTGTAAAGAAGTTATAAGGAGATTTGAGATTTTGTTATTACTTTGTAAAGGAGTTATAAGCAGATTTAAACATGTTCAATCCCAATTTTGTCAAAGATTTTAATGCATTTTGAAACACAAATTGTAATGGAGATATAACGAGAGCTTAGAAATTTTTTATCCTCACGAACTTGGAGAATTGTTAACTTAATAAAATTGATGTTTTATGCTTGTGTCCTCGATCTAACCGAATAAAATAAGGGGGTCTCAAGGAACATGTGTGTGTGCCCTAGTGGATTTTGGTCCCTTATGATTGTATTGGTCAAAATTTTTCTTATATTTCTCTTTTCCACAAAAAAGTAGAAACATAAACCAATTTGAGCTAAAGGAGGCAAGCAAAGGAACATAACAATTTGCACTTGAAGACACTGAATCAAACATTAAATACTGCTAAAGAAAGCAAGCATACGGACAAAACTAATTTTATTTGAAGACGAATTTGGTCACAACATTGATGCATATTGTATAAGGTCATTTTGTGAAGTCTTTGGATGTCCTTTGCATCAATTCCTTGATTGCAAATCTAGGGGCTCGAGTCTCTCGTTGAATTTTTAGAAGTCTTACTTTAGGGCGGAGTTGAAAGAGGCCATTACACAGTTTTGTATTTGGAATCATATGGTCGACATACTTGTCACACTTTGGAATTTGTCTTGGATGTCATTGAGTCTTGATCTGGATAAAGATTGAATAAGGGGATCAAAGGTGCCCAATGTTTCTTACTTGTGACACTTGATATTTTTTATATTATTTTGGGTACTTGAAGCATTTATTTGAATCAAGATGGTGAGTATCAAATATTACGGTTCAGTATTCTACATACTTAAATCAAAACAACACAAGGAACAATTGTTCAAATCAGTAAACATTCACTCAGTCATGTGATCACTTGTCTACAACTTATGCATAAAAATATTGATATTGAAAAAACTCATAACAAGTTACTACAAGATGAATTACAACTTCTTTGACACCAACATTATGAATCGATATGTCTTAAACATAATAGATATTATTTGGATTAACTATTGTTGAAAGTGAATAAGAGAATAACAAGCACCATACAACTATGAATCAAACAAATAATGAATTTGATGAAGGAACCAAGGAGACAGATAATGAATTTGATGATTAAGATACTTAGGAGACATAAAATAACTTGGATGAAGACACAAAGGAAGAAAAGGATAAGTTTGAAAATAACGACAAGATCATCAAACCTTGGGAAGAGTTGGAATTCAAAATGAACAAATTTGGCTTTTGATATGGCAAGACAAAGCGTGACTTCTTTCACATTCCTAATTACTTGAAACCTGTGAAGTTTGTGAATGCCATCAAACAGAAGGAAATGGATGATGATGATGGTGATGATGCAATTAATGATGATGACGATAATGCAGTTCATTTGGATGGTATACCTAAATAGTGACTACATTTCCACCGAGTTAGCTATCACGAATTAAATTGTTTTTATTGTCATCCATGTAGTATTTTTGGGAAGACAAACCACCTATAGGCCTTAGTTTTGCTTGATTTTATTCCTTGGAAATTCCTATTTCCATAACCAGTTTGGTTTTACTCTATACGTGGACCACTATTATTTACCCCACTTGGTACCTTTTCCTTGTCTTCTTGACCAACCCTTCTTTAGTAGGCATAAAAGAGGAAAATTGCTATATTTAATGGTTCCTTCATAGGTCGCATGTGGTAAGAAAGGCACTCAGTCAAAGATTTGCAATTAATTCTCATCAGTTCACAGGAAGCTAAATTCGGACACTTGTTTTGAGAAAACGGTGAGGAACTAAGAAAAACTGTTGAAAACCCACTAGCCAAATAGGGTGATTTATCTTACTCGCGAGGATTTTCTCCAAATTCGCAACGGTTTTTTATTTATTTCGGTATCTTCAACGCCAATTGCACAGATTTGTAGTTACGCCCAGATTTTTATGAGTCTGTTTTTTCCAATTTAGCAAATATGTTTTGAACGGATCTTAGTTGGGAGGGGATGAGCTCGTATTGGGATACAAATACCCTTGCATCTGTATGTAAACACATTTAGGCAGATAGAATAATATTTTTTATGTTGTTGCATCTCTGTGTTTTTCTATTTTAGTGCATCTATGCGTTTGCTGTAACTTACCTACTATAGACTGTAATAAACTTAATCCACAGCTCAGTTCTCATTTAGACTTTTAGCCTCACAATCTACGCAGGAAAGGGCCCGCGTATGGGGATTTTTAGTCCATTTTCATTTGAATAGGTAGCTTAGGTTTCTTTTCTGCATTATTTAGATTTGTGCATTTAATTTATCACATGTGTTTTTGTACTCGTTTCAAACCTCAGCATACAAATTAGTTTACATGTTCATTTTTGCACTTACGTTCTTTGTATTTATCAAGCTGTGGAGCTTTCTGGCATTATGTGGTTTGTATTTCTCGTTCGAAGTTGCTAGTAATTACAATTTGATTTAGACTCAAAATATGTTCCAAACCTTGTTCAAAACGTGACTTCATTTCTCCCGTACATTGCAATCGTTGTGTTATACTCTTCGTTGTCAATTGTTACCCATAATTTAAAAGTCGTTTCATCTTTCTCTTTATGTATATAATGCAAATATATGTTTTGTATTGTTTTGTATAGTTATCATTCCACCATATATTTTCTTCATTCCAATTATATATATCCACTATATAACTAACGCACAATGACTTTCAGGTTGTGGACTAAAACCGTCCTTGTTTCAACCCATCTGTGATCTTGTAAAATAGTTTTGTTTGTATCACCAGTAATTTAATTTGTTTGTTGAATGCAATAATAATAACAATGCTCTAAATTATAATTCATAATTCATTTGACAATATACTTATAAGCTTAATTGTAGTCACCGACGGACAGGTTTAAGGTATAACTCGTAAGATATGACCTCCCGGTAAAGGGCTTCTTCTTAAGGTGCTAGGTTATTCTTGGTGTTTGCTTTTATTGCATTTGCATTTGTAGTGTGTTTGCCGGCATTACGTTAGGTTAGACTAGGATAGTTTGGACATCAATCCTATGCACATACAGTGTCGACACCTCTAAGCTTACGAGCCTGGCTTGACAATTTAATGTTAAATTACTAGTGCATATATTAGGCCTGAAATTTTTGGCACCGTTTCGAGGGAGGTGCTAAAAGGATTAGAGTCTAGGTTGATAGGTAGATTGCCTTTAAATTACACAACTTGGGGAAGGAGAAATAGTAAGACACAATGACGACCTCACTACAGAATTTATGTAGTGTAATAGTCCAACGCGACCACTTTAGTGGGTTTCTCCAAAGCCAAGGTTATTCGTTTTTGTAAGTGTGCAATAAAATAGTTTCATTTTTCGCATGTGTGCAATAGAATAATTTATTTTTATACAAGTGTCTTTCTTTTCACACAATTATAGATTTATTTCAATTTAGACATTACTTAGTTTTGGTTGATGTAAGAGCCCTCGGTACTATTCCATTTGTGATCAGGATCGCTAGACGAGTTAAACAAAAATTTAAAGTTTCCAAAGGACTCGTTAAGTGGAGAAGAGCATACTACTATAAGGATTTTCTTAAATCCTCATTCAAAGTTCAAGATTGTCAGTAAGGATGAGTCTCTATCTTTTGAAGAAGCGAAGGATCCATGAATCATTTCCACAAGAAGAAGATCTAGAAGCTTTCTTTGAGCATCCTTGCCGATCTGCTAAGGAGATCAAAGAATCATGGACCAAATCAAATGAAGAGAAAACATTAGAGCCATCAATTGAAGAATTCCTTGCATCATTGTCACCAAATCCATATTTCATTTGCATTCAAGAGCATGATGACCATCTTTCTGAAGAATTTCATGATATGATTACTAAAGAAGAGAACCATCGGAACAAATATTTCATTGAGATTTGGTTCCAAGTAGTCATCAGGAAACAACATCACTCCATGTTTCAACAATTCTTGGCACTGTCTCTAGAAAGGAAGCTGGGCTCTCATACCCTAATATTCATTGAGGTACACTTTTCAGATTTGGGTATGTGTACATTAGAGATTTTGTTTCGCAAATGGATCCATTGGAAGTATTCCTACACTTGAAGGAGACTTTCTTTTTCAATTAAAGTAGGATAGTGTAAATATTGTGAATAAATGAATAAAATAGTAAAGATAAAAAAAAGTTCATTTGTGCAAACCAATTTATTGGTGCAACTGAACTTGAGCTTTACTTGAAAACTGGGAAATCGGTGGGTAAAGTTCACATTGGAGTTCTGTATTCAGCTGTTAGTTCTATCATTATGTCCTTCAAATCAGTTTGTTTGTTCTCACGTTGGATGATGAAGGATTCCTTATGGCCTTCCTTCCAACAAACCTTGTTCTATTGACTCCAACACTTTATCTAGGATCAAGGTTAGAGACTCCTTTCAGTACCACGAGACTTGCATGCCTCAATGGCAAGTCCTCTTGTTGATGGCAGTAGGAATACATTAATGTCCTATGTCCATCAGATCCTGCAAAGTGACTCCACTTTGGCACACTTATTTGTACTTTGTAGGATGTATTGTGGCACCTTGGCACTCATTGACATCAATGGTGAGATGCCTCACATTGGTTAACAACATTCCTTAATGGTTGGTAATCCAATGATTTATGTCTATGTTCGACCTTAATTAAATATATTCACATAGTCAAAATTGTTCCTTGATGTGGTTTATATTGAAGACTATCAGATTTATGTTCTAACTCCAGTTGCAGATTTCCAGTGGATTTTGGTATTTCTATCATATTGAATAAAGAGGAGATATGAATTTTAGATATTCCATCAAATATCAAGTTCAAAAGGTAATTTTCATGATTAGTGAACACCTATCAGCCTCGGGTAGCACCAGGATATCTTACAAAAAAAATTTGGCAACTCAAATCATTTTTCTACAGTGGTACCGAAACTAGTACTGAAACACCTGTAGGTGAGCCTGCTGTTTTCACTAGTACTAAAACACCTGTAGCATTTCTAGCACTTTCTGTACCAGCAATTTTAGCTTTTGCGCCAGCTTGTGTTCCTACATTAGTGCAATCCACAACTCAACAATTTGGTTAGTAAGTCTTCAACAAGGTGATAGTTCTTTTTGAAACATTTTTAATTGAATCATCATTGCATGGAAATAAATATAAGTGTACATGAAATCTCTTAAAAAACCTTCTTAATCCACCCATATTCGAACCTGCCATACTTCTCCATTATACCATTATCATCTTGCGATAGCATTATCCTAAGTATTGAACTATTATTTCATAAAGTGGTCTTGAATTTTATTGTGCATCATACCCATTATCGCATGTGCATGTGTATATCCTAACAAATTATATCTTCCCTCTACCAACTTATATGGTCTCATCATTCACAATATTTAACAAACTAGAAGCGTCATATAGGATGGAAACACTCTGATCTGAATAATTTTCTTGCCAGAACACTCGATAAAATAAAATAACTTCCTTTACAGCCTAGGAAATAAAATATACACGTCTATTATTCAACATTATCTATGTTGATTAAAATCTAGTCCTCAAAATTGGCATCAAAATGATATAATTAATGAATGATATAAGGTGAGAGAGTATACCAGAAAGACATCATAGAAATTCTTCATTCCTAAGAGTCGTGTGTTCTAACAAATGTGAGTGGCTCTCATGGAGTAGTTACAACTAAGTTACTAGGATTTCGATAGGGATTCAAATCTGGATATGGATTCACCATATTTTTAAAAATACAGGATACATATATAACAACGAAATGGCAAGTACAAAAAAATATTAAAAAAAATTAATTTACAAAATCAAATCTATTCAAAAATCATAGTAGTAGAACTATAATTTATAATTAAAAAAGAGAGATCTCATGCATATTAAAATTAGCCATCTATGTACCATAAATGATAACTGATAATCTAATAAATTTTAACCATCATTAATAATTGATAATTTTGAAAACTATTTCAATATAAACATGAAACATGGCATAACAATATTTTTGTAAGTTACATCCACATCTCCATGCTAGATATGAATAAAGTGGTTTTCTCAAAGGCTACAATAGTTTTGTAAGTTACATCCACATCTCCATGCTAGATATGAATAAAGTGGTTTTCTTGAAGGCTATGTCGAGACAAAGAACTAAATAATAGTGTGAGTGAAATGAGCAATAGTGTAGCACACAAGGATATATCAGACCTTAACAACAAACCTTGATCATAAGGATAGATCTAACCTTGAGAGCAGACCTTCATAGATCTAACCTTGATAGATCAAAGATCGGGAGCAGATCTTGACACAAGGATAGATCAGACCATGACTTGAATGGGATTTACAATATTAGTCTTTGGTATTTTGGGAGTTTTTCCATTAAAAAGGTGTTTTTTGGGGGTGGGGGGTGTGAGGGACAAGGAGGATCGGTCGATCAATAAAACACTGGAATTTTTGGGATCCATTTAAAAATTTTAGGTTCTGCTTCAGTTTCCATAAGATCCATTCCATGGGCTCAAGATCTATTTCTTTCTCCAAGGTTTTGTTTCCATGAAGAATCCTGAGAAAAACCCAGCAAATCCAAATCATATTTGAGGATCTGTGGATTCTTCACACAGGGCTGGTAAATCTAGTAACACAGACTTAGAGCCATCCAATGTAGAAAATGAATTGAAACAATTACATGCAATGATTTCTTGCTTTTCCGTTTCCTAAAATATAGATGATCTCTAAAATGAGAAAAATATAACATGCCTGGGGCTAAAGATACTAAATTCCTCAATTGGAAAACATGCCTGTTAACACTAAATTTACCCCGTCAAAATTTTTGACTTTTTGTTGATTTTGCACAAACTTTGATAAATTTTCCCCATTTGATCATTTCCATTTAAAGTTATGCCAAGCCAATAACCAAATACCTCATCTTCTTAAAACCTTTAATTTAATGAATGTCACAATATGTGCACGCCCATCAATGAGCCGAGGTCTAATCCTTTTCTCTCATTTCATCTTGCCAAAGATGCTTTTACCAAATGCTACCCAAAAGCCAAATATTTAAAGTCATTATAGATTTATAGTTTTTATTTAAAAAGGAGGATAACACATTTTGACATTATTTTATAAATAATGACTTTTGCCTTTATATTATGCATTTAGTTTGGTAAATAAAAAATTGGGTTTCATACCTAACATCCAACCCAAATTCCAATTCCTAAGTCAAACTGAACTTCAAATATTGTTCAAGTGCTAAGGGTAGAGCCCACGAGAAACATAATGGTGCACAACGTGTTATTAAAGGATAGAGAAATATATGCATTTAAGCTTTTCATCTGGTTAGTGCTGGCTGGTAAACTTTTATTCTGGAATAACATACACCGTTGTGGTTTCTTGGGGCCCAATCTCTACTCGTTTTGCCGTTTTCAGGAGGACTTGGACTACCATGTATTTTTCAACTGTGGATTTAGTTGCCATGTGTGGTCTATTATTCGAGGCTCATTTCTTGGCATTCTTGTGTGGTCAGATGTTTTAGTGGTGGATGGACTTTTGGTATGTTACAGGGCTAATCAAAGATTGGTGGCTATTGTGGTGGTTGTCATGTGGGAGCTGTGGAAGGCCAGGAACATGGCCATATTTGAAGACAAACATCCTACATCTTCATGGGTGGTCGGGAGGGCAATGGCGGCAAATTTGGAGCTATGGAATTCTTCTTTGGATACTACTTCTTCTCAAATCTGTAGGGTTCCTTTTGTTACGTTATCGGGCACTTATGGGATGTTTGATGGTGCTTCTCAGCACTCGGCCTCTTCTTGTGGAGCTGGAGCATTTATTAAACTTAATGATCAAGCTTATTTTAACATATGGCTGAATGTGGGCTTTGGTACGAATACCCATAGTGAGGTATGTGCCCTGTGGTGTCTCTTACATTTTGAAAATGTTCGGCAGTTGCAGCTGCCCCAGATTGTTCACGGGGGGTTCACTCAGTGAACTTGTTAGATAGCACGTCAGTCCACGGGATACTAAAGAATGTCCCTAATTTCACTAAATATTGGAAAATGCCTCCTAAAATTGTATTGTTGAACCCCCCTCCCAATATACCTTTCCAATTAAGAAAACCCCTAGTTTCACATTGTAGGTATCCATTTTTATCAACCCAATTTCAATACCCCCTTTATATCATATTATCAAGTTGTAACAAACATGAGCCTTAACGCATCTTAGTATAAGAAAACATGATGCTAAATAAAATAATAGTATAATGCTAATAATGATCCTATAGGGATTACAGGGGTGACTGATCAATTTGTAGCGTTGGATAGTGGAATACCCATCGAAATAGTAATGGAGAAGGGAAAATGCGTAAAATGAAACCACAGTAAAGAGATCAATGTAACAAAGAATGTAAAATACTAATAGTCCAATAGTTAGTGCAATGCTTAGAAAAGATGAGAATTGTAGATTTTTCACACCACGCCTGCCAATCTACCAATTTTATATCATGTAAATACAAGTATAGCCATAGAGAGCTCATGTTTTCTATAAGTTTAATAAATTAAACTCCATAAAAATGTGAAATTGAAACCCTTACGTGGATGTAATTCCCAACCTTCCTATCAAAACAAACATCATTGATGTTTGAACCCAAATGAACAAAGAAAAATTCATCTTACTTTTCAATAACACGACATGTAGATTGGATTTGGGTCATTCACAAGATGCAATGAATTGCCTTCACTTCCTCTACATTTTTTCTTGCAATCAAGGGAACTAACAACATTTAGTTACCTTTTATTGAGTTATATCTAGTTTTTTTATCTTTACAGGAGAGGGGAGAACATCCATTATTAAATTTCAAGCATGCAATAGTTAAAAAGATACACAGATGATGAAACTTATATGATACCATTTCATCGTAACGATAACACATAGGGTATGTAAATAAGGATTTAGATTTCAACTATGTTCATGTTAGTTCCAATACAATATTAAGATGGACGCCTTTCATATATTGAAATTACAATTATGAATGTGTCAAATTTAACTCAATCTAATAAATATTCCTAATTGGCAATGTGAAAATGTTAAAGAAGAATACAAAACGTTGAAAAAAATAATTAGTCAAGAAAGATTAATCTAACTACACATGGAGATGCATCCTCATGAAGATTGATCTAAAGCTATGTCTGCTTTTTGTACTCTAAACCTACAAACCTATTTAAATTTTAGTTTAAATCATACATTTATTCAACATTATTCATTTTAAAG
Organism: Larix kaempferi; assembly: GCA_027924585.1. NCBI lineage: Eukaryota > Viridiplantae > Streptophyta > Pinopsida > Pinales > Pinaceae > Larix > Larix kaempferi. The sequence goes on along the minus strand of BSBM01000012.1, from coordinate 1,163,499 downwards.
AATATTCCACTTAGGCCCATTCAAGTGTGTGTATCTTAATTTCTAACACAAATCTAATTCAATTCATTTAAAATTACTAATGCAATTAACTATTTTTTCTTTATTTCTTAGCTTTATGTCTTTAAAAAAATCTTTTATTAAAAACCTACTACAACACAATATATGTTTGTCAATAACATTCTAACAAATTTTAATTAATGCCACAATACCCTAGTATCTACCAACAATGCCTTTGATATTTTAATCTAATAAATAAATCCCATTTTAATTTCATAAACATGATTGAAGAAGTGGAATAAGCAATGTAGTTGTTGCATCTTGTATAAAAGATAATATAAAATAAATTAGGACCTAAATTTTCTTTTAAATGTTTTAGTATATTAGTTATGTTTATCCTAAAAATTAGATTAATTATCAAATATTCAAAATATAATTTCAAAATTTTTTATTGTTATAATTTAATCTAATTATATCATACAGAAGAATAGTATGCAAATTTATGTTATACAATCAATCCCCACTAGCACATCATTTACAACCACAATAAACACATTCGATGACCTTATCCTCTCTTAAATGCTTGGGGACTCTGAAGACAAAAATAGTAACAAAGTTGTGGTCTTGAAGTTGCATACATCACAAACAACAAAGTTGCTCATAACCAAGATGCATGGAACAAAATAACATGAGCAATGTTGGCCAGATTCTCACAATTGAAACAATGAAGCATTGCCGTGCAAAGTTTTTGAGGAATTTACAAATTATTTTTCATATTTTGCTTTCTAAAATATTACCTTGAAAATAAACCAAGATCGCTTCTAAATTTCTCTATCTGAATACTAAATATCCTTTTGAAGCACATCCATTCTAACAAATACATAGCTACGAAATCACGTGCAATAAATACCACTACTACTTGTACAAAAGTTACAACACATCATACTGGGAGTGACATTATATGTCTTCTCCATTTTGCATTTGGATTGCGATCTGCCCATGACCAGACAATGAGCATTGTGAGGATCAAAAGTTTTTACATCGTCAACCTAGATCACATAGTGTAGTTGCAGTCAATAGATCATAACAACAAGAGAAGGTGGGGTACAAAAATGGGATTCCTAAATTTCCTGGTAGAATCTTTTGACAATGAAGTGGAAACTAACGTAGAAGCTCTAATTGTCTTACTAAATCAACAATGATCTTGCTTTGCATTTTCTTAATGATACCTTTTACAAATTGGGTTAGTTTTATGAAGAATGTTAAGGTCGAGAATAATACTACCACTGATAAAATACCTCTATGATCTCAACGACCTCTACATATAGGTTAGAAACGTGAAATTAGTTGTACACCTTATCCCATGGTGTGTTGGAATCCAAACACAAGTAAAAAAGATGAGAGAAGTAGGTGGATTGAATAAGAACAACAGTAATTTCAACAGTAAATTACGTAATTTCAACAGTAAATTACGTGGATGAAGATGAACAACAGTAAATTCGTACTCGTCCAGCTTGCAACAACTTCCGAAATTCACAAAAAACCATGTATGCACTACATATACATAAATCATATTATTTCAATGGCAGGTGGAAGAGGAGTAGAAATTATGTGAAGAGAAAGTTGTGTTCGTGTCATCTATTGAGCATGTATGGGAGATATTGGGTGGCAGATTGACACAACTACAAAACATGTTTTCAACATACAAATATATTGTATTAATGTGTATTTCAAACATTTTTCGAGAACATGCTTTGCTAATTGAAGAACCAACCAGTTCCATTCCCAGTTTGTGTGAGGTTGTCATGCACGAAATGAAAAGAGTTGGAGATGTGAGACCATGCACGTGTCTTCAATTTTTCACTTTAAATTAGGGCACTTCAGGAACAATACTTGTGGTACTTTCCTATACTATGATATGTTCATAACAATCAAATATTTATGGACCAATGGTCCACCATAGAAAAGGATCAGTATAAAGTACCATTTTGTTGATTGATGAAACTAGATAGAATGGAATCATGGATGATAGTACGGACACCCAGGTAAGGGGTAACATAAGCTTGCATGCCTTTTATTCATATTTATCAATTATCAAGCAAAATACTTTAGTTTGATTGAAACTCTAGAAAATTTTCTTATAATTCAAATGGACACAATGATATGTAATTTTGAGGCACCTAGGTATCTTACAATGGAATATGGAAATATTCGTTCTAGTTGCACCGAGTGTAAACGAAGTGCTTACAACCTAGTATGGGGAAGATCCTGTAACGGATGTCACATGTCACATGTAACATTTTCAAAAGTAATAAAATGTAAAAAGTAATAGTATGGGGGTGATCCTGTAACGGATGTCACATGTCACATGTAACATTTGTCACATTACGTTACAACCCAGTATGGGGGAGATGTTGTGACGTTTGTCACATTTGTCACATTTGTCATGTTACGTTACAACCCAGTATGGGGGAGATGTTGTAACGTTTGTCACATTTTTCACATTTGTCACATTACGTTACAACCCAGTATGGGGGAGATGTTGTAACGTTTGTCACGTTTGTCACGTTATGTTTCCATGTCGGCTCATAACTTATAAAAAATCAAAAGTAATTAAAAATTTCATGTTCGCCCATAACTTATCAAAAATAAAAATAAAAATAATTAAAAAATAAAAAGAGAGGGATCCAATTTCTTGAGGAGTAATTTTTTTCTTAAGGTGTAAAAAATTTAAGATAAAACAAAAAAAATTACACCTCAAGAAATTGGATCCCTCTCGGTGCTTGATAGATCCGGGTTTGAGATGGATCTACGCTGGTTAGGGTGCCATCTCATCTTATCTTTTGGATGACATATTTTTGGCAAGAGAAATTGCTAGAGTGAAGCTATGTTGAGCCTCTAGAATGCTTATTTTAACTGTTTTTTTTTGCGAGAATTGGGTGTGTTAGAATGTTAATTTTGATTGGTTTTTTGCAAGAACGGGGTGTGTTAGGCTATGCCTATGTTGATTGCATTAGCTAGTTCCGATGAGCTAGATAGTATGTTTGAGATTAATTTATAAATAAAATTTCATTTCAGTAGGCTCCTAATAGTATGCTTTATGTACAAAGTTTGTTACCCTAATGGCAAAGTATATATATACTGAACATTCAACCCATTCCTTAATTTTCATAAAAAATTCAATTCGAGATTCGTGGCAACCAGGCTTATGCAAAAGAACTGATTTTTGGTAAGATGAAAGGGGAATTAACACTATGAGTCAATTCACTCTCTCAAACCCATTGAAATTCCGTAATGTGATAAGTGAAGGGTTTACATTTGCATGGTATTTGTTTCTAATAATCAGTCGAGAAATCTACTTACATTATACTTATTCTAACGCATTTGAAAGCTTGGTGATGGTTAAGATTAATGACATTTTTTAAATTTAAATTTCAAAGGCACTTTTATAAATATCATTTAAAGAATATGCATATTGATATAAATGGAGTCATATAATTTTTTTTGTTGGTTAGAATTAGGTTATATCTAAAGATAAGTTTTTATCAATTAGTAATTTTAATCCAATTTTTAAGGTTTAGATTGAAGTGAAGCATTCTACAGACCTAAAAAAAATCTACCAATTTGAATAGGCGATATCCTTTTATTAGTTTAACTTCTTATTTAGTGTCTTCTCATGAATGAATTGTTCTGTTTGATTTTTCAGTGCGTCTAAAAGCATCCTAGTTAAATGAATAAAGAAAATCAAAGATACAGAATGACTAGTGTCACCATAACATAGTTTGTCACTTGATTTGTTCACCTCTAATTCTCTATTTAGGACCAACTAGTTCACCATGTACTTTTTCAACACTAATATTGTCATAGTTAGGTCCCTACCACACAAAAGTAAAAACTGTAAATGGAGTAATAGCTTAAGTTCCACCTATCCTTCATACACCTAAACTTTGCGCTTTAAATTCTCACAAACTTCACCACAAATTTCTACTGGGAAAAAGAAACCCATGTACACCAACATAGCTAGAAGGAATATGCTTGCGGTCAATTGTAGGTCAACACTGTCGTAATCCCCAAAGAAAATAGTTAGTTCAAATTTTTTGACAGACATAATGGTAAGTGAAAATTGAAAAAACTAGGAGCCATTGAACCTAATGTCGTCTCGACATTCCCACAAAGATTAGAATTCTTAGGTTTGTCACTCTGAATCTTGACAACTTCATTTATCTTTTGAACTCATTGGCCCATGACAATAAGCAAGCACATTACATTAGATATTATATGCACAAATATTCTCTTTCTAAAACTTTATGTTCTTCCTTTTTGGCTACAAACCTAACTCGAAGCCATCTATGATCTTAGTTTCTTTTAAAAGGTTTTAAGTTATTGAAATCCATACAGGTGATGCATTTGCATGTAGATGATGACATCATGAAGCATAGAACACATGTTAGGGTTAAAGGTTTAGCGTTGGCTTCAAACTTGGAAATAACATATTTACTCGACTACTCGAAATAAATGGCATAGCGTATCTTGAAATTTAATATATCTCAACAACCCAAAGTCAACCAAGTAAAAGACCTTGAAAGGAATAGCCTAAACAACATAACCCAACCTAAAATACTTCTAAAATCGATTCCCCACAAATTTAATGAAATCTCATTTATGTAAGAAATCTCATGCAGGTGTACAAGGAAATCTCATTATGACTAGTAAATCGCATGTTGTTGTACAATATATCTTATTTCTATATATCTATTTTCTCTCATTAATCAAATCATAAATGAAATAGTTGTACCATGCCAAATGGCAATCCAAGTAATTTTAAAAATAAGTAAATATTTAATTTTTTTATGGTAGGGATCCATAAACTAGCACAACCACTTAACTTGTGGCTGGTAACACCGATATGCCACGAATAAGTTATGTGTTACTTGTTCTTGCCTTCTTCTAGTTCAATGGGTTGTCTACCACTAACTGCATGTTATCCATTCGTTGGTTACGAGTTATCCATGCATTTATGCATCAACCATCAATTATTTTTTATATTCTTTTTTTTTTCTCTCACATTCTTATAATTATTTTCCATGAACGATTGGTTATCCATTCATTAGGTACGATTTATCCATGCATCCGCTATCAGTTATCCATTCATTAACTACCATTTATTTATTTATTTTTTATAATTGTTATTTTAAATTTTGAACGAATTCCATAGAATCAATATGGACAATACAATTGTCTTATCCTCATACAATCCTAGAAAAGCATAGGTCGTAGTCCACCCCAAATTCTAAAATAAAAACACCTATTGACGTAATTACAAATATATGACTTTGACATGCTTAAAAAACTCCAAGTATCTCACATTGACTAACTATTATAAAATATCCCAAATCAACCACCCAATCAGTGTTGGAATTTGGTTTTCATTCCACCCGTCAGATTTTTTTTTGACGTTTTGGGTTTTTATATTACCCGTCGTGAAACGTTTTGTTTAAAATTTTACCCTTCAACAATATGCCCACTAAAAAACTATATATCTATAAGCAAGTCTTGTAAATCGAAAAAGGCAAGACTACAAATTATAGCTCTATATGCCCTTTTTTTGTATTTTATGTTTGAGTATCGTTTATTCTACAAATTGCATAGACTATTTTTATTCCAAATGTTGCACACAGATTTCATGTCTCTCAACCCCTTATTTAGTACTTGCCTTAATTTAAATTCTACATCTTTCACTCAAACTGAACCATGAGAGAAATATAAGAGATGTTCATTTCAATTTCAATGGGAGTTGGAGAATTAACCAATACTCTTTGAATCCGAATCTATATAGATTACTGAAATTATGGGATAAATTACTGCATACACTGATGTTATTTAAAATTATTAAAAAATACACAGATATACCCAAAAAAATAGTGCAAGCATTACCTCTCATAATGCAAATAAGTGTCTGTCTCCAAGGCCCTGCAACTCCCAACTTCCAACTCCCAAAGTTGTTGTAGCATGCTAATACAATCAATGAGCATTGAGCACTGAAATTTGTAGATTCTAGATGCTAATTGCACTAATAAAAAAATAAAAAAATAATGGAAAAATCATTGGGTTAAATGAGTTTTTCTGTTTTTAGGAAAAAACAATGCAACTTGCAAATGGAAAGGCATGGAAATAATTTTAGTTGAATAGATGTTTCTATTTATTTAGTGAATGTATGCTTTGGAAGTTGGAATTTAGAAAGTATAGTTTAACAAATCAATGCAATTTGCAAATGGAAAGGCATGGAAATAATTTTAATTTAATAGATGTTTCTATTTATTTAGTGATTATATGCTTTGGAAGTTGGAATTTAGAAAGTATAGTTTTATATAACATAAATATAGTAATAAATTAGTAATATAATGACAATTTAGAATTTGGAATTTTGTTGTCCTTAAAAAATAGTAGTATAATATAATGACGGCATAGAAATTTGATTGCCCTTCAAAAATACGTTTTAGAAATTTTATTACCCTTCACAAAAGACGGTTAACCAAAATTTCAAACTGTATTTGGCAAAATGCCCCATGGGGACATTTTGACCATCAAATTCCATCACTGCACCCAATATTAACAGTTTGTATTTTATTTATTTGTCATGATGTGCTTATAAAAAAACCAAAGTCATGACTAGGTATGGGTGACAGGTGCGAACGTAGGAATGGTGGTGAAGTAGTTTCAAGACAGGTCCACATTGTTTATGAGGCCTGCCATCATAGATAAATGCATTAAATGCACCAAGTTTCATTTACATCAATAATAAATGTATCGGAATATGTGGCAAGAGGAGATTTTTCTGAAATTTTATTTTTTAATTAATTTATTTTTTGACAAATATGGTTCAAACCAGATAATATTTGTCAAAATAACAATTTAAGATCATTAGAAATGGAGAAAAAAATAAAATAGTTAATTTCATAAATTTTGAAAAAGTTTTATTCCTTGTCTAGTTTTATAGCTAACAGATATAAGAATAGTAGTTTCCTTTGTCTTGAATATATAGGATTTGGATTGACTAGATAGAAATAGTTGTTTCCTTTTTCTTGATTTACCTTTTAATAAGCTCCTTTGAAAATGATTGAGTTTAGTTAGAATAAAGACACGAGAAAAGGATGCCCTGCTATCATGACCTGTTGGAGCTCTACTTCAGAAAGAATACTTATATCAGGACCTTATATGGATAAAGAATACTTATAGGAGTAGTATAGTATGCGAACAAGACTTGAAGGAGGGCCTATTGTTCTATGAAAAGACCAAGGACTATGTAAATAAAGGATAGGAACGGTGTAAAAAGGGTTCAATTCCCTCTCAAAGGTAGGTGTGCAAAGGGTAATAGGGATAGGAACATATCTATAGTTAGCTAATAAGATTTATAAGGAGTTCCTAATTCCTTCCATACTAACACTGCTAAATAAATATCCTCTTACCATCTCATACAGGATAAGTAATCCCTACTCTAACTAATATATCTAAATCCTGTCTACTCTAAGCAATAAGACTCTACATTATATTTCCTGAGCATGCTAACTCCTTCTAGTCTCTAACTGAAAGCCACATACTATTTTATAGTCTTCATACTTTAAATACATATATAGTTATAATCTCTCTTATTGTTTCCTAAACTACAATTTAGACTTGAAATATACTAGATATACTTTCAATGTCCTAGTAGTTAATATAAAGTCTTATATACTATACTAGGGTTTTATTCCCTCGTTTTTAATAAAGAGGAATAATAAAATAAAGATATTAAAATAAAGTAACTCTCATAAAAGAAAGTCAAGTGAGGAGTGAACTATTGATGATTCCTTCTTATTTGTCAATGATAAAAGAGGATCCTGTTGTTAATTCCAGCATAAGTTGTTATCCTATGTTTAATCAAGAGTGTAGTTATCAAAATATATTTGAGGTTTATTGGTTGTAAAGAAGAGTTGCTGTAATAGGAGGTTATACTTTGTGTACTAAAGTATTTTATCCTAATCCCAATACTTTAAAACACCCTTGTGAAAAAAACCAAATAATTGCAGTAGGAAAAAGCAACATGGAAGTTAATGTAGACCCAAAAATATGCATATAGGTGATCAGATCCAGTTAAATTACAAAGCTCTGGTTGAACAAGTTGATAAATTTTCAGGTGGCCTAAAGCGTGCTTCCTCTACTCCTTCAAGGATAGCAAAGTATTAAATCTTTGTGACAGGTCAACTTAATTTAACTCATCAGATTAGAAAGAAAGACGAAAAGAAGCTAGTTGTAGCTCAACAAGAATAATTGCATCTTAACCATATAGCAGTGGGGAAAGGAGTTTACCCATTGCTAATTTTGGTTGTAGTGCGATCTTCCCACAGAGCATAAGGTAGTTGGGTATGCTATTAACGAGGTTTGTCCCCTATGATTTTCTTTCAAATTTTAATGAGTTGTTTTCTAATGGACTCAGCTTGACCGTTTCCTTAGGGATAATAAGTGGATTAAAAGGAATGTTTTATGTTTTACACCAAAATTATTGCAAAACAGAGTTAACTTTTCAGAGACGAAGGCAGGCCCATTATCGGAGACAATTTAAAAAGGAATACCAAACCTGGAAAATATATTAACCTCAAGGAAAAAGATCACCTAGTCTTATTTTGCATTTATGTAAAGGGGCAACCTCTGACCACTAAAATAATCAGTAGCGGTGAGAATAAATGTATGCCTAGCAGAGGAGGGAGTATTGATAGGACCAATATAAAACATAAATATAAGAAAAATGATTAAAAAGAAAAGCATTCAAGTCAATTGACCTCACTAAATTTCTAAAAGAGTAGTCTAATAAGGCCACATTTTTGCCATCGTCTTTTTCTTTTTTTCCAGCCATTTTTGGACTAAATCCGACAATCGATTTTGGGAATTCTATATAAGAGTTGTCAAACTTGCAGAATCTATTTCTGCACTAAAAAATGATTTGAGTTACAGAAAAATAAAATTCAGAGAAACTAAAAAATGATTTGAGTTATAGAAAAATAAAATTCAGAGAAAACAAATTTTGATTTGAGTTACATAAAAATAAAATGCAAAAAACAAATTCACTAGATTCCGACGAAAAACCATCGAAAAGGAGAAAAACCATCGAAAAAATGAAAACGTTGTGTGTTTATCCTCCTTCAATTTCTAAAGAAAAAATGATTAGAAACAGAGCATTCATCTCAATTGACTGAATTTTAGGAATATTGATTAAAAAAATATATTTATTTCAAAGGATTAAATTTATCCATAGCTTCATCACAACACTACAAAGGCAATATATTTAACTGTGAATGATAACATGAAGTTCAAAAGCGTAGGAGGGTTGATGCAATCGGCAAAGCTTTGAATCCTAAATGTTCGAGGGTGCTCTGAGATAAAAGTGCTGTGAAGTATGGAAAAAATGGTATCTTTGGAGGAATTTGACACATACGGATGTGTGAAGCTGAAGAGCATACATGTGTTGGTGCAGTGGGCAAAGTTTGGAATCCTAAATGTTAGTAGCTGCTCTGAGTTAGAAGAGCTTCCAATGGAAACATTGTTATCTTTGGAGGAATTTGACACATACGGATGTGTGAAGCTTAAGAGCATACATGTGTTGGTGCAGTGGGCAAAGTTTGGAATCCTAAATGTTAGTAGCTGCTCTGAGTTAGAAGAGCTTCCAATGGAAACATTGTTATCTTTGGACACGTTTTACGCAAAGGGATATGTTAAGCTGAAAAGCATAAGTAGATCGATGCCTTGTACAAAGCTTCAATGGCTAACTGTTTTTGGCTGCTCTGCGTTAGAATCTCTTCCAACCATGGAAACATTGGTATGCTTGGAGGATTTTTTTGCAATGGAATCTGTGAATCTGAAGAGAATGTCCAGTCTAGCATTGCATGAAGTCATAAATTATGTAGTCCAATGAGAGACTGCAAAAGTGCATGGAAGGGATCTCCCAGCGATCCACAATCTCTATGAGCAAAGGTAACCATATTCTCATTCTCGATAACTGAGGTGGACTCTAAGCCTGGAAGGAGACCCTCCATGGCGGATAAGGGAAACTTGAGTAGATCCTTTTGGTTTTCCAACTCAAGAAGTGGCTTGATCTTCTCAACATTATGCAAAGAGGAAACAAAGGATATTGTAGTGCTTAGACAAATATTATTGCTAGTTAGCAGCCTCACCTATTTTCTCTGGGCAGCGATAGATTATCTCCCTCGGGTTGTATGCTTTGATTACTGTGTAGATTGAAGTCACTGAGTTTCCATTGTTCTACTAGGATTTTTCCAAATATTTGAAGCAACAGATCACATAGTCATGTCCAAAAAAAATTCTATAGTTCTAGGTCTAGAAGATTTGATACCAAGAATGATTGCAAAGTACCACTGAAGACTGGAATGTTAATGCTAAGTTAGATTTTCATATTGGATTGAAGCTTCCTCACGACTGCCCATATATGTTGTTCAAGAATACTGAACAAATCTATGTTATTGAATATCCATTTCAGACCTATGCTACGGACCAAATAATCTCCAAGTTCCATCTACGAGTGGTCAACAGATCTATGCAACCATGTTTTCAAATCTATACCAAGTGATTCTGAGCTATGCAGGCACTGATGTAGATACCTGGCAAATTGCTTTAGGCTAAGGATACATTTCATTTTTAGAGAAGATTGCTTAGTGAAGAGATATTGTTGTGCAAATAGGGAGATTGTTGGTCTAAAATTGATGTTGGTCAATTGCTTTTGGATGTAGATTTATCTTTCAATATAGAACTCGACCAACATTAAATATATTCACTCAACAAGCATCCAACTGGTTCATTGTATCGCTTCATGTACTAGTGAGGGGCTATTGCAATCAATTTTTCTTAAATCTAAGCGAGTTCTGAGCGAACTGATACATAAAAGAACAAAATAGTCATTTTACTCTTGATATATATTCCCCAGTACATACCCATCACCAAGAGCATACCAGCATAGTACTAAGTCAAGGAAGCACAGAGCAGTGGAGTACTGAGTCGACCAAGTGCCCAAAGACACGTCCAAATGAACAACCCAGATCAGATCAAATTGGGGAAGAATGTAGATATATTTGGTTTCTAAGAAATATGGAGGGAAATTTTTAGATCGGAGGGAAAATGAATTTTCCAGACACCCGCGGCAATATGGATCATGATGAAGTTGCATACTAGACTACCCATCGCGTGATCTTCACGTGGATGCAATGGGAACACCAATCAAATGTTAAATGATGTCTATGGTAGGTGTTTGAGAATTATGGCAATAGGTGAGATTCCTAATAGGTGAGATTGCTTTGTATGTGTTTTTTCAAATTGCTCAACAAGATGTAGATCATCGTTCAAAGGTCAACATATATATTTATGTTTGTATGCATTTTTATATTGCTTAATGGATCATAGATTTCTATGCTTAGATCTTATGTTTATTTTCCAATATAAATGGACGTGATAGGATATTTCCTACCAAATTATCCCGCCGTGGTTTCATTCATAAGCCAAAGGCCTTAAATAGCAGTGTATATCTCAATCCAATCACAACTGGCTCAACAATATGTTACTTAGTAACACTAACTAAAATGACCATATTACAAATCATATACACCAGATCTGTCTATCATATAAACATATTAATTCCTCAATTACAAAACAATTACCAGTTATTCTGTCTATGATAACTCTGTCTATGATAACTCCCTTTTTTTATCTTAACAGATTTTTTATCAATCCTCCAAACTTGATTTCAATATAATAGTTCCTATGGAGAAAGTTAGTTCTAGATTGTCAATATAATAGTTCATATGGTGAAAGTTAATTCGAGATTGTGAAAGTTAGTTCTAGATTGTCAATATAATAGTTCCTATGGCAAAAGTTGGTTCTAGATTGTCAATAGTTCCTATGGCAAAAGTTGGTTCTAGATTGTCAAATATTGGGTTATAAAATTACATCTTTACCAAAATGAGAGAACTTATAGTGATAGCAATCACTCAAATTGTGTTGATATTCTTCCTATTTGATGGAATACAAGTTGCTGGTAAGTATTAATTGAACTTTGAGATGGCACATAGACACTTAACACTAATAAGGTTTTATTTTTGGATGGCAATTATAAGAATTCTCACCTTTCTATGCCTAAAGAATAATTAGGCTATGCGAAAATTGGTGATGCTTTCCAAAATTTGGTCACCATATATTGGTTGGTTGATATATATTCAATACATTTTCCATGTATGTTATTTTTCAATTAATACTATATTATTTATTATAATTTGAATTTCACATAGTGAGATTATTACTTTATTATTTATTTCAATTTGGATTTTACATGTTAATATTGTTATTTATTCCAATTATATCATATTGTAATACAACACATATTATATTATAATACATCCCATGCTATACTTATTATGTAGAACGAAACCATTACAATATAGTGTGATAACTTTTGTACACGATTCCAATGATTGAATGGAGAGTATAAATCATTAATGGCAATATGTCTAGATGGATTGAGTCCATAACCATGGACTAATGTTTTTATTTTGGATTATTATTATCCATGCAACATAGTTCCTAGACTACTAAAGTGATAGCTTTTAAAATATTTTCCTTTTTATTACATCCTATCTAAGACATTAAATTAATACTTAAAATATCATCCTAACTATGTACTAACTATTATATTTATAGGATTTTCCCTTTTCCTCCCCTCCACCGCTTCTACATAAAATGTAATAAAATATACCCTAAATATTTGTGTTTCCATATAACATAATTAAGATCCCTTGGCCCCTTAATACATGGCAATATATTTTCTCATTTATGTATCATATTTTACTCCCCAAAATGAATGGGCGTGACAGGATATTGCCTACCAACTGACCCCCCCGTGGGATTGTTGGGGACGCACTTGTGGTGGTGAACTGGTTAAATGGCACGGGCCCGATAAATGTCATCTCTCTTAGGCCCTGGTTGGAGAAGATTCGAGCTCTCCATGAGATTTTAAATGATATTCAATTCATCCATATACTCAGGGAGGCGAACATGCAAGCAGATGCCCTGTCCAAGCGTGCTCTTTCGGCGGTGGAAGGTCATGTTTTTTTCGAATTTTGGGCGGATGGCATCCTACGAGAGTCGGGCAGCCTTTTTTTGTATGATGTCTGATTGCTGCGGCTGTTTTTTTTTGTTTTTTGTTGCTCTCTTTGTCAGCTATCTGATGGTGCATTTCACTGTGTGGTGGTAGATTGTAATTTGGGAGATTTGGTCTATTGGTTGTAGTCTTATCTCTGCTGGTGCATTTTCTTCTTTTTGTTGTGGTGGTGTTTCACTATATGCCTTTGGTTGGCGCTTGTATCCCTGGTTCTTTGTCATGGTTGACACCTTTCGGTTGTATTTTCATCATATACTTAATATTAAAGTATAGTATTTTATCGTGTGAAAAAAAAAATCTTTTCAAAGTTTTTTTCTTTTATTTTTTATATATGGGATATACTCATATATAGAAAACACAGACCCGAGTGTCAAATGCGCAGAGGAGAGAATCTACAAAGTCATACTGCATTGACAATGTATATGAACAGTTGTGCATAGAAGCTCTTCAAAATTTCATTGCCTATTTAATAAAGACTAAACACTCTTCAACATTTCATTGCCTATTTCAATAAAGATTGAACATCCAAATATCAAGTGTCTCTCACGTCAAACATCCAAATATCAAGTGTCTCTCACGTCACTGTGTCTTTAATACAGCTGAAATGAATGTCAAGGCAAAGGCCAACTTTTGAGAAGAAGGGAAAATATTTGATGATTAAATAGCTGCTACACATAATGGATATTGGAATATGGCATATGTCTTGTCAGAAATTGATGGCATTGACTACACCCATCCTGATGAGTTGGAACTATTAGAGGAAGCTCTGCTAGATATGGATACAATTGATGAAAAAATGGTGCTATTCTTCTGGCAGAATGTTCAAGCTCTCCCAGTGATGGTAAAGGAATTTGAAGATTTCTATTTCAAGGATTTTAGGTTCATTGTTGTACAGATATCTGTTGAAGGAACACACACCTGCCAAGGCTTTAGAAGAATTCAGAGTACTTGAATTTGTTGATGCTGGTCTCATGGTTTGCAGGTGATGTTGATGTTGCACATTGTGTTTTTGTTGCATCAGAGGACAAGTGAATATTGAAAATTTTCAAATATTGTTTGATATCCCTTCGTTGTGGATATGTTGAAGAACTTGGACAATTACAAACTGGGGAACTTAACTTCATTTTTCAACCTTTGTATCTCCTCTATGCAATCTTGAATTATTTAGCAGATATCTAGCCATTGGAAATGAGAAGCTAGATAGTATTATTTGGAACGCATGCATAATTCTTCCTTTTAATGCTCTCTGGTAAAAGGAACGGGAACGAGGTCAAGGGTGTTAAAATTTGAAAATTTTCATCCATCATTATTGTTTCTTCATCGTCTTTGATGTATCAAAGTTGGGAATAGCATGATAAACTCTCTGATGATAATGCGAAGAGAGGACATTGGTACTGGCATTGTGAAAGTTTGGCATATGGGTTAAAAGAGACAAGTCAAGCCTTATCTATTAAAAGAGACAAGTCAAGCCTTATCTTTTTTAAAAGAGACAAGTCAAGCCTTATCTTCGTCTTACACCTGGTCGGCATGTGTAATTGACACATATCGCATTCCTTAGGTCTTTCTTAAAGTTTGACTAGTGGCACTCCAATTTATGTGCTTGTGTCAAGTACAGATCATTACCGTAAAATGTCTAGATCCTCTTATGCAGATGTCATGTGTACAATGTGACTTCAATTATGGTGTTCGTTCAGTTGAGGGAGATTCCAAATCTTCAGCACAGGAAAGTTTTAGATTGATGTATTTGTGTGTTGGGGTGTAGCAGCAAGAATCCTTGGTACAGAGAGGAACCCATCATATAAATTGTGTCATCAATTTTGAGTGGATCTCCTCATGAAAATAATAATATGAGTTCTTTATGCCACCTCCACTATTGAGCAGAGCATTTTTCCCACTCTCGAGCTGGATATATAAGCGTAACAATTGATAAAAATGGTTATGTTGTAGATGGAAGATCATATGGATCATTTAAAACTCTCTAAATCTTAGTCAAAATTCTTGGTCAAAATATAAGGCAGTTCCAGATAAGGATTTTTTTTTATTAAATCCGATTCCAGATTCCAAGGGATTTATTCCATATCAAAGCAAACCTCGAGATTTGGGGATAGAGAATACTGGATGACTAGGCCAGTGCAACAAATTTCATACATTGTGTGGCTTTGCGTTCCATAGATATTCATCAACTTCAGGAAGCACTTTCCATTCTTGGTCTTTCAAATATGGAGGGATTAAATGCACATATCATGGCAAGTTTAACATCAGTTGTCCAAATCTTACAGAGTCTGACTCAATCACCCGAAACAAATAATGAATGGAAATTTGAGAATGAGGTACAACCTCCTGGTAATGAAGTTATAATGAAAAGTAAACCTATTAGTGACCTGCAAAGCTCATTAATGTGTGCTAATGCATGGGAAGTATGAAGAAATTTCATTACTTGCAATGAAAAACTATGCACGCTATAATACATAATTACTTTTTGGACCAACTGTTGAGGGTAGGAATTCTCGCATTATAGTTACAGTTGGTAGTGAAGCTGCTGAAAATGAGGACTTTACTTGCAATCTAATTAAGCCTGGAGATAATATAATTTGAATAAATTGTGCACATGATAATCCAGATGTATGGAAGTGTATAATTGAAAATGTAAGGAGTTCTTATCAGATGCTCGAACAACCATGCAGGGTGCTGATGGATCTCACTGGACCAAAGTTGAGGACTGGTCCTTTCAAGCCTGGTTCAAGTGTTAAGAAGATCAAACCGTTGAAAGATGCCAAAGGATTTGTTATTTATCCAGAATTAGTTTGGATTTCTCCTCTAGAAGTGAACCCTCCAACCCATAGATGTTAAGTTGCTGTGGTGCATGTGGATGACAGTCTGTGGATCAGAAGCCTAGAAGTTGGTGATGTGCAAAAGTTTTGTGATGCAAGAAGCAAAAGAAACTTGTTAAAGATTACTGAGAAGTTCCCCACATCCACTAATATCGATTGTTGGGCTGAATTCTATGAAACGACCTATGTGGAGCCAGGGACATAATTTCATGTCAAAGGAAAAAAACCTAAAATTGGAAATGGCAGAGTAGCTGAACTACCCACAGTGCAACATTATGTTCAGGTTAAAAGACGTGATTTGCTTGTAATAACAAGAGAGCCATGCTTGGCACCATCCACAACATCACAAAATGATCTCTTAGGACCTGCAAAGGTAACTTGTTCTTTGGGCCTCCTTTTTTATTCTGTCAAACTTGGCAAAGCTCATTATTGTGTGCTAATGGGAAGTCTGAAGAAATTTAATTACTTGCAATGAAAAGCCATGCACGCTTTAATGCAGAATTACTTTTTGGACCAACTGTTGAGGGTAAGAATTCTCGTATTATGGTTACGGTTGTTAGTGAAGCTGCTGGCAATGAGGACTTTACTTACAATCTAATTAAGTCTAGAGTTATTATAATTCAAATAAATTGTGCACATGATAATCCAGATGTATGTAGGTGTATAATTGAAAATGTGAGTTATTATCAGATGCTGGAACAACCATGCAAGGTGCTGATAGATCTCGCTGGACCAAAGCTGACGGCTGGTCCTTTCAAGCCTGGTCCAAGTGTTAAGAAGATCAAACCATTGAAAGATGCCAGAGGAGTTGTTATTTCTCCAGCATTAGTTTGGATTTCTCCTCCATAAGTGAACCCTCCAACCCATAGATCTCAAGTTGTTGTGGTGCCTGTGGATGACAGTCTGTGGATCAGAATCCTAGAGGTTGGTGATGTGCAAAACATTTTGTGATGCAAGAGGCAAAAGACGCTTGTTAAATATTACTGAGAAGTTCCCCACATCCTCTGATATCAGTTTTGGGGTTGAATGCTATGAAACAGACTATGTGGAATCAGGGACATAATTTCATGTCAAAGGAAAAAAACCTAAAATTGGAAATGGTAGAGTAGCTGAGCTACCACAATGCAATAGTATGTTCAGGTTAAAAGAGGTGATTTGCTTGTATTAACAAGAGAGCCATACTTGGCACCATCCACAACATCAAAAAATGTTCACTTAGGACCTGCAAATGTAACTTGTTCTTTGGGACTCCTTTTTTATTCTGTCAAACCTAGAAAAGCTCATTACTGTGTGCTTATGGGAAGTTTGAATAAATTTCATTACTTGCAATGAAAAATCATGCACACTATAATGTAGAATTACTTGTTGTACCAACTGTTGAGGGTAAGAATTCTCGTATTATGGTTACAGTTGGTAGTGAAGATGCTGGCAATGAGGAATTTACTTACAATCTAATTTCGAGCATCATTGTCTTTGGAAATATAAATTGGATTTTAAGCATGGTTGTGTTTGGATCTTATTATCTTTTCTTAGAAAAAAATGATGCAATCTGGGTGTTAATATTGCTCCTCTCCCCAATTCTTAAAGGGTGCTAGCTCAATGGAAGAGCGCCTTCTTTACAAGCAGGAGGTTGGTGGTTCGATTCCTATGTGCCCTAATGATATTTCAATATTGGTATTTATAACAAAATATTTTTTATGATGATTTATATTCATGGCTACAAGGGGGGTTTCAAATTGTCTTTATATATTGTTACGAGAGGGGTTCAAAACACCCCCGATAGGTTTGTAAGAGGGGGGTTCAAAACACCCCCGATAGGTTTGTAAGAGGGATTTTGTGAGGAGGGTTTAAAACCGCCCTCGTAGGTTTGTAAGAGGGAGTTTTAGGGGGGGTTCAAATCTCCCATGTAGGTATCTATGGGGAGGGCTTAAAACCGCCCCCAAATATTTGTAGGAGGGATATTTAGGGGGGTTCAAAACCGCCCCCATAGGTTTGTAACAGGGAGTTTTAGGGGGGATTTGAAACCTCCCCTGTAGGTATCTATGGGGGGGGGTTCAAAACTGCCCTTGTTGATATCTATGGGGGGGTGGTTTAAAACCACCTCTAAAGGTTTTTAAGAGGGATTTTTAGGGGGGATTTAGAACTTCCCTTGTAGGTATCTAAATTGGAAGTCAATTCTGAAGTGCAAGGTGAAACCTTATTTTTGAAGTTTTATTGCCATGTCCCAAATAACTTTTCTAAGTTGGAAGTCAATTCTGATGCTATTTTAGATGCCAAAGTAGAAGCCAAACCAAAAGCTAAACTAGTGGCCAACAAAGAAGCAAAATTAGATTAATGGGAAGCTAAATGCAGTGTTCGTGAGGAAGCAAAACAAGAAGAAATTCAAGGAGCTAAACGGGAAGCAAAATGTGGTGCTAGTGTGGGAGTAAAAATGGACGATAAATTAGGCACTAAAGTGGTAGTTAAACATGGTACTAATGATGACATCAATAGAGATGCAAAACTAGGAGATAAAAATGATGCAACACTTGACGTTAATGAGGAAGCAAAACATGGCATTGATATGGTAGAAAAATAAGATGTTACTTTGGATGCAAAACATGGCGCTACATAGGAAGCAAAATATGGTGCAACAATAGAAGAAAATTTTGGTTCCATTTTGGTAGCAAAACACGATGCAAAAAAGGAAGCAAAAATTGGTGCAAAAATAGAAGCGAAAATTGGTGCATATTGGTAGTAAAATGTGGTTCAAAATGGGATGCTAAAATGGTAGCACATATGGATGCAATATTGGATGTTAATTTGGATGCAAATATGGCGTGAATGTAGATGCAAACATAAATGCTAACATGGTGCTTTTAAGGATGCAAATAGGGTGCTAATGGGGACGTCATTTAGGAAGTAAAAGAGGACAATCTCTAGGAAGCAAAATAGGATGTTATTTAGGAAGCAAACCTCAATGTCGTTTAGGAAGCAAAATTGCACGCTATTCTGGAAGCAAAAAAATGGGTGCTATTTTAGACATCAGAAATGATGCTATCTAGGAAGCAAAAAAAGATGTTATTTTAGACTCTTTATATTTTGTACATGACACGTCCCATTAGGCGTCTACTTCAACCACTCAATCACTAAAAAGGGACACTAAATGGGATGCTAATTCCAGGATTTGTTGTAGTGATTTATATATTCTTCACATGCATCAGCTTCTATTTTTGCCTTCTGACTTCATGATGAATTCACCCTCCATCTGGATGTTTAAATATTGCATGAAGAAGAGCGCCCCACTTCTCATGCATTACATCAACTCACTGAACTAAGTCTTACAATGAACTCTCCATTAACTAAAAGCTTGCCCACTTAGTTAGGTGGATAACTTAAGTGTCGCAACTTAAGTTTCATCTTTTAGTTTAACACAAGTGTCATCATGCAATAACACTTATTTAATTATATCTTCTTTGTTATCACTTAGTTAACTCTCTTAATTGATTCTTTCTTGTTAACATCACTGTAGTGATCAATTCGAGTTCTCCTTTGATTTACTGAAATTTAACAATTTGAATTCTCTCTTAAATAATTATTTATGTGCAATTGAAATTCTCTCATATATGATCACATCTTATCTTTATCTCTTATCTTATTTGCATGGTCCACATGTGTCAGCTTAGTTATCATATCAAATATACTAAGGATATTTTTTCAATGATGTGATCATATTGTCCTACTATTGTTCCAAGTGGTTATATGCTAAATTAATTCACTCTAGGGGTGGCTAGTCCCTAGGGGAGACTTAATAGCTCAACCATGGTTAGTAGTACATCAAACACTATACATGCTTCGACATGCAAAGCATCACCTCAACACATGAGGCACCACCTCAACACATGAGGATCTTTCTTGACACACAAGACCTTAGCCTTGACTAGAAAGACTATACAACATCATCACTTTGACATACAAAGCACTTTCCTCAACAAATGAATCTTAATCATTCTTGAGTCCAACTCAAGATTCTTCTCCAAGTTTCCTAAGTCCAACTCAGGCTCCTATAAGGAAGTACCTCGACACATGCAGCTCAATATTGACACACAAGCTTGACCTGGAGAATTACTCATGATGTTGTAACTTTAACATTGAGTTCTTTGATTGGGCACGGAAAACTATTTGAAGGTTATTGACCAAAAGTTAACACTGTGTCGAATAGACTAACCACAATAGATCTAAGAAACAATGAGTGATCAAATGAAAAACATATGCATTTGACTGGATATTGTCAACTTGGAGATCCATTTGAATTTATGACCATGTGTATGGACCATGTTGGAGAGGTATTCAAAGTCTGAGTAAATAAACAAGCCGAGATGCACATTGCATTGATGACTCAATTACTGACTAAATGGTTGTGTATCTTCCACTAAATGGTTGTGTATCTTCCACTGAAGTATCAAGGGAATAATTGGCTTCCCTTTATCATGATAGTCGATATAGTCAACTAGATTGATGGATACTCGACTGTGACCCCTCGTTCGACCGTGAAAGATACGTGTGATAGTCGAATTGTATAGCCTCCTTTGTTGAAAGCTATTGGAAATCGTCATCAGTTAATTGAGTGATATTGATTGGGTAATCCTTCCTTGATAGAAGCTCTTAACTTCTTAAGCAAGCAGCAAGTAGATTCGTTGACTCTTAAGAATACCAAATGATGATTTCTCATGAACAAATTGAATGGAGTATTGGTTAAGTCGACCGTTGCGTTGAAATTTGAGCCTTCGACGAGTTTCAATCGATCATCTTATTGCTCATACAGTAACCTCAACTAGAGGACTTGTGTATTGACTGTATTTGAAAGGACTAACGAGAATATTTAGCTCGACTACATGGATTCATTTCTCGACTAGCTTGATAACACGATTTGTATAAATACATGAAGACAGCATTCCATTCTTGGATGATTAGTCTGAAAGATGACTTGCTCAATCAACGAGTGTGAACCCAAGTATTCCATTGACTGAAATATTGGAGCAACAATTTGTTTTCAATGACCACCTTCGAATGATCGACCTTTTCAATTGGAGGTGGCCTTGTGAATTGAAGCATCCTTTGGACTGCTACCAAGATCAATAGTCCTAATTAATGATTTTTTTGACATAATTATTTTACTTACCATGAATTGTTTTATGTGGTATTTTACTTGTCTCTCATTTGTTTTCCGATGAGACAATTTGTGCCTTTGTTGTTTTGAAAATGGGTATGATTGACGATGAAGCCTTGGCATTTAAGAGATTGCAGGAGATTCGGGAGAAGAAGGTTGTGGCCTTAGAAGAATCCCATAATATGCCTCGTCGAGAAGTAGAAGACTTGCATAATGTTGTTGCACAATTGTAGACTGACAATCAACAATTGAAGAATTAATTTATGCGAGCTCACACCCAGTTGGAAGATGAGGATGCCCTCTTTCAAACTAGCCTTTTGCAGCAGTTTGATGAGAAATCTCGGCATATTTATATGATAGAAAGTACCATGGAAATCATTTTCCAAAATTTGGCAGATGAATTTGAAGATAAGTCTGAATTAGTTGAGGATATGGAAGAAGAGATGAAACCCCTCTCTTGTGAATATATTGATGGATGGAAGAAAAAAATTTGTAGACTGGTAGAAGAGAATGTCCAGTTGACAAATGAGGCTTCTCACTTGCAGGCCTCGGCTGATGAACTTTGTGAAGAAGCTACCCCTCTTCAAGAAGACAATAATTGTTTGTTTGAGGAATATCAAACTTTGAAAGAAGATGATGATGCTCTGTTGCTGCAGCTAACTAGAAAGGATGAGGCTATCAAGGGATTGCAGGTTTTCAAGTATAGTCTTGAACAAGAGGTTTGTAGACTGCAGATTGTTGAGTAGAAATTTATTGAGCAACGAGATGATGAGAAGAAGACTGTCGAGGTACCGATTGTTGCACATAAGACTATCATTGTTGAGCCGACAAAATCACCCATTACTTATTCCACCTTTGATGTTCTTGCTTGTATCCCATCTATTTGTGAACTAACTGACTGTAAGAAAGATGTTGATGATGATGTTGTTGTTTCATCACATGATTTGCTGGCTACTAATGATGTTGTTTCTCCTAGATTTGAAAATCATACTACATATATTGGGTCCCAACTATTGAACAAAATGGGATATTGATACGGATTTATGTGAGAACGAAATAAAAGGGCATATATATATATTCACATACACAGATATATGTCAAGAAACACAATGATATGGTAAACT
This sequence comes from Larix kaempferi, assembly GCA_027924585.1. Taxonomy (NCBI): domain Eukaryota; kingdom Viridiplantae; phylum Streptophyta; class Pinopsida; order Pinales; family Pinaceae; genus Larix; species Larix kaempferi. The sequence goes on along the minus strand of BSBM01000012.1, from coordinate 1,141,203 downwards.
CAAATTCTATTAAATGAATGAAATAGAACAAACTGTAAAATAAAAGCAGCTAGAATGGTGGTAGCTATATCTCTGAGAAGAGATGTGGCGGTTAAGCTCATTTGTGACAAGATGAATACAAGAATAGGTCAAAAGAGCCTATTTATCATAAGCATGAGGGAAAGAACCCTAAAAATCCAAAAACCTAACCATAGAAGTTGAACTGTCATAAATTTTGCGGCCCCAAGGTGGTTAGTTGAACAGTCAACTTCCCGGAGTCATAACTTTTGCATACGATCTCTGTTTGGGGCGCTCAATAGTCTGTTGGAAAGGTTTATCTAAGCTATACAAATTTTGATTGGGAACCAATGTATTTTGTTTGAAACCATTTCTCACCCCCCCCCCCCCCCCCGAATCTCCCAAAAACATCATTTAGGGCCTCAAAACGGCCTCGGAAGTTCGAGACTCGAAAAAGTGTAGAAAAATTACAAGAAAAATACCAAAATGAAAAACTATTTTGAGCCAGTGGAATAGGTGGGTGGCCACCTATTCCATCAGGTGGGGAAACTTCTGCTGAACTTGACTCTTGGTGAACCACTTGCCTTGGTGAAGTAGTTGCCCTACTTTGACAACCCGATATAGATGGATCTTCTGCTGGCAATTTCCCTTAACCTGTGTTCCCATGATATGATCAATGGTTTCCTATTCCATGCAGTTAGGATTAATCTCACGGTAGATGTTAATTGCTCTGCCACCTCCAAGGTGTCCAACAATGGTGGAAAATATGAGCAAAGGATCTCCACATTGAATACCGGGTGCAGGCCAAGGAATGGAGGAATGTTTAGCTCGAAGGCATTGTGACCAAATTCCTTGGTCATGGTGTATGGCCCATATCAAAGTGGATGAAGCTTGCGATGGGGTCATGTGAGCCTCTCTTTTTTCAATTGCAACCAAACCTTATCACCCACTTGGAACTTGTGTGGAACCCAATGTTGGTGATGTCGCTGCTTGTACTTAGTTTTTTCCTTTTCCAAAATTTCATGGACTTGTTGGCAGATGTGATGGATTCGTTCAACAAATACAGTGGCCTTATCAGCCTCAGTCTAAGCGTGGGAGGATTCCTCACATGTGGATGTAATGGGAAGAGCTACATCAATTGGTGCCAGTGGTTGGAACCCCAAACACAATTGAAAAGGGTTGTGGTTGGTACATGGTCGGTAGAGCTATGAAGGGACCAGTTATATCTATGTTGAACATAAGGAAGGCTCTCATCCCATGTGCGGGGATGTTTAGAATTGTACATTCTTAGAATATGCACAATCATCTGGTTGACTACCTCTATTTGTCCATCGATCTGGGGGTGGAAGGAAGTCAATTTGGTGAGCTTGGTATCCATCAATGACTAGGATGGACTAGAAATTTCTTAGGAACCTGCTGTCCCGATCTGAAATGATAGTCTTTGGCATCCCAAAATGAACCCAAACATGCTCGAAGAAGAGCTTAGCAGTGGATTCCGCAAAGATGTTCTTATTGCAAGCTATTAGAATGGCCATCTTAGAGAAACGATCCACGACCACAAAGACACAATCATTTCCATGCTTGGTTGAAGGTATTCCAGACATGTAATCCATGGAGATGGATTCCCATGGCCCATTAGGAGTGGGCAGAGGGGTGTACAACCCTATTTTTTTATGGCAGGTTTCGCGATGGCACAGGCAGTGCAGGATCTTATGTATCGGTTGATGTCTTGTCGGAGCTTAGGCCAATAAAAATACTTTTGCAATATAGCCATTGTCTTTTCAGTGTCGAAGTGCCTTGCCACCCGACTGTAAAGAGCTTCCCAAAGAATATTCGCACGCTTGCTTGAAGGAACGCAGACATGGCCCGGGTGGCATAGCAAGCCTTCCTGAATATGAAATTTTGCTACAGATGTGCCTGCGTATAGAGCTTGATATATGGGAGAAAAGTTAGGATCACTGCTATATAGTTGAGGCCACCCGGAGGTCTCATGGCCACAAGAGTGGAGCACTGTGGTAAGTGTTGCTACTGGAGGCCGACTTAGGCAATCGTCGACTCGGTTGGTGCTTCCCTTCTTATATTTAATATTTAGGTGGAATTGTTGCAAGTAAGTGTATTAGAAAAAACAAGATAGCAGAGCAATAACAATAAACAAGATGCAAATATAAATTACACAAACACATTACAAGAGAGACACCAATATAACGTGGTTCACCCAAGATGGGCTACGTCCACACAGAAATTGCCAGTCCTTATTATTATACCATCCAGCAAATGAAGGGATACAACCCGCAGCACATCCCCTGCAACTTCCTCTTCACTCTCTCTCAGTCTCTCTTACACGATCTCATAGATCCTTACAATGCTACAATACATTACACAGATGTATTACAATGTCTTCCTTTTAAAGGGGAAATACCATGGTAAAATACCACGTGCTACCCAAAACCATGGGCCTGTAATATGTTGGCACAAAAACAACCCATAAAAAAAATTTCTTTCGGGGGCGCTACCCCCGAACCCCCTGTTGGGCGTGCTAGGAGCATAACCAAACCTGGGGTACAAACACAGTTGAAACAACATCATCTATGAGACTAGAAGATCAGGCTCCACAACCAACAAAGTGGACCACTTCTGGTGGCGATCATTTTGTAACTTCCATTGGGTTTGCATGAACTACAAGGGCTTGTGATCGTTGTGGATGACTGTCTCTTTTCTAAGGATGTAATGCTTCCATTGGCAGTAGGCTTGGACAATGGAATACATTTCCTTGTCGTAGGTGGGGCACTTACGAACTTTATCTGAAAGTGTCTCACTATGATATGCCATTGGATGGCCATGATGAGTGAGGAATCCACCAACAGCATAGTCTGAAGCATCTATTTCAATTTCAAAGGGTTGTTGCAGATCCGGAAAGGCAAGGACAGATGCCAAACATAAGCATTGCTTCATCTCCTCAAATGCTTGTTGTTGTGGCTTGGACCAGCTAAAATCAGCCTTAGATCCCCCTTTGGTCACCTGGCTAAGGGACCAAGCAATATTAGAGAATCCCAACACAAATATGCGATAGAAGTTGGCAAGGCCTAGGAAGCTGCGAAGCTCTGTGAGAGTTGTCGGGGTTGTCCAATCATGGATGGCTTGGATCTTAGATAGATCCACATGAACACCATGTTCGTCCACGATGTATCCCATATATTGATCCCTCTTCATTCCAAATGAGAACTTCTCTATAATAGCATATAACTTGTGCTGGCGCAAGGTGCCGAGGACTTGGTCATTATGTTGCAAATGCTCTTCCCATGTTCTGTTGTAGATGAGATTATCATCCAGATATACGACCACAAAAGAGTTAGTGAATGTCATAGGACATCGTCCATCATCCTCATGAAAGTTTTTGGAGCATTATTCAAGTTGAAAGGCATGACCAACCACTCAAAAAGGCCTTCCCGATATTTGAAGGAAGTCTTCCAAACATCGGTCTGCTCAATTGGCACTTGATGACAACCAGAATTCAAATCAATCTTTTTGAAATAAGTTGGCACCCTTGAGCTGGTCAAGAAGGTCGTCAATACAAGGAAAAGGATACCAATTCAAGACTGTGATCTTGTTTAGAGCTCGGTAATCAATACAGATTCACCATGTCCCATCTTTCTTCTATACCAACACAATTGGGCTCCCAGAAGGTGAGGATCTAGGTCGAATGTGCCCCTTTTGGATCAATTCTTGAATCTGGCGTTTGATTTCTTCATTTTTCATGAGGGAACGCCTATATACTATCCCATGGTAAAGGTGCACCAGGTATGAAATCAATGGAATGCTTGACTAGGAAATGTACTGGCACCCCGGTGCGTGTGGTGAAGATGTCTTTGTATGCTTCCACGATCTTGTCCACTTGTTTCTGCTGCGTAGAAGGATTATGGATGGAGGTAGTGGATGTTGGTGCAATATTTCATTCACCTTCATAACAAACCATGAAGAGGCCGAATTTCCCTATCTGGGAGATTACCTTCCTGCTCTGCTTAGCTATGATGAGGGACACTGCAGTGATGGGAAGTGTCTCTAGTATCCCGTAGAGCTTCTCTCCCAAAGTAATAATGACGCTACAAGGTTTAGACTCATAAACATCATGAAGTTTCCACATATATGTTTTTCCTAAAAGAACATCACAAACTTCAAGTGGGGAAACATCATACATTACCTCATCTTTGAAGGGCTTGGTCCCGTAGGAAAGGCGGCACTATTGACTAATGCGGATTTTTCATCCCTGGCTCATCCAACTGATGTTGTATGGTTGGGGATGTGTAACCGTCAAAAGCTTCAATATTTTGACGACCTCTCTGAGATGAGTTTTTTCTAGCTACCATTATCAACAATGAAGTGTAGCAGAGGTCCTTGCACCCACAGTGTTGAATGGAAGAGGCACTCCCCTTCCTATGGATCCTATGACTCTTCTGGTTGAATCTTTGCAGTTGTGATGGTGGAACTAGGTTCTACATCAATGATCTTCTTTCCCTTTTCTTTCTCTCCATCAGGTTCGGAGTCAAAGTCTGGATCCACGTATTTTTTCTTGGCCAACCAGGATTGTTTTGAGCGACACTCATCAGTGTGGTGCCAAGGGCTCTTGTGTAATTCACACCACTTTCTAGTGTCCTTCTTTGATTTCCCATTACCCTTCTTTGCATGCAACTTGAGATATTTGTTGTGGATTTTTCCATCCTTGCTTTGTCCTTTGCTTTGTGAATTAGGGCCACCTTTGCTAGGCTTCTGTTGCTGATTTTCAAACCCAAAATCCCGCTTATTCTTTTGCTTAAACTTCTGCTCGATCTTGACGACGTATCCATAAGTTGCTCCCAGTGAGGATATGTCTAGAAATCCATCTCTTTATGAATGTACCTGTGTAGGACACTGCAGTACTTTAGGATGAAGTGTCATTCAGAGTCTCGAATACCCAGCTTGGAGCCCAGGGTATGGAACATGTTCGTAAACTCTGGCACTGTTTGGTCTCTCTCCTGGCACAAAGTCGTCCATCTGGTGTACTCGTCATCATAGTTTCTGACAGGGCAGAATTATTCCTTGATGGCATCGACAAAATCCTCCCAAGTGGGGTCTATCCTAAATAGTTCAGACTCATCTCTTGCATGCCTCTCGCAACACCTGTCCCACCAGTCTTTAATATGGGGAAGGGACTTAAGGAGCGCGAATGTGATCTTTTCGCTGTCGAAAATTTTTTGAATAGAGAAGTAACACTCTAATAGATTCAACCATTTCTCTGAGGCATCTACATCTATCTTTCCTTCAAAGAGGGGAATGTCAAATTTAACTTGTACCTTGAAGGGAGTCACACCCTCGAAACGACTGCTCGTTGAAGTGCATCCACCATCGTCAGCATCCTTCGAAGGATCTATGCGAAATTATCCATCATCTCGTTCCTCTGTCGCGCGAGGAATTCCTCGAGCAACAACTTAATAGGATCTCTTGCTTCGCCATCTCTCTTTTCTTCTCCCTCCATGGGAGCCTGCTTGGGTCGACGAGGAGTGTTGACACAGTTCTCTTGACAGGGGTTCACTTCGCACTGTTGTCAACAAATATCGACCAGACACCCTTAAGCATCAGCCCAGAAAGGTTTAAACCCTTTCCAGTAACACCCGCAAAGCGAGTGAGGTCTCACCCGAGATGTCTAATGGGGTCTGCAGGAACCAAGTTTTCAGAGTTGGGAGAAGACATACGCTATTCCACTCTCAATTGACAAAATCCAGAGATTTTCATTCGCATTAAAATATCACATTATCTCCCCAGTAATCCTTAATTGCATCATCATCTTATACTTAACGAATTTAAAAAAATCAACAAACCATGTTTGAGGAATCTGCGATACATAACATATCTACGAAAATATCTAATGAGATCTCAAGACAAACATCATATTGCGATAAACAGAAGATAGATATGCACATTACTCATAATACAGAACCAAACCCAAATAAATGCTGCATAAATCGATCCAAAAGATAGAAACACAACAGATGCGAAGATATCATCTCATATTTCACAACTCGGGAAAATGCCCTTAGGCTTACAATCGCACAAAAGGTTCTTCTCCTCAGATATTCCCATGCATTCTCTTTTTCTCCCTCTTCTAAAACTTACAATCTTATTTCTATTTATAGGCACACTTGGCTATTGCAAATGGTCCTAATGACCCATCTATAACTAACTTGGACCAAAACTTCCGCTCCTTATCCTTCGTGAATGATCCTTTTCCTTCTTCGATGACCCCTTCATCGATGTCAGCTCCACATTTCCTTCTCTCTATCCTCGTGCCAACAGGCCCCCAACACAAACTTGTGGCTCGCCCTCGAGCCACCTCAGCTGGACACCTCTGCTACGGCTTTGTTTCACCAATTTGATCATCCTTCGTTGGGAATTGTTCCAAAGTCTTTGGTTCTGGCACATCCATTTCACGAAATTGATAATCCTTCGCTGGGTCTGAAGTTCCCTTGCCCTTGGTGCTTCTGCGGTCAAAAGGTCCACTTTTATTTCAACAACTAAAGTTCGCTTAGATATCTCAGGGGATACTTCACCTCTTTTATTCCTGATTGTTTTTGCATACGCATCTGTCGGTTTCTCGTGAACCCTTGTCATCCTCGCCCTTAGCGCACCTTGTGTGCTTCCGCTGGAAATAAAATGCACCATCGTAACCCTCTAATCTCACTTCTTCACTCTGCAAATTTCTTAGAATTGCGCATTCGGCTCAATGACTCTCACTCGTAATGCCCATAAGACTTAGTGTTTCTATCTATCCATTTGTTTGGGTATTTATAACTTAACTTGTTCGTTCCCCTTCCATCTTGTCGTTCTTGAATAATGATTACCAAATATTTCACTGATTTACCAAATTTTTTCATCGATTGTATCATCATTGACCTCCTCCACCTTCCGTCGATGCTTAAATGTTGTCATTATGATCTGATTTGACTCACGTGTGCTAAACGTTGACAAGCTTCAAGCCTCGTCGCTTACTCTTTACTCTGCTATTGTTTCGTCGAGAGAACCAATGTTGTCGACAGATTTCCAACATTTAATCATCATCATTTTTATTTTTATTTCTATTTTTTTGTTTACTCAGTGATATCTGTTTCAGTCGCTATGCACCTGGCTATGGCGATAGGGCTTCAGCCATCTTGCATTCACTAAACTTGTCAACAGTGTCCCATCTAGTTTTTTTAACTGCACCGCACCTCCGTCGGTAATAAAATTTATGATATAGGGACCCAACCAATGCATCTACAACTTACCTGGGTGCTTCGCAAACTTATTGTCATACAACAGGACCATATCTTCGCGCTGGAAGTGCTTCACCTTGACATGGTGATCGTGCCAATCCTTTTGTCGATCGTTTTATACCAGCTGATGGAATCCTACGATAAACCAGTCCTCATCATGTTGTACCAACTGCACCAATCGTTCTTCGATTGCTTCGTCGTCACTCATTCCTGTTGTTGTTGCAATGTGCAAACTCGATACAATATAATCCATTGGCATCACCACTTCATGTCCGTAAACTAACTTCAATGGAGTCTGGCCTTTCACTTGTTTACAAGTCGTTATGTAGGCCCACAGTATCACTGGAATCTTCAAATCCCAGTCATCGCAGTTTTTGTTGCATACCTTTGTAAGCACATTTTCTAGTATTTTGTTGAATGCTTCAACTGGGCCATTCGCTTGAGGGTGATATGGAGTACACTTCCTATGTTGTATCTCAAATTCCTCCGTCATCGCTCTGATCGTTTGATTGACAAAGTGAGTACCATAATCGCTCATTAATATTTTTGGGCACCCAAATCTGGTTACTATATTTTCGAAGAGGAACCTTGCTGTTGTCGCGGTGGTACAATCTTTTACTGGTGCAGCTTCATCCCATCGCATCAAATAATCCGTCGCAGTGATTATATATCGTGACCCTGTTCTTTTTCTTGGTGGGTTGATAGGTACTACGAAGTCAACTGCCCATTTTTCGAAAGCTTGTAATGTTAGTTAATGTACTAGAGGCATTTCATCCCTTCGCGATGGTTTCCATGTTGTTTGGCTTACATCGCAGCTCTTTGCGTAATCTGCAGCATCTCCATGCACCGTCGGCCACCATAGTCCAGCTCTAAGTATCTTTCTTGCAGTTGTACGTCCTCCATAGTTTCCTCCTGTGATCCCATCGTGAGCTTCTGCTAATATTCTCTCATGTTCGTGCGGAAGGACATATCAACGAAGGATTTCATCTGGCCCCATTATGTAGAGTTGACCCGCGATTAATTGAAAGTCGGAAACCCTAAGAACTAGCTACTTTTTCTAACTAGTAGAGAATTCTTTTGGTGCATGTCATGTAGTCAAGAACTGAATGATTTTCTCATAATGTTCATCGACCATTCCAATTCGAAATAATTGCGCATCTGGTAAGCCCTCATCAATGCTTCTTGGTTCTTCACCTGACTCAATCTGGGATAGGTGGTCAGGCCCTGCATTCAATCTCCTTGCTTCGACATCTGAGCTTCCTTCCAACTCTGGTACATAAAAAAACTCTTGGATCATCCTCTTCATCAGGTTCTCCTGTCACTTTGTAGCACTCCATCAACATTTATGGTGTCGTAGTCCACTGTAATCCCATTGGTTTTTCCGTCGAGACTGATTCAAGTACATTCTCATGAATCTCCTGTAGTGTGTTTTGGATGAAGGGGTTCTCATCCGAGAAGTTGAAAACTTGGATAAAGCTAATAGTTAACTCTTCCCATGTAGTTGTTTCGCGTCACAGTTCTGTTACAATATACCAACTTCGTGGTACCTCATCCAATGTATGTATGAATGCATGGACCCATTCTCGTTTTGGTCTCATTCTCCATTTGCTTTGACACTCTTCCAGGTGATCCCTTGAGTCACCTCTTCCATTGTATTTTCTTTTATAGTACCCTTCAGTTTAGCCAAATCTGACTTCCATTATTTGTCGGCATAGTGGCCAGTTTGTTATCGTCGACTTGTGAGCTTCCCACCACCGTGCCGGTGTAGCCTTCAGTGCTTCCTCCAATGCCAGCAGTCTCTATGGTTCTGATACTCTTTCTTCAAATTCGACGATAAATACAGTCATATTAGGAAATCCTTCGTATGTTGGAACTTCGCATATTTATGTTGCTACCCATCTCAATGACTGAATGATTTGTGCGCACCTCCTGAATGATACTTCGTGTAATCGATTCTGCCAATTCTATAGCGCCTCATTAGAATCCGACGATGCCGAACTAACACTTCACCATCCCAATTCTACATCGATGGTGGGATTGATGTAATACTCTGAGATGTTGTAGACCTTGTCCCATCCTTTTGTGAGTCTATCCCTCATTGGCTCGACATACCTATTCCCTTATGTTGCATCAAGTGGGGAAACAACCCTCATGGCGCGATTCCCAAATGACATTGTTTTTTTCTTAAATTTGATCACAACTTGATTCTCCATTTCCCAGTCGATCCCTAACAACACCGGATAGGGGCTTGTGTTATCAACTATCTCTATAACGTCGAAGTCTGCATATGTCTTTAATCCTTCTATTTCAACTGGGAGGTGACATAATCGACTAGTGGGTGTGACCTTGCTCTAATTTTCCAGTCGAAGTTGTATAGGGGACCATGCCACCTATGGTTTCCCCATTGTCTCCCATTTCTGTTTAGTCAATATATTCACATTTGATCCTAAGTCTAGAATGATAGAGTCGATATCAAATGCACCAATCTACGAAGTCATCCTCATTTCTCTCCCTATCTTCTTTCTGTATAATTGATTTACTGTCTGATCTTGACGTCCATCCTCCTATCAATGTAATAGGATGGCTATCTCTTCTAGCGCATCCTCATATTTCGCTAGTGCCAAACAACTTTCTAGGAAATCCCTCAAAGTGTTGATCCTTCCTGGTGCCCTCTATGAGTTCGTCATATCGAATATCTGTGGCATCTCGTAAACGGGTTCTTTCTAGCCAATAGGTGGAAGCTTAGTCCTTATCATTGTATCTTGTGCTTCTAAAAAGGTCTCCCTTTCTTCTTCTACGTCGAATCCAACTTGTTTCCTTTCTGTAGGCCGAATACTAGGCAGTGGCCTGTCTTCCCCTGTCGCAGCCCCCCCGGGTCACTACTACGACATTCATCGGTCGACTTCTTATCTCCACTGAGATCTTCTGTACGTTCAAAGGTGAATTTTTATTCTAATTTGTATTTGGTTGAGGTTGGGGTGGATTTTTAGTTTTCAATTTCGCAATGAACTAGGGACATTCCTCAACACTATGGTCCGCTGTGCTACAATAAGTACACTTCGGAGTCGGGTTTGGAAAACCCATTTGATAATGTTCGGCCTGACCGCAATTATAGCATATAACTGGCCCTTGAACTTGTCCAAAATATCCTCCATGACCAACGCCTCCACCTCGACCTCCGTGGAATCCTTCTCTGAAACCTCCTCACAGCTGACCATATGGCTGTTGGTTATATTGCGGTGGCTGATACTGCGGTTGGCCATACTGCGGTGGTCGTTGGTTGTACAATGGTTGTGGTTGACTATAGTGGAGCTGCAGCTGGTTATACTGTGGTAGTGGTTGATTGTAGTGTGGCTGCTATTGATTATACTGTTGTTTCTATTGTACAGGGGGTTGCTCCTCCCCCTTCATAAAAAATGTATCCGCGGTCCTTTCTTGGAGTAAGTCATACGCTCTATAGTCCTTCTCTTCTTGACTGATCGATCGACAGAAATTGCAGAAAAGTTTGGCTGGCTTTGACACCATTTTCTATAAGTATACACATTCTTTTGATCGATGTCCCCTTGTCTGAAAAATTCGACACCATGGCATTCCTCCTTGACTGAGTGGATTTGATGCGCTCGACTATAAGCATTTACAAAATTCCGGGCACTAATCCTTATGATGTCCTTTTGATTTACATCGACTGCACCATATTTCTTCACGAACTTCCTTCCCTTTCTTGATGTCTTGCTGTTGGATTTTTAGGTTTGCTAACTGCGCTTGGATTTGGTTCATATCTAACCCTGTTTCGCTAATTGGTGAAGCCTCCAGCTTCATCGTGATTTCCATTGCCTCTACCTGGCATGCAATATTCTACTGCATCAACGGCATACGAATGTGTGGTACTAATCCTGCGATGAACCATTCCTTATGTTGTATGTCACTCATTCCAAAACTTACTTTCTCCATCAGGGTTTTATATCTTTGGTCAAAATCCCTTACTAATTCATTAGGGAATTGCTTGATCTCTTTCAGTTCTGTGATAGATTGCAACTCTGATTTCGGTTTCCAAAACTTATCGATCAATCCTGCCCTGATTTGTGGCAGTGTGTTCTGAGGAATCCCTGTAGGTACCTGTATGAATTTCATAAACCAATCCAATACACGGTCCCTGAAGGTCATCCCTAGTTGTCCCTTCTTGATATCGTCTTCTTGGACCTGCTTTACTGTCCATACTGCTTCGCATAAAAACCAGCATTGCTCAGGATCCTCAATCTCGTTACCCTGAAATATCGGCATCTTCACATCGTCTCCCACCATCCTTGGTCTCCCCTTGGTATTTGCAAACCCACTACTCCTACTGTTATTCTTACACATTGGGCAGCCCTGCGAAGAGCGTATATTTCTTCCTCCGAAATTTGGCGTAGTGCGTGGCGTTTTGGGTACGTTGTCTCTTTGGGTTTGTCCTTCTTCGTATTTAGGGGTAGCCTGGTTACATTCTTCTTCACAGTAAGGTCACTTAGTCCCTTGTGGTCCCGTTTTGCAGTTCTCTGTTCCGATAGCCTTAGGAGACTCTCTCTCAATCTCATCCCTCCTCTTCTTCTCTGGTCAGAACCTCACCCCACTTCATAGGGTACCACAATCCTCCACAACCTCCCTTAAAATTTCTTTGTAGCTCATGTCCATCTACCCTGCATCATTCTATCAAAACCGCATTCGTGCGGTACCCACAGCCTCCGCACACCCAGGTTTTACTCATCGAAATTCATCTTTAGTATGCCTTTTTCGCAAATGATCATTTTAATCCACAGTTTCAATGACAGTAGAAACCTTCCTCTGGGTCCTTGGAAAAACTTCCTTTCCACGTCATTGTATGAATTAATTGTGTCGACAGCGAATTCAATGATGTATCCTTCCAGAATACTATCTACCCAGACCTCGACAGCTCTTGACGCCTTATTGTTGAACCTTTTTAGCTACTAGATCAATTCTGGGGTCTGATGATCAGGTTCACCTCCTTGGAAATTTTTCTTCTGGAAAGTCAGCTGTGCCAACCACTCATGCAACAAGATCAGAAATTCGCAGAAGAATACTTTGTGGATATCATAGTAAATGTACTTCTGCAACCATTCACTTGTCGTACGCCCAGGATTCTGATTTTCTTCTTCTACGAACTCTCGCGTATTCTGATCAAACCAGTCTTGAATATCCGGTTTCGTTGGATGCCATAGCATGTCCTCTTATTTTCTTCTTCAGGGTCCTGGCAATGGAACCATTTGTTGACACATTTTTATCGACAGGGGTTCACTTCACACTGTTGTCAACAAAGATTGACCAGACACCCTTAAGCATCGACCCATAAAGGTTTTACCCTTTCCAGCAACACCCATAGAGCGAGTGAGGTCTCACCCGAGATTTCTAAGGGGGGCTGTAGGAACCAAGTTTCCATAGTTTGGAGAAGACATATGCTATTCCACTCTCAATCAACAAAATCCATAGATTTGCATTCACATTAAAATATCACATTATCGCCCTAGTAATCCTTACTTGCATCATCATCTCATACTTAACGAATTAAACAAATCAATAAAGCATGTTTGAGGAATCTGTGATACATAACATATCTGCGAAAATATCTAATGCGATCTCAAGTCAAACATCATATTGCGATAAACAGAATATAGATATGCACATTACTCATAATATAGAACCAAACCCAGATAAATGCTCCATAGATCAATCCAAAAGACAGAAACACAACAGATGCTAAGATATCATCTCATATTTCACAACTTAGGAAAATGCCCTTAGGCTTACAATCACACAAAAGGTTCTTCTCCTCAGATCTTCCCATCCATTCTCTTTTTCTCCCTCTTCTAAAAATTACAATCTCATTTCTATTTATAGTTGCACTTGGTCGTTACAAATGGTCCTAATGAGCCATCGCTAACTAACTTGGACCAAAACTTCCGCTTCCGTCAACTCCTTATCCTTCGCGAATGGTATTTTTCCTTCGTCGATGACCCCTTTGTCGTCGTCGGCTCCGCATTTCTTGCACTCTATCCCTATTCCAACAAGGAGGGTTTTCCCCAAGCTCAACTAGTTCGAGACCGAACTCCCAATATTCAGATCTCGTCGGGGACATGCACTGAGAAATCACAAGAGAAGAAGGCTATGATACCATTGATCTGGATTTATGTGAGGATAAAATGTAAGAGCATATATATATTCACATACACATATATATGGCAAGAAAAACAGCGGTAGAGTAAACTCATATTCTATTAAATGAATGAAATTGAACAAACTGTAAAATAAAAGCAGCTAGAATGGTGGTAGCTATATCTTTGAGAAGAGATGTGGCGGCTATGCTCATTCATGACAAGTTGAATACAAGAAAAGGATGAAAGAGCCTATTTATAATAAGCATGAGGGAAGGAACCCTAAACATCCAAAAACCTAACCCTAGAATATGAATCGTCATAAAGTTTGTGGCCCCAAGGTGGTCAGTTGAATAGTCAACTTCTCAGGGTCATAATTTTTGCATACGATCTCTGTTTGGGGCGCTCGATAGTGAGTTGGAAAGGTCTATCCGAGATATGCAAATTTCGACTGGGGGCCAATGTATGCTATTGGAAATCATTGTCCCCCTCGGATCTCCAATAAACATTGTTTAGGGCCTCAAAACGGCCTCAGAAGTTTGGGACCCGAAAAAATGTAGAAAAATTATCCTTTTCTTAAAGTTAATAATTGCTTGGTTCTCCATGGCCCAGTCTATCCCCAGCAGTACCGCATAGGGACTGGTATTATCCACAATTTCAATGACATCAAAGTCTGCATACGTTCTGAGTCCTTCAATTTCAACCAGAAGTTGACATACCCGACCGAGCGGGGTGACCTTGCTCTAGTTCGCCAGTCGCAGTTGTACTAGTGACCAGGTCATCCACGGTTTTCTCATTGTCTCCCATGTTTGTTTAGTCAATATATTCATGTCCAAACCCAAATCTAGAATGATGGAGTCGACATCAAATTCTCCGATCTGTGCCAACATCCACATCTCCCTCCCTGCCTTTCTTTTATGTATTTGATTAACTCTCTGTTCCAGTCGTGCACCTCCTCGTCGTTGTAGTAGACTAGTTATTTTTTCCAATACATCCGGGTCTTTATATTTGGGCAATTCTACTGGATCCTATGGGTACCCAAGAAGCTATAGACTGTCGATTCAGTCGGGTCAAACCGATGAAGGCGAAGAAGCTATTGCGAGATATGTAAATGGATTGAAGTATGCCATACAGGACAAGTTGAGTCTGTCAAGGTTCAGAGCGGTCGGTGAAGCCTACTAGTTAGCTCTGAAGGCAGAAGAGAAACTGTCAAGGAGAACCGCATCAGTCAGAGGGAGGATGATTGGTCGAGGTGCGAAGACTATTTCTGCGAAAGGCCAAAATAGTGGAACCAGGAGAGAATCTGTCGAAGACAACCGACGTGCGGAAGGGAAAGCGACCAGTGTGAAAATGCAGGGAAACCGATGGGACAGTCGAGAGACCCACGTTCAGGGCGCATATGGTCGAACTAGTCCGACAAAAAAGAAAGGAGCTGACAGACCTGTTGTAGTCTATTTTAAGTGTCGAGGGGTAGGACACAAAGCTTATGAATTCCTGGAGAATCTACACGTCGAAGACGAGTCGAATCCCTATCATGTTAGAACAAATTTTCTCTTTACTAGATGCTACTATGCCAGAGATCAAGACAACTTATAGATTCCACTGTGCCAATTAGTGCTACAAAAGGTATATGCACAAGCACCTATTGTTATCATTTCCTCATTTGTATTCCTTATTAAGATCATTCAAAGAACATTAGAGCTCAGTTACCAAAAAAAAATATCATGGAATTGCAAATTGGTGTATTTGATGCAACTTAGGGCTTGCAAATCACAATAAATGTAGCAAAAAAATAATAAGAAATTGCAATTTAAATTTAACACAACATGAATACACACCACAACCATTCTAACATCTTTATTAAAATCATAAAGGGTTTAAAATGCCATTAGAAACTTATTACAACAATTAAGCCTACACTCTATAAGTGTTATAATCACACACTTCTCGCACATGCTACAACACGTAGAGCCAAGCCAAGAGCCTCTAACACATGCTACAACATTTAGAGGCCAAAAGCCTCAATTATGTAAAACTCCCAAATGTTTAAACTATTTGGTTCCAAGGATTTCCATTTCTTAGGGTAACTCAAGAATTTATTTAATTAATTCCACTTCCACATAGCTAAGAATCACCTCTATATGTGCTAGATGCAAACTAGGCTTTATGGTTTGAATAGTCAAAGACAGACTAACAAAACAAACACGTGGAATGGATTCTGATATTTCCATCATGTTTGATTTGGACCTTGGGAGAGAACCTTAAATTCAACATCTTATAACTAAAATTTGTAGGTAGATAGAGTAATATGACCTCTACAACATGCAAGGAGTGGGGTTTCTTTACAACCTTGAAGGACATCAGAAAAATTGTTTCGTGTGGGGGCTAGGCATGTCAACTAACAATCAAGCATAATCATTGGCACTTTGACAAGGGCTTACGCTAGCAAAAAAGATGAGTATAAAGGAGATTTTAGTCTTTGGGGATTCAAATATTGTTGTCTAGAATATGATCGAATGATATCTCTCCCTAATAATCCAAATATCCAGAGAATCATAATCAGGATTCACAATCTTAGGCAAATTTTCGAATCATTAGATTTCTATTAGATCCCAAGGAAGATCAACTCCTTTTCCAACAAAGGAGAAAATAGAGGATTATTCATTTCAAAGGGCGCTCTTGAAAAATGTGGGGGGTGGGCCATCCCCTAAGTTCATGTGCTTCTTATCAAATTTATGAATTCATTATCTAAGTTTGATAACTTGTGTAATTGCAAGGACATGTGGATCCACTTGCAAATACGAATTAACACCCCTCCAGGCTACTATGCTTTTCATTTTATTTGTTGCAGGCTTGAGTTTATGATGTTTCAAGAGAAGGGATGTACAAGTGTGTGTGGGAATAAACTATCCCAAATATATCCCAACATTGGTTTTAGTCTTTATCACTTTTTGTCTGTAGGTCATTTGCTCTAGTTTTGTGGTGGTTAATTCCTGCTTTCCTATGCCTCCTTAGGCGTCATATTCTATTGAGAAATTACAATGCTTTTCATTTCAGTCCTACCCATTCTATGGAAATTATTGGATCTCATCTGAGGTGAATATAATCAAGGTCGATCTTGACTCGCTTGTAAACAACAAAATTAGAGTGACATGTAGTGCCAAGTTAACTCTCGACATTCTTGATAGCTCTTTGAATTTTTATATAGGTCTTCTCTCTAGTTATTCTAGATTGGTATTAGGCTATCAAGTTTTCACTATGAAAATTGTTGGTCCAAAAGAAGGGGTTGTAGTGCCAATGGAAATGCGCCACACAACCATCCCAACATATGCGCATTATGTGAGCATGTTGGTATGAAGAGGGATATCCAGAGAAGTGAAAAAAATTGCGATGATTGTCAAGAGAATATTGATTTGGTTATGAGGAAATGGGGAAATTGGAGGAAAGATTCGGAAACAAGCAATAATACAGAGATGAAAGAAATTAACGAGCTGTAACTAACTTTGACGAAAGCTCAAACTGTGAAGTGTAAAAGATAATTGGTATTCTTGGATATTGATGAGGAATTGCAAAAGCAGAAGCAAGAGGAAGAAGCTACAAAGGTTAAAGAATTACAAGACAAAGTTATGCATTTAGAATTGAGGAAAAGACTGAGTTTGAGAAATTAAGGAATTCCACTTAACACGAAGCATTAGTTGGCACACCCCAAGTGGTTTCCATGGAGGAGTATATAGTGGAGCAGGAAACATGGCACAAAGGATGCCGAGACCCTTCTTTATTATCCTTAATAGTAAGTCAGAGTATACCTAGAGATTATGGATTTCCTTAAATAATTTGTGTACTTTAGTTGTGTTTTGTAAATTTTCCTTACTACTAGGCCAGTTTGTTCACAAGGACACCAATCATAATATGTATTGTTAGAAGATCTAAGGTATAGCTGGACAATTTAGAACTAGCATGTTGGACTTGGGCCTTATAATTGGCCAAGTTTAGATTAAAATATGCTTCAAACTATGTATTTGCAAGATATACAATGAGTCCACAACTATTTTTCCTTTTATTAATATACCAATGTAGTCCATCTTAAATGCGGATCTACAAGCACAGAGAGGGATCTGAGTTTTTGAGGAGTATTTTTTTTTAATCTTAAACTCATGAATATTGATGCCTCTCTTTCTTCATAGATCCAATTTTAAGTTTTAATTTTTTATTTTATAGGCCGATATAGATTTTTTAACTACTTTTCATAATTTTTGATTTTATGAGCCGACATGAATTTATTTTATTACTTTTTTATTTTTATTTTTGTTACATTACGTTATGTGACAACATCTCCCCCATAATAGGCTGTAGAGCACCTCACTCCTCTCGATGCAATGAAATATTCATTCTTATTATAAATAAATAAGAAGTTCATTTATAACATAACCAACTTTCAAATCCAAACATGAAGATTTGAGGCCATGTTGGGTTAAACATTGGACTGTTTTCACTACTAATGGAATAAAACCTATGTTTTCATTAACGTTCGATATGGAGGCTAGGAGCGACCCTTGAACTTAATATATTACGATATAATTTTTTAGGTAGGTAAAGGAATACGTCCTCTCTAAAATATCTTAATTTTCGAGCCAAAATCAAAGATTTGAGGTTGTTCTAGGATAAAATCCTAGCTTGTGTCATTTATTAAACATGAAAATGTGAAATGAAGTAAAGAAATTTCACCAAAACAAAAACTTAAAAGAACTTTCTTTTAATTAACAAGATTTCCAAAACCACAGGGATGCTTCTACATCATATTATCTTGCCTGAAAATAAATTAACTTCTTACTCGCTAGGTTGTTGATAGATCAATAAATGCATATGGTTTGGTATTCTTCATTTTCTTCTTTATTCTATTCAAAACTCTATAGCGCTCATAATCAATCAGCCTTCTTCATTCAACATCCTTCTTCTTCTTCTTCTTCATTTTACTCTTTAGCTCTTAAACCTTTGACTATATGTGACACTTCAACCCTTCATTCAATGCTATAATCGTTTATTTACTTGTCTTCAACATTACTTGTATAACCTATGACAATTCCAACTCATAGTACATTACTTCTCTCTACACTGTTATTACTGCTCATTGCTCCAATTGTTTCTCATCTTCCTTCTTGGTTTCAATCTCCCCACTTTTACAATTGTAACATGCTTGTTATAAATATTTTCTATGTGATCTATTCATTCACCTCCTTTGGTAGATTACTTCTTATTTCTTATTGTATCTGCTCCTTATTCATCTCCACCTCAACCTTCTCCTCCTCAAGCTTCACTTTGCTATCTTCTTCAACTTCTCTTGGTTTGTCCATTAATTTGCATTAGTTTGGACATCTCCATATTCCTCTTTCTCATGTTCAAATCTCACCTTTAGTAGCTACTACATTTTTATGAACATTTCAACTTTATGGTTGTCCTATATTCTCATCTTTTGGATTATTCTACTGCTTTGCTTCATTGTTGACTCTTCTTCTACACTTTTTCCACCGATATTCAAACCAATCATTATATCATCTTTTTCATTTTTATTGTCAATTTTCATGCCAAGAAATTCTTCTAAACTCTCCTCATCTTGTAATATGCATTCATCCATATGTGATCCATAACTATAATAAAATCAACCTTTGTTGTTTTAGGTAAATCATGAACCCCCAACGACACCTCTAAAAATGGTGCTTCCCAACACTCCACTTGGATTCCACTGCAAGATCTCTTGCACATATTTTCTACAAGTTCAACTTTTGTCTCCTCTTCAGGCATGCATTCCACTACCTAGTGCACATTCTCCATTCTCTCCACCTAAAAATGGAGATATTCCGTAATGAAGAATTCGATAAACTTGTGCAAGAAAAGAAATAACAAGAAAATCTAAAACACAAGAAATAACAATGGCGCACACACATAGTACACAAAGTTTTACCTTGTAACCATTAATCAAGAAAACCAACCTAACTAAGAGTTTTTTATCCTCCCTCAATCTCATTATATTATCTTCACTATTTGCAATACAATACTCATAGCATCAGTTGACGTAGCGTCTATCGACAAGGGTTCACTCCGCACTGTCGCCAATAAAATATCAACCCAAACTCCCTTATACACTGGCCCATAAAGGTGTAACCCTTCCCAACAACACTTGCAGAGCACGTGCAGTCTCACCCGAGCTGGATAAGAGGGATGCTGGAACCAATTTTCCGCAATTGTGTAGAGGATATGCACACTTTACCTTCGCACTAACCAGAGATTATAACATTCAGAACATACTATTAACTCATCATTCGCATCTTAAGTCATTCATAGTTTCTAACACATACATTCAGAATAACATACTCAACATACTTATTTCAGATTATGACATATTCGCATTAATCAACAGAAAACATTCACATAACCCAGTATTCATCATCGCATCATTGCACAAAGACAAAATTCATATCATAACCGAACATCTTCATTCATTCATCAAACCTACGGAATTAACCTCGCAGAAACTATCAAGACATCATACCACAGATACGAAACGAACCCAAAAGACATGATTAATCTCCCCAACTTCGATGCCCTTAGGCTTACAATCCTACTCTATTTATATGCTTTTAACTTATTACAAAGTGGTCCACATGACCGACTCAACTAATCTAATAATTCTTGCACTCCCATGAATACCGCAAATGATCCTTCTTTCGCGGAATGACCCTTTTGCTCCGGTCGGCTTCCACACTTCCTGCGGATGTATCCCATGCCAACAGGCCCCCAAAACAAAATTGTGGCTCATCCCGAGCCACCTTAGCTGGACACTACTGGTTTGTACCCATCCTTCATTGTGCTCTATTTCTGAAACTATTCTTGCTGTCTGGAACTCGCTGTTGTGTACTTCTCATCTCCGTTCGTCGATTTCTAGTTCGTTGTCATGTACTTCTTGCAGTCATCCTCTAGTCTCTGGAAACCTTGATCATCTACCTCTTCAGAGTCTGTTGGTTCGCTTCATGTTCGTTCTAGACTGGGGAGAAAGTCATCGACGTCACCAAGGTGGGAAACAGGCCGACTTCTCTAGCACATCTGTTTCACACCTTGTAGTGCTTCCTACCGGGGCCAGAGGGCTGCCGCCCCTATCATTTTGGTGGTCACCAGGACCACGAAGCTTCAAACTGCTACCACATACCTAGAGAATCTCGAATGAAACTTCGCCTTTGTGACACCCGAGTGCCCACGCCTCTTCCTGCTCAAGGCGCTCATGCACACTCGTTGTTCGGGCCCGCAATGCCCCTGGTGTGCTACCGCACGAAATGAAATGGATCATTTCCACAGCCTCCTTAGAATTCCTAACTTATCCAATTACCTAACCTACTCGAAGCATGTATTTCTTGCTTTTGGTAAATACCTCTTTGCTCTGCGAGCCTCTAGTGCATGTATTTATGCATTTCCATCTTCCGGGACGCCTGCCTCGAAAATCATCCGCGAATCCGTTCACCTAATGCACCGATTCTATCATCATTTTTTTCCTGCGTGTGGTGATCGGACTTCCTACGTACGTGATTGATGACCATACTGCTCCCGGCTGCCCTTTGTGTCTCCATCGTGCGAACTGTCATCTGTGGTGCCACCGGCCATGCTGCCACGGTGTATTGCCATGTGCCAAACGTGCTTGGTGTCGGCGTCGATCCAGGCCAACTAACGGTCATACCTGTCATCTGAAAAAGTCCCATCTGCTGACGATTCAGAATGATTACTTATTTGATAGGGTTGCAATCCTGCCGCTGTCGCAGTCCTAACACCAAACTGCAATATGAACCCTCCCTTTTGCACATTCTCTTCCGGCTGGTGCGCCATATACCACATCATATCTTCTATATATGTATATATATTATTATTATTATTATTATTATTATTATTATTTTTAGTCATCATCCGCTCTGCGTCGGATCATGGTGATAGGGCTTCAGCCTACTCCCATTGACTAATTTAGGTAATAGTACACCATTCAAACTTTGTAGTTGTACTGTGCCTCCATTGGTGATAAAAGTGATCATGTATGGTCCCAACCAGTGCATTTGTAACTTAATAGGGTGTTTCGCAAACTTACTATCATACAACAGAACTGTATCCCCATTCTGGAGATGCTTCGTCTTGACATGGAGGTCGTGCCATGCCTTCTGGAGGTCCTTTTCTACCTTTTGATGAAACACTGCGATGAATCGATCTTTGTCAAGTTGTATTATTTGTGTCAATCATTCCTCCAGTGCGCCGTCATCGCTCATCCCTGTTGATGCGGCGATGTGCAAACTCGGTACTATGTATTCCATTGGCATCACTGCTTCCTGGTCGTAAACGAGTTTAAATGGGGTATGGCCAGTCAATCACTTGCATGTGGTGCGATATGCCCAAAGGACCGCTGGGATTTTTAGGTCCCAGTCATCGCAGTTCACATTGCACACCTTGGTGAGAGCATGCTCCAATATCTTATTCAACGCCTCAACTGTCCCATTTTCCTGAGGGTGGTAAGGCGTACTCTTCTTGTGCTAGATCTGAAACTCTTTTGTCATTGTGGCGATTGTTTGGTTGACAAAGTGCGTCGCTTAACAACACTTTTGGACACCCAAACCTGGTGACTACGTTGTTGAATAGGAATCATGCTGCAGTCGCAGCAGAAAAATATTTCACTGGTGTAGCTTCCTCCCAACGCATCAGGTAGTATGTCACAGTGATGATGTAACGTGACCCCATTCTCTTCCCAGGTGGGTTTATGGGTCCTACAAAATAAACGGCCCATTTTTCGAAGGCCTGCAGTATTACTTATGGTACTAGGGGCATTTTGTCTTGACGTGAGGGCTTCCCAGTTCGTTGGCATACGTCGCAGCTCTTGGCATAGTCTGCGGCATCGCCATGCAAAGTTGGACACCATAGCCCTGCTCGAAGGATATTCCTAGCAGTTGCTCGTCCACCGTAATGTCCCCCGACAATTTGTAATATCCCTTTTTCAAATTTTATTAAAATGCCCAATTTTCCACTTTTTTTTCCCAATTTCGACCTTTGACTAGTTTTACTGTTTTGACCTCCAAATCAACCCAAATGCTCCCAAATCTTTTGTAGGAGTGTATGAATGGTATTTAGACTTGAATATAAGGTTCAGGGATGTTTTATGGCCCTCCAAATACTGCTGCAAACTTGATTTGTATTCTGATCAATATATGTAATTTTGACTAGTAATTTGTGCATCAAATCCCCCTCGGGTAACACTGCAAATGGCCTTCCAAATGCCTCCAAACTCCCACAAATTTATGAACAGAGGTATATAATGTGTTAAGTATGTGATTATGGTCTCATATGCACCATTAATTGATTTTTAATACTGTTCTAACTCTCTCACATTCAACAGCAAAAACCCCCAATTCGACCCTTGGGGAAATGGCACTATTTCACCTCCCAATACAACTAAACTGAGTAAAAATGCTTCAAATGCTCAATTACAGTACATGAAACTTGTATAAGACATCCATGGCAATATATTTATCACAAATATATCAGAGAATCATCCATACATTCGAAATCATCATCAATACATTGGCTCACAACAAGGTAGTGGGGAAATGGCATTGTTCTTCCATTAAAAATGAGATTTATACATTTCTACTTGGAATTTCGACCTGAAACTTTTTGGAGATGAAGAACAGAGTATTTAATTCATATTACAAAATAAATGGGGCATTAGAAGCTCCCCCAAAGAGTGCAATAGCTCACCAAAAACGCCCTCCCTCAAGGAGCACGAATATGCCTTCAAAACTGGAAACGGTGGAGAGAAAGTGCTGCACTAAACCAAACCATGAAACTTCCTGTAGCTGCTACCTGCAAATACAAAATCCATTAAAGCACCATGAAAGACCTGAGTGGCCTCTCCAAACACCAACTTGGATGGGAATCTTTCACCCTCGAAATTGGCTAAGGCAAGAAACTAGTCATCCACTAGCTCTCTCTTCACAAATGCAATTTTTCTCAAATCATCAAAAGCCATTCTCATACTTGATTTCTACATTTTATAACCAACATTAGCCTTCAAGGGGTCGAAATCCTCTCAATAGATTCAATAATTTTCCATTTAGAAAATATTCCTCATTTGCCACTTGTCTCCTAGTTCCAACCTTCCATCTTCTCCCAAATTCGAATTTGAGTCTCTTTAGATTCCTCCAACTCCATGAGCGCCTTCTTGAGCCTATTTTTGGGGCTGACATGTCATAATGGTTAGGTGTAAGAAGTCAGGTCTGAATTTTGTCATAAAATGTCATAGATGCTTCATTATTGTTGTCATAAAACTAGGGAATCTAGCCCATGTGTCCACTAGTCTCCAATTTGACTCTTCCTCTCCCATGGAGGTTACTATTCCTTCCCATTTCGACCTAATATGCTCAATGCCATGTGTTATGACTTACCAACTCACCCAAGAGTGTTCACCTTCCCATGAATTCGAATTGGCAAGAGAGAGTTGTCATGTGTCATTGAAAAATCAAGCTAGTGTGGGTCCCACCACCTCCATATGTCTCCAAAACCACTTGCCACCTAGAATTTCTCTTGAATTTATTTATTCATCATATTTATTAAATTCTTGAACCCTTCTAATGTCTAAATATCATTTATTAGTTTCCTTATTACCATCCCACATGTGCCCATCCAACCTAGGAAACTAGTAGGATTGATGGGATTGTCTTACTATGCACTTATTTGAATGGGGACATTACAGTCCTCCCCACCCAAGATTGCTTGTCCTCAAGCAATTTCAAATTTGGATGCTGCAAAATCTTCTCCTCTTCCCATGTGGCATCTTCATTTGGTAAGTCCTTCCATTGCACTAAATATTCTTTGATGATTCTACTCCTCAACCTTCTTTCCCGTGTCTTCAAAATCTTTTCCGGAACAAGTGTGAGCTGACCTTCATCATCCAAAGGAGGAAGTATTTCTGAAGTGATGATTTTTTGACCAAGAGCTTTCTTAAGACAAGAAACATGAAATACATTGTGGATTTTACTCCCTTCCGGAAGTTCTAGTTCATATGCTACTTCTCCAACCTTCCGCACTACCTTGTATGGCCCATAGTACCTTGGTTTTAATTTTTCTGCTCCATTCTTTTTGAGAGATGTTTGTTTATAGGGATGCAACCTTAAATATACTAAATCATTGACTTGAAAGGTTCTCTCTTCTCTATGTCTATCAGCATATTGTTTTTGTTGATTTTGAGCAACCTGCAAATTGTCTTTCAAGAGCTTTAAAATTTCTTGGCTCTCTTCCACCCAATCTTTAGCCTTTGGGGCTCTACTATCACCAAATATAATGTCAGCAAATGTAAGTGCATCATAACCATATAATGCTTTGAAAGGAGACATTCCTATTGACATATGATAGGTGGTGTTGTAGCAAAACTCACCCAAGTGTAGCCATTTTGCCCATGCTTTTTGCTGCCCTCCCACATAGTTTCTTAGGTATCCTTCCAACCATTGGTTTACCCTCTCTGTTTGTCCATCAGTTTGTGGATGATAGCTGGTACTTGGAGTCAATTGAGTGCCTACCAATCTAAAAAGTTCTTGCCAAAAAGCACCCATGAATCTACTATCTCTATCACTGACAATGCTCTTGGGGAGCCCATGCAATCTGAAGATTTCTTTGAAAAAAATATCAGCCACTTGTGCAGCACTAAAAGATGATGTAACAGCAAGGAAATGAGCAAATTTTGTCAACCTATCAACTACCACATAGATGCAATCCTTACCTAAGGATTTAGGCAATCCGGTGATGAAATCCATGGAAATACTGTCCCATTTTTGCTCCGGAATGGGCAATGGTTGTAATAGGCCGGCTGGACATGTAAGTTCTGATTTGTTTTGTTGACATGCTTTACATTCATTCACATACTTCTGAACATCTTCCTTCATCCCCTTCCAAAAAAATCTTTGCCTCAACTGTCTATAAGTTTTGAAGATCCCCGGATGGCCCGCTAGTGGGGAATCATGTGCTTCTTGCAAAATTCGGTACTTGAGCTTGGAGTTATGAACTAAATAAATTCTTCCCTTATAATATATCAGCCCATTCAAAATCCTATAATTATCATCCCCTTTGATTCCATCCAACACATCACAAGCAAATTTGTCTTTGGCATATTCAACTAGTAGCATGTTTTTCCAATCCTGGGCAATATCCATGAGAGAAAAGGAAGGCCTTCTTGACAAAGCATCTGCTACTATATTATTCTTTCCTTTGACATATTCAATATCAAAATCATAAGCTTGAATCTTGCTTACCCACTTTTGTTTCCTTTCATTTAGATCCTTTTGGGTGAGAAAGTGTCTTAGACTATTATGGTCAGTTTTCACCACAAACTTGCTGCCCACCAAGTATTGTCTGAATTTGGCCAATGCATGCATAATGGCCAGCATTTCTTTATCATAGATGGAGTAAAGTTTTTCATGAGGCTGCAACTTTCTGCTCTCAAAGGCTATGGGGTGTTGGCCTTGCTTTAGGACAACCCCTATTCCTCCACCTGAAGCATCACATTCCACAACAAAAGGTTTAGTAAAATCAGGAAGTGCAAGTATGGGACAACTACTCATTACCTCTTTCATTTTTTGGAATGTTTTTTCAGACTCTTCATCCCACTTGAAAGCATCCTTCTTAGTCAAATCAGTGAGTGGAGAAGTCAACTTGGAGAACCCTTTCACAAATTTTCTGTAGTAGGTGCATATGCCAATAAAGCCTCTCAATTCGGTAATATTTTTTGGTGATGGCCATTCCAAGATAGCCCTGATTTTTTCCATGTGTACCTTCACTCCTTCTTGCCCAATAATGTGCCCAAGATACAGTAGTTCTTTCATCCCAAACTCACATTTTGATAATTTAGCAAATAAGGACTCTTCTTGCAAGATTTTCAACACAATCTCTAACTGTTGCAAATGCTCTTCCCATGTTTTACTGTAAATGAGAATATCATCAAAGAAAACCAAAACAAACCTTCTTAGTTGCTTGCAAAATATCCTATTCATACATGCTTGAAAGGTGGCTGGAGCATTAGTTAACCCAAAAGGCATGACAAGAAATTCAAAGTGGCCAAAATGACATCGAAAAGCGGTCTTTTGCACATCTTCATCTTTCATTCGAATTTGGTGATACCCTGATCTAAGGTCAATTTTTGAGAAGTATTTGGCCCCATGTAGCTCATCCATGAGCTCATCAATCCTAGGAATAGGATACCTATTCTTGATAGTCTTTTTGTTCAAGGCTCTGAAATCTATGCACATTCTCAATGTTCCATCTTTTTTCTTCACTAGCACTACTGAAGAAGCATAAGGGCTAGAGCTTGGTCTAATGAGACCCAACTCTAGGAGTTCTTGGATAGCTTTTTCAATCTCATCTCTAAACCTTTTAGGATGTCTATAAGGTGGTATTTGAATGGGTGAAGTACCCTCCTCCAAAACAATACTGTGCTCAACCCCCCTATCTGGTGGCCTACCATGTGGAAGGTCTCTAAAAACCTTTTCATATTTTTGCAAAAGTCTCTCTATCTCCTTTGGGTGTTTGACAATATTTATAGTTGGCTTGGGAGATGTAATATGACATTCAGCAGCCCATTCTATATCCCCATTCCTCAATATAGATCTCATGCTATTGCAAGTCACTACTTGATTTGGATAAGTGTGTTGCCCTCTCGCAACTCTTTGTACTCCTTTTGAATCTTGGAATTTCATTTCGGGAATTTGATAATTTACTGTATGCTCTCCTATTGAATACAACCATTGCACTCCCAAAACCACATTAGTATCAGCAACATCAACCACATAAAAACTATCAACAAAAGTATAGTTACCTACGGTGACTTGCAGCTTTGGAACCCATGTTTTGCATTGCATTGTGTTGTGACCGGGAATGACAACTGTGAAGCCATCAAATGGTTCAATAGGTATCTTTCTTTTCTCTACCATCTCTGCATCAATGAAGTTATGAGTGGCTCCTCCATCTACCAAAACTGAAGTTCTTTGTCCTTGTACCACACCTTTGCATCGGATAGTATGATAGCGAGGTACTGCTGAAAGCACTGCCATTCTTGCTTTGTCCGGTGAAGGCTGATTTTCTTCTTGTCTTTCCTCTTCTACTGCTGTCTCATATGCCTCTTCTTGATCTGAAATATGTCCATCTTCATCCATGCCCCCATCATACCCCTCATTATCAGAAAATACTTCTATGTATTGAGCCTTTCCTTTGGTACATTTGTGCCCCGGTGTCCATGGTTGGAAGCATGTGAAGCATAGTTTCTTTTTTCTAAGTTCATCCCTGTTTAGTCCCTCTTTTTTATTCCTCTCAAATGACTCTCTTTGCCAAGGTTTCTTATCATATCCATCCCTTTGCCAAGGTTTCTTTTCAAATTTATAGCTAGGCTTAGGAGGAAATCTCGTTCTAGGAAGCACATTTTGGAGATCCCTAGTCAAGCTCATTGCATCTTTTAATGTAGTTGGCTTGTGGGATTTGACCAAACCTCTTAAGGGTTCATCCAAACCTTCAGTGAACAGCAATACTAATCTTCCCATAGATACATCAGCCACCTTGACTGATAATTTTTGAAAGTCCAACATATATTCGGTAGGGGACCCAGTTTGCTTCAATTGAGCTAGTTCTTTGAAAGGCAATTCTGGATCTTTTTGTTCAAATCTTTCTAGTACCCTGTCAACAAATTCTCCATATGTTTTAACCTGATTATGACCCAAGGTTTTCAGCCCATGAAACCACCATTCATTGGCATCTCCTTCCAAATGCAAAATGGCCATTTTTAATGCATCCTCTTCCAACATAGGATTCAGCTGAAAATATACATCCAATTTTTGCACCCAAGTGTTAGCAGAATTTTGAGAAGAACCATCAAAAGTAGGAAGTGACATTTTTCCAATAGCACTATTCAATTCTTTGTTTTGGAATGGACTCCTATTGTCTCCCTTCATTTTAATCTTTTGCATAGCATCAATGTAGTCACTGAGTGGTACACCTCTTTTACACTCTTCATTCAAATCATTCCAATCATTTACTAGTTTCTTGTAATCCAATTCAAGATTGGGTTCTTCTTTGGGTGTGAGAAATTTAGGTGCAGTATGCCTTTGTGTGCTTTGAAATTCATCAGGTCTATTATGAGGTCCTGTACTTGAGAAAATATGCTCATTCCCTTTCATCTTTTCTCCTGAGTGTGAACCACTATTATCTCCTATCATCCCTTTGCCTGAAAGTTGGCTACCCAACAATTCGAAACCTTTCATCATTTGTTTATTCATATCTAGCATAACCATGGTAATTCCTTCAAAACATGGTTTTAAGGCTTCAATAAATTCTTCCTTATGTCTTAATTTTTCCTCCTCCTCTCTACCCATTGTTTTAGAAAAGAACTCTTTTTCTGCTACTATCTCTTCTTCAACCAAAACTTCTTCAAATACTGATTCAAAGGGTGGTGTTTTATTTGTTTGGCTTCTTGTTAATACCATCAGGTGCCAAGACCATGCTCTGATACCACTTGTAATATCCCTTTTTCAAATTTTATTAAAATGCCCAATTTTCCACTTTTTTTTCCCAATTTCGACCTTTGACTAGTTTTACTGTTTTGACCTCCAAATCAACCCAAATGCTCCCAAATCTTCTGTAGGAGTGTATGAATGGTATTTAGACTTGAATATAAGGTTCAGGGATGTTTTATGGCCCTCCAAATACTGCTGCAAACTTGATTTGTATTCTGATCAATATATGTAATTTTGACTAGTAATTTGTGCATCAAATCCCCCTCGGGTAACACTGCAAATGGCCTTCCAAATGCCTCCAAACTCCCACAAATTTATGAATAGAGGTATATAATGTGTTAAGTATGTGATTAAGGTCTCATATGCACCATTAATTGATTTTTAATACTGTTCTAACTCTCTCACATTCAACAGCAAAAACCCCCAATTCGACCCTTGGGGAAATGGCACTATTTCACCTCCCAATACAACTAAACTGAGTAAAAATGCTTCAAATGCTCAAGTACAGTACATGAAACTTGTATAAGACATCCA
This sequence comes from Larix kaempferi, assembly GCA_027924585.1. Taxonomy (NCBI): domain Eukaryota; kingdom Viridiplantae; phylum Streptophyta; class Pinopsida; order Pinales; family Pinaceae; genus Larix; species Larix kaempferi. The sequence continues at coordinate 1,111,677 of BSBM01000012.1, read as the reverse complement.
TGGCAATATATTTATCACAAATATATCATAGAATCATCCATACATTTGAAATCATCATCAATACATTGGCTCACAACAAGGTAGTGGGGAAATGGCATTGTTCTTCCATTAAAAATGAGATTTATACATTTCTACTTGGAATTTCGACCTGAAAATTTTTGGAGATGAAGAACAGAGTATTTAATTCATATTACAAAATAAATTGGGCATTAGAAGCTCCCCCAAAGAGTGCAATAGCTCACCAAAAACGCCCTCCCTCAAGGAGCACGAATATGCCTTCAAAACTGGAAACGGTGGAGAGAAAGTGCTGCACTAAACCAAACCATGAAACTTCCTGTAGATGCTACCTGCAAATACAAACTCCATTAAAGCACCATGAAAGACCTGAGTGGCCTCTCCAAACACCAACTTGGATGGGAATCTTTCACCCTCGAAATTGGCTAAGGCAAGAAACTAGTCATCCACTAGCTCTCTCTTCACAAATGCAATTTTTCTCAAATCATCAAAAGCCATTCTCATACTTGATTTCTACATTTTATAACCAACATTAGCCTTCAAGGGGTCGAAATCCTCTCAATAGATTCAATAATTTTCCATTTAGAAAATATTCCTCATTTGCCACTTGTCTCCTAGTTCCAACCTTCCATCTTCTCCCAAATTCGAATTTGAGTCTCTTTAGATTCCTCCAACTCCATGAGCGCCTTATTGAGCCTATTTTTGGGGCTGACATGTCATAATGGTCAGGTGTAAGAAGTCAGGTCTGAATTTTTTCATAAAATGTCATAGATGCTTCATTATTGTTGTCATAAAACTAGGGAATCTAGCCCATGTGTCCACTAGTCTCCAATTTGACTCTTCCTCTCCCATGGAGGTTACTATTCCTTCCCATTTCGACCTAATATGCTCAATGCCATGTGTTATGACTTACCAACTCACCCAAGAGTGTTCACCTTCCCATGAATTCGAATTGGCAAGAGAGAGTTGCCATGTGTCATTGAAAAATCAAGCTAGTGTGGGTCCCACCACCTCCATATGTCTCCAAAACCACTTGCCACCTAGAATTTCTCTTGAATTTATTTATTCATCATATTTATTAAATTCTTGAACCCTTCTAAAGTCTAAATATCATTTATTAGTTTCCTTATTACCATCCCACATGTGCCCATCCAACCTAGGAAACTAGTAGGATTGATGGGATTGTCTTACTATGCACTTATTTGAATGGGGACATTACACAATTCCATCATGAGACTCCGATAGAATCTGTTCCTGTTCATGCGGAAGGACATATCGTCGCAGAATCTCATCTTGGCCCGTTTTATATAACTCTCCTGCAATTAGATGGAAGTCTGCAGCTCGGACAACTAGCTTCTTCTTTTGGCTGTTAGTGAGCCCGGACGGTGCCTCCCCTATTGCCAAAAATTGAATGATTTCTTCATAGTGGTTGTCGACCATGCCAATCCTAAAAAACTGAGCATCTAGCAATCTGTCATTGATGCTATGTGGTTCCTCTCCTAATTCTATCTATGAGAGATGATCGGGTCCTGCATTCAATTGTCCCGATTTTACGATAAACTCGAAATCGAACTCCTAAAACAGTAATAGCCAGCGGTAGATCTCCCCCCCCAACACAGTTTTGTTCACCAAGTATTTCAGTGCAGAATGATCTGTGAACATCTTGAAGTGGCCCCCTAAGAGGTAATGCCGGAATTTCTGCAAGGCATAGACCATTTCCAACCCTTCTCGCTCGGTGGTCGTATAGTTCTTCTCCACAGTAGATAATTTTCTACTGGCGAATGCTTTCGGGTGGTCAATGTCGTCGGTTCCTGGTTGGGCCAAGATAACGCCAAGTGCGATTGACGATGCATCAATGTGTACGTGGAATTCCTTCTTCCAATCCAGGAATGCGAGGATTAGTGTTGTGACCATCTTCTCCTTCAAGATGTCCAGGCTTTTCTGACATTCCTTGGTCCATTCAAACTTTGCATCCTTCTTTAGTAACTTCTCCATGGGTGCTGCAATGGCTGCATAACCTCAAATGAATTTCCTGTAGTAACCTGTGTGTCCCAATGTCAATCGTAGTTGTTTGGCCGTCGTTGGTGGTGGGAGGTCAACAATGATGGCAATCTTCGCTGGATCTACCAACATTCCTTCACGGTAGACAATGTGTCCCAATAGTATGTCGAACGGAGCCCAAAATATAGATTTTTTGAGGTTCAAGGAAATTTGGTGCTGTCGACAGCGTTCTAGCATGAGTCTTAAGTTCGCGACATGATCCTTGACTAACCCATATACCATCCAATCATCCATGTAGACAGCAAGGAACTTATGAATATAATCTTTGAAGGCTGCTACCACTATTCTGGAAAATATTGCAGGAGCATTCTTTAATTCGAATGGCATCACCGTGTACTGAAAGCATCCCCACTTGATGACAAATGTAGTCTTATGTCGATCTTCTTTCGCAATCTTGATTTGGTGGTAGCCCGAAAATCCGTCCGTAAAGGAATGTATCTCCTGGCCTCCTACGCCTTTGAGTACTTCATCTATGAATGGGGTCGGGAATGGATCATGTAGGCAGGTATCATTCAGTTTCCTTAGGTCGATGCATATGCGTACTTTGTCAGTTTTCTTGTCTTGGACAACCATTGGACTAATCCATTATGATTCCTCCACTGTTTCTATAATGCCTGCCTCCAGCATTCTTTCAAGTTTAGCTTGCACTCGTTCCTTGTATCTCAGGTTTAATCTATATGGCCGCTGCTTAACTGGCTTCGCATTGGGTTTCAGGGGGATCCTCATTTCCCCCAAGTCCCCATAAATTCCCTTCATCTCTGAGAACTTTGTTGGAAACAAATCCTAAAACTCATGCAGTAGGTCAGTTATTGTCGCAATGGTTGACTCGTCCCAGTAGTCACCAATGGTTGCGAATTTTGGGTTTTCCTCCGACCCAATGTTCACCTTCTTGATCTTTAATGGTTGTTGAAATTTGTCCGATGGTATATCTGGTGCCACAACACTGCGACTACCCTCCGATTCTGGTACATACATAGCCCTGGGGTCATCATCATCTTCGGGTTCTCCAGTGACGTTGTAACAGTCCATCAACATTTCTGGTGTTGCGGTCCATTGGAGTGCCATTGGTTGTCCAGTTGGTACCGCTTAAAATATTTTTCCGCGGATCGCCTGTAGCGCAGTGTGGATTAAGGGATTTACGTCTGCGAATGAGAATGTTTGGTTGAATCCAATGGTAAGTTGTTCCCAAGATGTTGTCCCACGTCGTAGTTATGCTGCGACATATCAACTCCACGGTACCTCATCCAATGTGTGTACGAATGCGTGTACCCACTCTTTTCCTGCTCTCGATCCCCATTGATGTTGACAGGCATTGAGATGCACCTTCGGGTCTCCATATCCGTCATATCGCATATGGTTTTCCTTCGTGGCTTCGCCGAACCGAACCTCCATGGGGTGTCGACATAGTGGCCAAGATGTGATGTTTGATTTATGCACTGCCCACCATCACGCGGGAGTAGCCATCAGGGCTTCCTCCAGGGATAGAAGATGTTGTGGCTCTGCCACTCTTTCCTTGAATTCGGTGAGGAACATCTCCAAGTTAGGAAATCCCTCATAGGTAGGTAACTCATACTCCTCCTTGGCTACCATTTGCAAGGACTGTGTTATCCGTGCGCATCTTCGAAAGGACACTTCATGCAACCGGTTCTGTCAATTCTCAAGGGCCTCATCTGAATTAGAGGATGCTGAGGTGTCACTGCGCCATCCTAATTCTCCACTCATAGTGGGATTAACATAATCCTCAGATATGTTATCGAAATTGTCCCACCCTTCCACAAGCTCATCTCTGGATAGCTCCGTATAGCGCAGCCCTTCCGCAGCGTCCAATGGTGCGATGACCCTCATTTCTTGATTCTCGAATGACATTATCCTTTTCTTAAAGTTAATAATTGCTTGGTTCTCCATGGCCCAGTCTATCCCCAGCAGTACCGGATAGGGACTGGTATTATCCACAATTTCAATGACATCAAAGTCTGCATACGTTCTGAGTCCTTCAATTTCAACCGTAAGTTGACAAACCCAACCGAGCGAGGTGACCTTGCTCTGGTTTGCCATTCGTAGCTGTACTAGCGACCAGGTCATCTGCGGTTTTCCCATCGTCTCCCATGTCTGTTTAGTCAATATATTCATGTCCGAACCCAAATCCAAAATGATGGAGTCGACATCAAATTCTCTTATATGTGCCGACATCCAGATCTCCCTGCTTGTCTTTCTTTTATGTATTCGATTAACTCTCTGTTCTAGTCATGCACCTCCTCGTCGTTGTAGTAAACTAGTTATTTCTTCCAATACATCCGGGTATTTATCTTTGGGAAATTCTACTAAATCCCATGGGTACCCAAGAAGCTATAGACTGTCGATTCAGTTGGGTCAAACAGATGAAGGCGAAGAAGCTATTGCGAGATATGTAAATGGATTAAAGTATGCCATATAGGATGAGTTGAGCCCGTCAAGGTTCAAAGCGGTCAATGAATCCTACTACTTAGCTCTGAAGGCAAAAGAGAAACTATCGAGGAGAACCGCATCGGCCAGAGGGAGGATGATTGGTCGAGGTGCGAAGACTATTTCTACGAAAGGCCAAAGTAGCGGAACCATGAGATAATCAGTCTAAGACAACCGACATGTGGAAGGGACAACGACCAGCATGAAAACGCAGGGAAACTGATGGGACGGTCGAGTGACCCGTGTTCAGGGCGCATATGGTCGAACTAGTCCGAAAAAAAAAAAAAAAAAGTTGACAGACCAGTTGTAGTCTATTATAAGTATCAAGGGGTAGGACACAAAGCTTATAAATTCCTAGAGAATCTACACGTGGCATACGAGTCGAAACCCAGAGGTGGATGAGATGACCAAAGCGACGAGAAGACGGATTCGACATCCGATAGTGGTGAGGATGGTCGAAGACGAGGTCGAAACATGACAGCCAGAAGAACGTTGGTTCAGGACAACTGACGCGAAGAGAAGGAGATGATACAACGAAAGGCTATCTTTCGAACTAGAGTGTTGATCAGCGACAGGTATTGCAAAACCATAGTCAACGATGGCAATATAGAGAATTTAGTGTCGACGGAGGTCATCGACAAGTTGGGTTTGAGATGTCAAGAACACCCAAATACATAGAAGATATCCTGGTTATAGAAAGCTCACCATGTGAAGGTAACCAAACATTGCCTGATTAACTTCAAGGTTGGGAAGCTTGAAGAAAGTGTACTCTGCGACGTAGTCCCAATGGACTCATGTCATCTATTGTTAGGGAGACCATGGAAATATGATCGGAATATGATCTATGATGGTCGAGCCAACACAGTCACATTATGGAAAAATGACACACGGAGGACCCTGAAGCCGAAGCAAGAGGATAACGCCAACTGCAAACAGGGCGAAAGAAACTATTGGGAGAAGCGAGTGCTGATGTGCTCAGCCAAGGAATTCCTTGCAGGGGAGGAGAAACAGTCATGATGTTTCACCATCATTCTAAAAGGACCATGTGTCGAGAGGTCGACAATGGAGAACATTATGATCGAAGTCGAAGAGATGCTCGACGCGTTTCGAAGCATAATAGTTGATGAAGCACCGATGGGATTTCCATCGACGATAAGCATTTCCCATCAGATCGACTTGATTCCAGGATCAAGTTTTCCAAACAAGGCACCACATAGAATGATTCCGGAAGAGGGTCAGGAAGTCAATCAACAAGTCCAGGAGTTGTTGGACAGAGGATTGATGAGAAAGAGTCTGAGCCCATGTGCGGTACTAGTTGTACTAGCACCAAAGAAGGGTGGAGAATGGAGGATGTGTATAGACTCGAGAGCCATCAACAAGATCACGATCAAGTACCGATTTCCATTGCTGAGAATGGACAACTTGATGGACTGCTTGAGTGGAGAGAGATACTTCACTAAGATCGACCTGAAAAGTGGTTATCACTAGATCAGGGTCAGAGAGGGCGATGAATGGAAAACAACCTTCAAGACGAAGGAAGGACTGTATGAGTGGTTAGTCATGCCATTCAGATTGACTAATGCACCTAGTACATTCATGAGGTTGATGAATGAAGTACTTAAGCCATTCTTGGGAAAGTTCGTTATAGTATTTCTAGACGACATATTGATATTTAGTCGAACCAAGGTCGAACATGTTAAGATCCTAGTGGGCGGCCATCACTAACATCTCGAGGTTTTGTTGTAACGGTTCGTATCATTTGGTATCAGAGCCACCACACAGGTTCGAGTCACAGAGCAGGTGGAAACGTCGGCATTGCAGTGTTCGTCTTTGGCTCATACGGGTCAAAGGGGACACCACCGTATGGGCGCACATCCATCCCAAAGTCTAGATTGCATAACATGGTGGGATGTTAAGATCCTAGTGGGTGGCCTTCACTAACATCTCGAGGTTTTGGTGTAACGGTTCGTATCAGAACACTTGGAGCACATTCGAAAAATATTGCATAAATTGCAGGAGGAGAAGCTGATGGTGAACCTGCAAAAGTGTTTCTTCATGAAGGAAGAATTGGTGTACTTGGGATTTGTAATCTCGAGTAAAGGGTTAGTGATGGACCCAGAGAAGGTGAAGGCTATATTGGAGTGGCCAGAACCGAAAAGCATGATAGGAGTGTGAAGTTTCCATGGACTTTTAAGTTTCTACAGGAAGTTCATCAGAGGATTCAGTCGGATATGTTGTTAGCGCTCCCAGATTTCGACAAAGTTTTCCAATTCTATTGCGACGCGAGTGGAATGGAAATTGGAGCAGTGTTGAGCCAGGAGGGCTGACCAATTGAATTCTTCAGCAAGAAGTTGAATGAAGCGAAGCAAAAATATTCGATCTACGACTATGAGTTCTATGCTATTGTCCAAGTGTTGAAGAAGTGGAGGCATTATTTGTTACCCAAGGAATTTGTGTTGTACACAGATCACCAAGCACTGAGGTATTTAAACACTCAGTCGAAGTTGAACCAGTGACACATGAAGTGGGTGGAATTCTTGCAGGGATATACCTTTATGTTGCAACATAAGTCGGGCAAATCGAACAAGGTTCTCGGCGTGCTAAGTCAAAGATTTGCATTCCTGAACATGACGACATTTTAGGCAACGGGAATAGAGTCTGTGAAAACAGAGCATGAGACCGACGAAGATTTTTCGAAAGCATGGAAGGCAAGTAGCGAACCATGGAGTGTAGACAAAACTCCATTATTGGATTATTTTATCCAAGAGGGATACCTATTCAAGGGACAACAGTTGTGTATTCCCATAGGATTCGTAAGGGAGAACCTAATCCGAGAATTGCATAGTGGCAGATTAGCAGGTCATTTTGGCATCGACAAGACCAAGGAGTTGATCGAAGAAAAGTATTATTAGCCAGGAATGACGACAGATGTCAGGAAGTGGGTACGATAGTGTCGAGTTTTCCAGTTGGAAAAGGTAAGAAGTCAGAATACGGGGCTGTATGCACCATTACCAGTTACGAATACCCCATGGGAGCACCTGAGCATGGATTTTGTGCTGGGATTGTTGAAGACACATCAAGGAAACGACTCAATCTTCGTTGTAGTCGACAGATTTTTGAAGATGGCACACTTTATTTCGTGTTGGAAGACAAGTGACGCCACAAGAATTGCTAAACTATTCTTCAAGGAGATAGTCACATTGCATGGGTTTTCGAAGAGTATAACGTCGGACAAAGATACCAAGTTTATGGGTCATTTCTGGAGAACCCTATGGAAGAAACTAGACACGAGGTTGTAGTTTAGCTCGGCATATCATCCGCAGACAGATCGATGGACCTAGGTGGTGAACAAAAGTTTGGGAAACCTTCTAAGATGTTTGATGGCCAATGGACCCAAGCAGTGGGAGAACGTGTTAGCGCAAGCAAAATTCGCATATAACAACTCTATGAACTGATCGACATGTATGAGCCCATTCCAGATTGTTCAAGGTCGAAGCCCACATGGAATGGTGGATTTGGTCGAGATACCAATAGAAATCAAGAAGAATGCAGATGGAGAGTCATTTGCAGAGCATATGAAGGAAGTGCATGAATATGTACGCAAGCGCATTGAAAAGAGCAACGCAGCATACAAGTTGAGAGCCGACATGAAGAATAGGTTACAGTCATTTAGCGAAGGAGACTTAGTCTATGCACACTTGAGAAAAGAGAGGTTCGCGACAGGAACATATAACAAGCTGAAGTTGAAGAAGATTGGACCATGTAAGATCTTGAAAACGATTTCGGACAATGCGTATGTGTTGGAGCTGTCGAAAGACTTGAACATATATTCTACATTCAATGTCTCAAATCTGTACAAGTATGAGGAAGGTTCAATAAGCAACAGTGCAAAAGTGTCGAGTATCGAGTGGACGGTGCAGATTCTAGGTCGACACGACAAAGAGGAAATTGCTGAAATGTTGGAGGAACGCGAAGTCGGACGCACGCGAAGTTCACAGAAGAAAGGATATTTAGTTCAATGGAGAGATGATGAATTGAAGGAGGCAACATGGATTTCTGAAGAGGAATTTAGGAGACTGACGGAGCAATCGAGTTCCTTTTCACATGGGGATTCGGATGCAAGAGCATCGGGGCCTAGGAAAAACAGTTGAAGTTGATCGATAGAAGGAGGCTAACCAGAGGGAGTGTCGATGTCCACTGGTGCAAAGTAAACTGGCGATCGAAGCCAGTACGTCGAGCAGAAGTTGTTGATATGCAGTTGACAGAAGTGACAGTTCGAGAGTCACAAGTCTAAGGTCGACAGACAATAGGAAGCGGAGCGAAGGCGTCGAAAGTCGACATATGGTCGAATGACGACACCGACGAAAGCGATGAAGGCCAAGCATGGGGGACGGGGCGGATTGGAAGCTGGGGAGACTAAGTAAAACAGACAAGTAAATTTGAGGGTAATGAAGTGAAATATGGTCGAGACAGGAGATGGGGCCGACAACTGTCAAAGAGTCAGTGAAGCGTAGGAGTCAAGACGACGTACTTAGTAGTCGTTCGTGGTTGTTGAGGAAGTTAAATGCAGTTATGAAGGTGGTTTGGATCATGACAGATGTCACCACAAGAAGATTTTGTGCAGCACGACCATATGGCGCTGACAACTGCAGTTCTGCAGCATCAGGGAGAATTCAACGGACAGAGGGAAGGACGTCTTAGGGAACGAAGTAGACCTCGGGAAGAGCAGCACCAGAGCAAAGTATAAGGGAAGTGCGAAGGCACAGAGGGGGCATTGTTCATTCATTACTCATTGATTTCTTTCATTAAGAAGAGACTGTGAGAGGGAGGAAGATCACACATAGTAGAGAAACACATCGAGAGACAGAGTTTCATTTCTATATATTGTAACAGGCTAAGGCCGACTAGTTTCATAGATTGCTTTGTAGTTAAACATTGTAATTTGATTCAGTTTAATAGAAGAAGCCAACTTCTAGCATTCAGTTCACATCTAGTCTTTGTGAGCATCCGTGTGTTGTTGTGTGTTATTGTTAAGCAAGAGGGTTCGACCAGACCTACCTTTCGCCACTATTGTGCATTCATTTGTGAAAATGGACCTCATTGTAAACTGTGTAGAGAAGCATGCATAACTTTCTTCATCTCACTTGCAATCTGCATAGTTTTAAAGCTTAAATAATGATCCATATGCAAATAAGAATTTCAAGCTTGATCCAAGTTACCCAATTCAAAACATATTATGAACTAATGTCGTCATTCATTGAACGAAACTTAGATTTAATGCTTGAATTACATTCCATATGCAAATAATTGTTAAGGAAATATCTATGATATCAACTTAATGAAGCCGACGCAGAATTAAGGCCTTACCAAATATCTCTGTCTCTGAAAGACATATATTTACAACTCGAAAGAAAGATCTCTAGTCTCAGCGTAATGAAGCCAACATGGTATGAAAGATCTCTGTTTGTAGAATACAGAGATTTACAACTCGAATCAAGTTCAATTCTTCACTTTTTTGTGGAAGTAAAATAAAAAAAATTGTATGCAAAACAATGCCTTGAATTAAAAACCTTAGATATATGTGGTAGGATAGATTATCAAAGTTTCCATGTTCATTTCAGAGATAAAATACAAGGACTCCTAAACATTCTCGAGTAAAATACATAGACATTGGAGCTTAAATTTATGCTAGGAAAACTAAATATTGAATCTCTTGTACCTTAGTTTTCATTCCACAAACTAAATAAGCATCTCAACCTTGAACATTCTTTAAAATCTACTGACTTATAGCTTAAATGTTTACCCAAACAAGGATCACACTAGATATACTTCAAACTATTTTTCTATTCTTGGTTGAATCTTCAGTATTCAATACGAGACCAATAATATTTAGGGCAGCAAAGAAGACTTATTGAATGACTTTATTTTTGTTTTGTTTCTCAGACCAGAATACCTACCAGGCGATCCGCTTGCTAAGAACCTGGAACAACAAGCATTCAAAGCTCATCAATATTATCCATCCTCTGGAACTTGCAAAAGCTCTAGTGTAAATAGAAAATTTCGGTGAGTCCTATGCTCTGAGGTTAGTACATTTAACCTCTGCACCACAAGCTATGACTGAAATGACAAACAATTTTCATTAATCTAGAAATCATGACTGCTAGGCTCGCCACATCTAATGGACAAAACAAAACATATTTAAAGAAAAGTGATAAAACTTGGAACCACATGAAAGACCTACCTGATCTCACACATATCTGAGTAAGAAGAGATGGAAAAAATATAAGGAGCTACTTTAAATACCAACAAGTAATATAAAAAGTGTTATATATATATATTATAATTCCAATAAAGGCTGACCATCTGAGGACCCAAATAACTTGGAAGAATTTGACAAATATTAACTGAAATTGACAAGATGACAACTATCTTAAACATGCATCAATAAACCCAAATAAACCAATGTTATAGATCATATACAACATAGTAATAAATATTTCAGTATAATATTTCTACCTCACACATTGACTATCTTTATTTTATTTAGAGATAATAAATATCAATTCAAGTCAATATTTTCTTTAAAACATAACTTCCCAAGTGAATATACATAAAACACTGAGCAACTCAATATTTTCTTTAAAACATAACTTCCCATTGAGCATATTAATAATAGTTAATATAATTGAGAAACTAGGTTGCGGATCAACAAGGAAGTCACAAACTTGAAAATACCAAAATGATGAATCCTTTTTTTAATTTACAAATTATAACAAAATGTCTTTACAACTTCTCTAAAATTTCATTGACCTTTTCTGCAAGGCATTTGAGGACTTCACATACCTCGGCTTTCATCTGAAGCCGAATGGCTATCACATCAAAGATTGGCAATGGTTGATAAAGAAATTTGAGTCCAGAATCTCTCATTGGACATACCGTCTGTTATCTATAGGTGGCAAATTCACATTGGATAAGTCAGTGCTTTTGGGGATTCTGGTCTATTGGTTCTCTCTTCTCTCGGTGCCCTGCTCGGTGATAAATTCACTTCGAAGACTTCTTTTTAATTTTTTATGGACTGGAGGGTTGAATAAAGCTAATTTGACACTAGTCGGATGGGAAAGGATTTCCTTACCATTAGTCTCTGGAGGATGGGGGATTAAGGACCTAGCTGTTTTTAGTGAAGCTCTGCGGCTTAAGAGATTTTGGCGATCCATTTTTGGCAATTCTCTCTGGTCTCTGGTTATACACCGGAAGTACATTAAAGTTGAGATCTCACATTGGCTGAGGACACCCGGAAAGAAGCTGCATGGGGTTTCACCTTTGTGGAATGGCTTCATGAAAGTGTATTGCTGGTTAGCGGTTGAACTTTGTTGGAAAGTAGGGGACGGGAAGGATGTGGCAATCGGTGTTGATCCCATTTTGGGATTAAGGGATGATTATAAACTTTCTGCTAATTTACTTTTCAGATTAAGAAATGTAGGCCTGATCACTTTGAATTCTATTGTTAAAAATTGTTTGATTGGCTATTGGTTGGATGCTAAGGATTTACATTTGCCTAGGGAGGTGGCCGGTGAGTGTGACTCCTTCCTGCACTCATTGAATGCTACTGGTATTCCAATTGGTTTTGAGATAGACACGGTGGTGTGGGTAGGGAACAAGGCCATGGGCAGGATAACAGCAAGTACAGCTTACAACTATATTATCAAACGCAGATGCTTATTTCCCAATCACTGGTGCTATAAAGTCATTTGGCAATGGTACATGCCTCTCAAACTTAAATGTTTTTTATGGCTACTGTTACAAGATCGGCTGAAAACCTAGGACAATCTCACTTTGATTGGTTGGAAGGGTCCAAGTCAGTGCATCCTCTGCAAATGTTGCTCAGAATCTTCATTACATCTATTTCTGGAATGTTCATTTGTGAAGAGATTGTGGGGAAAATGCTATCAGAATTTTGGCATTAATGTGGTATGGGAAGGTGACAGTGTGGAGTCCTGTCTGAAATCGTGGATTAGAATTTGCAAACCACATACTTCTCTTCCTGTCTTTATATTTTGGTCAGTTTGGAGGATAAGGAATAAGGCCACATTCGAAAACATACTTCCTTGTTTGGATAATGTTTACAGTTCTGGTTTAAGCCACTATTTAAAATTTCAGAATGCTTCAGTCCTACCTGTTCAAAGGAATATTGGCTGTTTTCAACTTATTATAGACAATCCTGTACTTTTTTTTGATGGAGCAGCACATCTGGGAAATTGTGGTGTTGGAGGTGTTATTTTTCTCAATGACGGGCATTACTACACTCTTCGTCTAAATTGTGGTAAAGGAACAAATATGAAGGCGAAACTTGTTGCATTATGGTGTGTGATCTGTGTGGCTAAAGTCTTTGGGCTGGCGAAGGTTAAAATTTTCGATGACTACCGTGTTACTATTAAATGGGCAAGAGGAGAATTTCAGCTGAATGTTATGCATTTGGCAAGTTGGTGTAACAGGATAAAGGCTGAGTTTAGATCTTTCTTATCATTGTCACTTGATCATATTTATAGGGAATATAATTCTCTTGCGGACGAGATGTCTAAATTAGCACTGACGGGTGAGGATGGTTTTCTATTTTGGGAGGAATTATGTGAGAACCAGAAGATTGACTCAGGGAATTTGTATTTTCTGGACTAATTTTCCTGTATCTTTTGTAAGGCTTTAAGTATGTTGTAATGATGTTTGTATTTTGCATTTTGGAGGGATTACTTGATCTTTATGATCATGGGATATTTCTGGGAAGACAATTTTGACTTGTTCATCATGTACTATTTGATTCAGTATTGAATAACAATAGTATGCTTTTTTTTGCGGGAAAAAACTTCTCTAAAATTCACAACTATAAGCAAACAAAAATATTATTTAGTTCTTCCTATGCTCGCCCTCTTTTTTCCTTCTTCCCTTTCTTTTATAGTTTATCTTCCTTGATAACTTGACAGTTATAGAGTTAACTATTTCCTAACAAATAGGATCTCAAATAACTTAAAATAGAATAACACAGTGCTACACAGGTACACGTCCCCAAGGGTAGGAAACACAATTCCATGCCCCCACATGTTTTGGAAACTTGGAAACTCCAATGGAAACATCTCCCCCACATCCCCATTTGAAGAAAATCAAGGAAACACAAAAGGGAAACGTATCCCTCCTAAAAATGGCGTCCCCACGTTTCGTTTGACAGGTTTTTACCAAAAAATATAAAAAAAATGATAAAGGGCCACGCTGTCCACTATTTTCCTTCTCAGTAGCCTCAATTTCATTTCGCTATTCAATATGGTTGTATTTCTGAATTTGTTTTATCAGTTATAGCTTTTGTATGGTTGTATTTCATTTTATTTCACTTGATGTATGCTGTAAACTTGTATTAATCTTTAGATTATAAAATTAAAAACTCTAATGACTTATACTATAACTTTCAATTTTTATATATTCTACTAAAAATTTTGTAGTATTCCTGGTGGGGTCCCCTACGTTGAAGACCTTGACATACTCGTCAACGTTTCCTAAAATTTGGGGGGTACTTGTACATATGTCGTTTTGTGTTTCCTCGCTCCCGTGTCCCTGCATCCCGGAAACTTGGGGGAACATTGGAATAACATGTTATCATTTGCTTATATGAGCAAGTGCACGATCAAGTTGTTGCACCAAACTCCTTCACTTTCCCTGTCGCGTAGAATTCTTCTTTTTCCTTGATGACTGTGCAACTTTCTGAATGGGCAGTGCACATTTATCTTTGTAGCGCAACACCTTTTCCTATTCTTGTTCCGTGGGGTAGGAAAATTATAACATTTGTTTATAGGCAATCTCCACATCTATTTGCAATTCATATGAAATTGGAACGAGAGTCTTCATGGTACCTTTTATAGCACCAAGGATATAAAATTCCTTTTTTTTAGCAATTAAAAATATATATAAATAGACCATGGTGCCTCTTCATCAAGAGGCTTTAACTTATCATACCGTAATTGTTTTTAAATCACAATCCTCGAAACCAACCATTCGAAATTCAGCTGCCCATGGTGACGACCAGGCTTCAAATTTGAAGTCTTCAGGGCCCTTCAGAGGCCATTTTACACGTCATAGAAGATCACCTCAAATTTTACCATTCAAAAAAAAATTAATTTCATGCTAAGCCCGTCAATAATTAAATTAACCACTACTATTTAAAATTGCAACAGAAGGGCAGCTTCAAATTTCACCTGTCGATAATTTTCAGTGGGAAATTGGGAATGTGGCTACTAGCTAGGTGGCTTGGGAGTGGAACTTGATACTCGGTTACTCTCCAATCTCCACGTGTCCAATCATCGATGGATCATGGACCATTGGGCCTCTAATAATATCATTGACCAGCTTACGTGGATGGGCTTACAATGTGCAACCCATGGCTTGAACGCTTCTAAGTTCTCGTGTTAGCGGTGAGGGCTTACATGTTTAACACATTTAATGGCAACAACAACTTTATTAAACATGGTTGGTGGCTCATACGTGTTTCTGGCAGTGGGATTACCAAGTTACCAGTTATCACATACCAATTCATGACTTCTGACTCCGTGAGTTAATTGAGTATTCAATGTATAATATATTATGTTAATGTGCCCCAAATTTGGCATTTCAGACAAACTCCACAATCCAGAAAATTCTTGTAATGTTGCAGGCTGCCGCTCCCACCCATGGCCCCTGCCCGCAGCCTTGTGTTTTCTTTGTTGTATCAAGTTAATCATATCGTCTACGGCTCCCAGCCTCACACCTTGTGTTTTCTTTGTTGTATCAAGTCAATCCTACGGCTCCCAAGTCCCACCTTGTGTTTTCTTTGTTGTATCAAGTCAATGCTCGAATTCCATTCTTCCATGGATCTGACCATCAATATATAATATTACAGGAATACAATCAAGCTTTTGCTTATATCCCTGCTCCACCGTGGTTGAGCTACTTCCAAGTTCCACCTACCCTATCTCTTCCAGGCCTCTAGGAGAGTTTGCAGAGTGAAGCCACCAATGTCAGCCTGCCATAAACATATATAAAGAAATTTGCTTTCTTTGAGGAGCTCAACTTCAAGGTTGACTAGATTGCTGACATCCTATGAATTTAAAGATATGTACATCATTTTATCCATTCATGATCCCATCAATTTTTTTTTTTATTTGATTAAAATTCTATAACTTCAAAGTTCAAACACAATATTATTATTTGATTGAAATTTTGTAACTTCAAACGGGCCTTGAAGGCTTCAAATTTGAAGCCTGGACTAGAGAGTGTTTTTGTCATAAATATATGTCAGAGGTTGTTCAAAACAACATTTATCGATTCCCAAGCAACAACAACAATTGCTTCTTTCTTCATATGTTCTCTGTACACGCATATGATTCCATGTGCTCCTTTCCTTTCCCTATGTTTCCATTGTTTTCACTTTGAAACCAAGTGCTTCCTCGCGCAGCTGCCACTGGCCACGGTTGCAGCCCTACGGGAAACATGTGTGTCCACTGCGCCCCCTAGCTTTACCAAAAATCCTAGGGATTTGGGGAAGTTCCTCCATGCATATAGTTAATGAGTCAGATCAAGAAGCCAAACTTTGTATATAAAACTGTAATGCATGAGCCATTTTCCCCAATTGCTCATTCGTCGACTCAACACTCTGGTACACAGTTTAAGATTCTTGGGATTTATTAATATGAAAACCACCGATGCTACTACACTTACAATCCCAACTAGCTATCGAATTTCAATATGATTGAGAATATGCAACAAGACCCGGTGAAGGACAATGCTGAAAGCTGGCAATTTTCTTAGAATGCCCAGTGCCAACTCCTGTGTTCGACTATACGAACTGGGACAAAAATGTTTTTGTAATCTTGAGTTTTAGAATGGCAGTGCTACTTTACCTTTTGATTTTGTTTCCCTTATCGGTTGGTCTTGAATAGAACAAGAACTTCAACCATATAACAAGAACTTCAACCATCTATGCATCTCCTCTCTACTTGGTCTTCCTACGTTTTACTTATGCTTCACAACCCATCCTCTACTCTGTCATACCACAAAGTTATTATGTATAATGATATCTACGGGGAGGGCTATAGAGAAGAAGCAGCCAAGCACCAGCCAGGGTCCTTAATCAGCTATTGAGAACAAAAGCTTCCTGGAGTCCAATAGTTCTCTTTGTTCAAAGCATAACATAGCATGCAACATGTAAGGAGAGCTTAAACTTATTCTATCCCAAGTGCGTGTGGCATTCATAGTGTTGAATGAAAGATAAAAACATATATTGTTGTCATTGGCATTCAATTCTGGTGTAGGGTACACAATTAGAGTGACAAAGAAACTTGCTAATGGTTTTTAATCCAATCCAACTTCTTTGTTGAACTGTTCTCTCTGATAGACTTGCATGAAGGAGGATTATAAATGGCATAGGAAACCTAGATGTTTGATAGAGGTGCATGAAAGTGAATTATGGTCCTCAATTCAATGAAGTAAAAAAAAGTTACCATTCATATTCTTTCCCTTCACCTTTTTTATTGCCTTTCTTCGTACATCTCTATTGCTCACTAATTTAGCAACAAATATAGACCAGACTCAACGTCCAATGTTTTTGGCTTCTGAAACAATTTCTTCCTTTTTTGGCTTACATGATCATTTTTTCCATTGTTAAGTAGGCTAGATTTTATGTAGGTTGGAATTTGTATTAGTTTGAAGAACCGTCGCTAGTGATTTACAAAGAATGAACTTTTCCAAGAATAAGCATCGTGTTGCTTTTAGAAGAGTTGAAGAACCCAATTCTTCATCAAGCTTGTATTGTTCGAAGCAGCCTACGAACCCATTTTAAGAGGTATTAAATATTATTATACTGGTTAAAAGTTGGAATGGAATTGGGCTAGCAAGCTAACTGTAGCTGCACTGATGCATAAAAAATATCTATAAAATTAGTTATGGCAATTCACACTGAACATCTGGACAGTGGATTTCCGCGTGTCTCCTAAGTTATGTTTCACTAATAAATTCCTCATGTTCAGGCATATCATGAAAAAGTAAAATAGTATTAATTTTGGCTATAGGGATGCAAGTTGGATTGGAATGGGGTTAACAAGTTAACTGTATTATTATATTGGTTAAAAGTCTAAGAGGCAAGATCAATTTGGGAAAGTGTTGAGACAACAAAGGTGGCATAGTGGCTTAGAGACTGAGCCGCTAGATTAGGGCGAAATATTGTTGTGTTATATGACATATATAACGTTCAGTGTTGCCATATCCACTGCAAAATAAAGCCTCTTGACTTTACTACGTAAGTAAACAATAAAATTTTGATGTACTAATACATTTTCAAATGAAAAGAATGACTTATTTTTACATGTAAACATTGAAAGGTTCAATATCTAATAGCCGTTCAAAGTGAAATGGGACCCCAACCTTCAAATTTGATCCCTGGTGACGACAGCCCCAATTTACGAGATGCTAAAAATTGTCCTTAGTACTGCATTTATCATCACAAGTGTCTTCAATTAATTCCTTTTTTACATACACCCACTGCACAGTTTTAACTATACTCACTCTGTCTTCAATTCCGATAGCTATTAAGGCTTCTGGTGTTAGGCTATTTAAGAAAGTAATTATCTTTGTAACATCATCTCACACCTTCTTAATATCCAACTGGGCATTATCTATAGTGATAGCTTATGTTAAGTGATAAAAATTGAAATAAGGTCTGAATTTCATCATGGTGTTAATAATATAATTTTGCTCCATATGAAATTCTGAGCCTCAATCAAATGCTACTTTCCAGGAATTTTTTTTTTTTGCTGTGGAGTTTCCTCCCCAGAACTATTTATAGCTTCATTGTCTCGACTCAAGCGTTCAATTTTTTCAGCAAAGTTGTTTCACCCTTCCATTTGATACCGCCATTATTTCATTTTCATCTTGTCAGCTCGTGCCTCATTTAATGCTTGCCCCTCACACATACCGAGACTTCATCTTTGTTAAAAATCTGCCACGGTACGGATGAATTAATCGGATCAACCGATCCATATATTGTCACCTTTGGTGACATAATAAGTTAATACCATGTCAGAAGAAATACAAACCAATTTTGGGGCTGTATAAATTTTAGGTCAGATTTAGATATGTTACAAACTTACAACACTGACACTATAACATGTTGCAAGGGTGAAATGGCGACCAACTGGAAGGTAGCACTTAACATCCCACCCCAACCTGACAAATGCGTCGCGTGATGTTTAGCGATACGGACACCCGATTCGACAAAACTAATTTATACCGAGGAATCACATTATTACGTAGATACTGAAATGGTCGCTGCCAGTGATCAAATTAGGAGTGTGGGTCTTAATTTTTATTGGAAGGGTATTTGTTTTTGGCGCCATTCAAAGATAAAAGGCAATTTAAATAATTATATTTTAATTGACAAGTATAAATTAATTAAACTCTTCCTCCTAAAAAATGCAACACATAAATATTTTCTATCCAAATATTTATAATCTTAAATAATTGAGCATTATTGAATATCTACATAATAAAATGATATATTTTCAATAAAACCGAACATATTAATTTGACATATATGTAACATTAATTTTACAGTTCATTAAAATAACGCCTAAGAAAAACAATACATAGCTCAAAAAAACATTTAAAAATAATCCTCCATACCAACTAAGTTAGCAACACTAGCATCATAAGTGTCTCGGCATCAAATTTTGTTGTTCAACACTTGTCGCGACAACATATAGGTATGGCATGGAGGGGAAATGGAATCAATCCTAAGTCAACTAGAGCCTTGCGACTCGCTACATGTTTGAGTCTCGACAATCTACCTTTTAAATTGAACCATAACAACAAAAGAAGTTTGTTAATGCCTCGATTTGCAAAAATTCTAGATACATGAGTAATTAAGAGCTCGAGGCTCTAAAATTTGATGTGTTTTTTACCAATCCACAATTCGGTGAATTCATAGTCACTCGCATGAAATTTAAGTTATTTAATGAAAGAATTAATGTATCTAGCTCTATGTCGAAATTGTTTTCCATGCTAATGTGGGCCACTTCCCTCCTTATTGTTTTACCAAAAGGCATGATAATCAGGAAGAAGACTTAAAATTATGGACTTCACCATTAGAGAAGCCTTACAATCACATTGGTAAGGAGTTATAAGAAGATCACAACAATCCAACTTGTCAAATCTCAGATGATAGTGCAAATTAAAGACTTATATGGTAAATTTAATATAAGACTTACTTATAGTTGTCTCTTACTCTATGCGTCTTGACACATTTGATAATTTATGGTTGTCTTTGCGCCTTGAACCAATTGATATTATAAGGTGAGAATGTGCATGCATAATAATCCTTAGTCATGACTATGCGATGAGGATTTAAATGGAAGAGGATGTAAAGACATGTAATTTTTATACATATTTTGGTGGCGAGTGTTGAAGAGAAACGTGGTGAGAAAACACATTTTTTTTAAGAACGAAGGGAGATTACATGATCATGATCATGCCACCCATCAAATTGAAGACAATTACTGAGACAAAAATTGTTTTTTTAAATTTTATTAGTAACCATTGTGGTACTTTGGTCCAAATGTTTTTTCTAACTCATTGTTTCTCCATATTGTGTGCCTAGTGCCACCTCTCTATATCAATGCATAAATCAACCTCATCTTGGTTTGTGGTTCTAGTTGCATGCCATTGAGTGTTGTTTAGAGTTGTCGTGAGTCTGTGACATTCATGCAATAAATGAAGTCTTGTAGAGGAGGACTCATCAAAGGGGAAATTTGAATTTCATTTTGACGAAAAACTAGTGGACATTGGTATCCAGGTTCACATAGGTAGTAGGCACAATGTTTCGGCCTTGTGTTGGGCCTAGTAGTGGTTCTATTATTACAGCCATAGTCATTGACACATTGTCACACCTTAGATCTCAGTCCGAAGTGACTGGGGATTCAGAGTCAAATCCGAGTGGCTAGTACCTCATAGTCATGAGTCATCACTTGTCACCTTGCAAAGCCAAGCACTGAGTGCATGACATGAGTGAGTGAATGTTTATAATTTATGATATTTCCAATATTTTGAATAACAAACGAATTTTATAGAATAAGAATTTCAATATATAAATTGAAATTTATATGGATGGGTAATTTCAAATGTTGCCCTTCTTATTATGAAATATTGATATAAATTATGTCCTTTTAACTTTATAGAAAGGGCTAGAACCCTTTGGAAGGGCCGGGAAGGGTTCAAATTTGAACGACTCGCTCCACCATAACAAACCCTCTGCAAAACCCTCCACGCCGGCAATCTTTCTTTCGATAATCATACCACTGAATCGCACCGCTGACATCACAAGGACTCTCGTTCAATTTTCTTTGCCTCTTGTGTTTAACTTCTGATCTGCCACTTTTCACACCTCTTCCTGTTGATGATATAACACTACTATTTTTCAGCAGCCTGGGAAGTAAATACCACCATATGGAAGTACACACAACGGCCAACAGCCTGCTTGAGAACACTACCAAGCATGCCATTATTATAATCAAAATCGATAAACTTATAGCCATACTGTATCCTTCACTTTCGCATGTGGCGTCCCCTGTAATCCTTCCCTTTCTTTCTGCCGACAGATTCATCTTCTTAGGCTGTAAATTAGGTGTACTACTATTAATGCCTGGGAGCGGAAGCTCTGAGAGGGTAGTGGATTTGATCCCCTGACGTTTGCTAGCATGAGAAGTCACCTTCCTCTCAAAATTAATAAATTTCCATGGCTTGCTGCTCTTAGAATCCAATCCAGCGGAGGTGAAACTAGACTTAGATAGTTGCACGATCGGTCCCGGGATCGAATCTGGTACTTCTTTTTCCTGCCGGATCTCTTGTGGTTTAGGCTGCTCGACCACTGGCGTTTTGGTATCTTTTGCATGGCTTCTTTGGATAGGGTTTTGTGAAACCTTCGGTCTATTTCCGTGAAAAGTAGGCGCCTGGAAGACAAAAATAGCAGAGGGGCAACGTTAGTCACAAATTCCTGCCAATTAAATATATCCAACACTAATAGCCGCTAAAAATAGAAATCATACATTGCTTTTCTGTTTTGTACAGCTTTTGAATCTCGGCCACAACGATTCCGACTCAGATACCACTTTGCTCGCCTCGACTTCCATGGCGGAGCTGAAGCAACTACAGCTGCACTTAGCACCCATGATGTTCGTCTGTCTCAATACAAAAGAATTCGAAGCTGCCCCCTTTATAATGATAATCGACTGAATTCTGTGTCGACAATGTAAAGCTGAGGAAACTGATGGAAAATTTATAGGCGTAGCAGACGCGCGTCATTTGGCCACGTTGATTACGAGAGGGAATATCACAAAGTAGAACCGCGTGGATGTGAAGATGTTGTATGGTTTCTGTTGGTACCTATTGTGAAAAAACAAATGGTTTCTGTTGGTACCTAAACATGTCCCACCCACCCTTTTGGGTTTTACGATTGTATCGTCACAATCACGTTATATTTAATGCCTTAAACCCTACCCTACTAAAAAAAAATTATGTGAGACATGAAACCTATCACTATCACTATGTTACGAAGAAGTCAGCTTTGATAATTCGTGTGTATTCACACCGTCCGATTCTGGGTGAGGAGGTAATATGGTTGTTCAATACACTCAAATTATTTAGATATTACTTGTCAAACCTAATTTTGCACATGGGCTATAATGTACTCCATGCACGTGTGTCACGTGGACTTTATAAAAATGTCTGTCTGTCACGTGGACTTCTTAAAAATTAAGAAGAGGAAGTTGCAAATTTGGAGTTAAAAGCCCTACTAAATAATACCTTTAGTTCATTTAGCCGTGATTTTGATATTAGCTATAAAATATCAATATTTTGTGTTTTTCTTTATTGTATTCAAATAAGTAGTCTCCCGAGAAAATGTCCCTTAAGGAGTTATATGTGAGATGTAAGGTTCAAAGGTTCAAATCCCACCTACATCATTAAAAAATAACAACTAAGTGATATGTAAGGCTTAAAGGGCGGAAACCTGCTTACATAATTAAAACCGATCAAACTCGTAGGGAAGAGAATGAAGGGTAAGGATGAACTAATCTTTCTACAAATAATTATAAGAGGAATTTTACATTGCTTTTTATATTTAAGATATTTTTTTAAAGCATTTTGTCTATATATTTTAAAACTTTTGTACACCAACCACATGTCCAACAATGTTGCGGGAAGTTGAGAATCAATGGGTTTGTGTGCATTGCTGTTAAATGTACCATTGCTATGCAAAATTAGTATCGGGATTGCAGTGTGGATTGCTAAAGTAACTCGAAGGAATTTGGTACTAAAAATGTGGTCAAAGTGAAGCCTTATGAAGTGAAAAATGACTTGCCAAAGGATCTAGGTGGGAGGGTGGCCTCCAAGGAACCCGGTTGACAATGAAAATGAGATTTGGGTGGGAGAGTGGATATCTAACGAACCAACATAACGAATAGAAGGAGAGATGGGTGGGAGTTCATATCTCTAAGGAACTAGTGTGGATCTTGCTTAAAAGGAGAGTTGGGTGGGAGAGTGGATCTCCATGGAAATAGCGTGACCAAGTGAAGGAGAGTTGGGTGGGAGAGTGGATCTCCAAGGAAATAGAGTGACCAAGAGAAGGAGAGTTGGATGGGAAACAAAATCTCAAAATAACCATAATGTATCTTGCTGAAAAATGTGAGCTAGGTGGGTGAAAGGATCCCCAAGGGACCAACATGATGGATCTATGTAGTTATAGTAGGAGAAAACACATTCTTCTTGCACATAGAAAGGATTCTACACTAACTGTAGAACTAAAGTAGGGACAATTCATTTTACTTCGATAAATGCTTCTTGCATGGGGCAAGGATTCCACTACGAGTGCAAAACTAAAGTAGGAAAACTACATACTGGAATGAGTACAACAAGAAACCTTTAAGGAGGCTTCAAGATTAGAAAAAAGGGAGATCTTCATGTGAAAGTAGGGAAAGCAAGGACAATTTAATCATAAAAGGTAATGTTGTGTGTCAGAGTTGAGGTGATTGTAGGGGATAAGTAGGGGAGAGCAAGTGCCCATTGTTAGAGTTAATGAGAATAGCATGTTGTATATGTTATGACCGATGGTTGAGTAAGGTCTAAGGAGAGATTGGAAAACAAGATACAATGGACATGAAAAGGAGAGCGAGTAGAGGGTAAGACAAATGAGCAAAATGAGCAAATTGGCAATTGAGTAGGTGTGCAAAGTAAAGAAAAAAATGAAATGTGCATTATGGTTTGAATGATTTTCTTGTTGGAAAGGTACGATGAGAGTGTTCTTCATGCTTCTTGATGGTTTTCATTGTATTCTAGGGTGGCTTGCAATGAATATGGGCCTCCACACACTTGTGATATTAAGTTTTTGGAGCTAATCTATCATATGAATTTGGAAATCATCCTTTGAAGTATTTGTTGAGGACTGAGTTGAAATTAAGAAAGAATAATGATTGGGGGAGCTTTGATTGACAACCCCAACCAAAGGTCATCAATGATTGCAATGTATGCAAACTGGAAACTGGTGTACATAAATGGATCTCTAAAAAAGAAGTGCAAATGCATGATAGAATGCCTCAACAAAATAATGCAATGGTTGGAGCCTACAACATGTTTTAGGGTTTACTTGAGAGATGTAGAGTGGATCATCATGTTTGAAGCCACATTTGGGAAAAATAGTTTATATCTTGGCAAGAGGATGGATACGTCAAGGCGATGATTTATTGTCTACGATATGATGAGTAGAGCTCCATGATATATCTTGTATAAGTAAGAGTAGAGTAAATGTGTAGCATGCTCGAGAAAAAATAGTGTCAACTGTGGAGAGAAAGGGTAAGCTGGATTGGAAATTTGGGCATGGTTTTGGGATAGAAAAGGTAGAGGCTAGAAACCAAAACCAATATTTGAAAACCTCCTTAGAAAAAAAAAATGGTGTCCTGAAAATCCAAGCTTTTAAGAAACCAACAAAATTGAGTGACGACATATACAACTGAGCGATAGAGGTCAACATGAGATGGTTCTATTTCTAGAATATGACCGAGAAATTAGCATTAATCCAATTGTTACACAAGAGGTTTGGCTCAGTATTATGAACATGTCATGTTGTATGTGTCAATGGTGACACCGAAAAGTTTGCAACATAAGAATCAAATCTAAATAAGTGGCATGCAAAACCCTATGGCAACAATCTAAGGTTGTGTGGAGAGAAATGACTTAGATAAAAAAGTAAAGCAAAAGGTTATACGAGGCCAAGTGCATATAATTGTGTGAGAGTGCCTAAAGAGATAGTTAGTGAAGATAAAATATTGATGGCACAATCTTTGGGTGCGAGGGTGGATGAGCATGTTCTAAGACCATGCTCTTATACCAAATGATAAGGCTTAAAGAGTCTCATCTATGAAAACCAAAACCATGAACAAAAAAAAGCAAACAATATCAATGGAGAAAAAAAGTAACAAGTAAAAACCCATAACTAATTTCTAGCTGTATTACTTGAGCAAATGCCTCTATATGGTATATAGAATGGAAACAGTTAAATTTGACCCTAGCCAAAAGTTCAAGGAGATTCTCAACATGCTTTATTTAAATATTATAATGATAACTACTTCGTAGATCCACGTGCCTTTATGGAGAAGTGCACCCAATCTAATATAGAGAGACGTCACATGTACCATATTATATATCTAGTAACTCCTAAGTTAATGAGTGATTGAGATATTCTCTCGACAAATTGTTAGTATATTAAGATAGTGTACCTATATTATAACAAACCTACAAACCCTAGAAAAAAATTGCACTTTTTATTTAGGGTAAAATGAAAATTACATTCGTCATAAATGTTGTGCACTTCATCAATTAATTCATCATATGGATTGTTTAGATATTCAAAATTGACCTTACTTTGATAACAAAACTAGCCTTCGTAGATAAGCCAAAAACCATTCAGATTTTGATCAATCAAGCCCAAAATCCTCAAAACCATGAAGTTCAAAGCTATATAAGTTCTAAAACTAAAACTCTAATTCTCAAGATCCAATGAGCTCATAACTTATAATATCTACCAGGATTCGTTTGCATAAAAATATGTCGAAAGCTCACGGTCCATGAATCATAGCTTCAAAAGTCTTTATATCAAAAAAGAAGAATTGGTTCTTTAATCTTCAACAGTGCCCAGTCAGGCTCTTAGTGTTCATAAATATCATATCTTAATTCTTCCACTAGTTTACCTTGTTCTTTTGTTAATCTAAACTTTGACAACTCATCCACCATTTGATTTAATTCTCTATAAATAAACTTGAAAGAAATCGTGTCAAAAACACTAATAGCATTCTTAAGTTCTAAATCCATATTTAGAATATTGATAGCCTCAATAGAATGATCCTGGTTCATCCAATTTATAACCAATTGAGTATCACCATAAATGTACAACTATCTTAATCCTCATCGACAAGCCTCCCTCATTATATCTCGCAAAGCAAGTGTTATAACTAAATTTGGCACTTCTCCGTCTATGACGACACTTCCATGTTGTGATATCATGACAACACTTTCTTGATGACACTTCATGAAGCTACTGGTGGTCACACAAAAGGAAACTATGGATGGAAGAGCCATATTTAGGTGCTCAGTAGGATGGCCTTAAATTATACATGGTTTATCCAACAGTTTGGGAGTTTTTGACCACATTTGGAGACCAAAACAACTCCTGAAAAGCCTTCAAAATGGCATTTTTCATGTTTTTTCACCCACGTGCTTGTTGCACATGGCTCACTCGTGTGTGGTGCGCACCTTTCCCCTTTCCCACCAGCGTGTGCCTTTAAAAAATCCCCAAAATATAAAACAAACTCAAATTTGGGGCAGTTTGGGTGGTTTTGGAAACCTCCTCCTCGAATACAACTGCTCCCTCCTCGACCCAACCATATTCTTCCACTATAAAAGAGGGGGAGATTGGCCATGAAGGGGACACTTAGCCTAATTAATGTTACACTGGAGAAATTCTCAGTCCCTTCCCCATCATTTGTGCCTAATACATTTGATTTGAGGTTGGGATTCTTGGAGAAGAGACGCAGGAGATCCTGAATTGAAGGTTTCATGACGTGCTTGAATAGAAGGAAGGTAATTTTGTACTTGCTTCATTCATTAATGAAAGAATAGACATTCTTCCCTTCCCAAACAACTGTATTCATGTTTATCTCATATTTGATTGCTAGTTGTTGTTCATTATATTAGCTTTATATGTTCTATTTGAACTTCAATTATTTATTTGTAGTCAAATATGTTTGAGAAAGGTTTTGAATTGGTTTAGCAGGTTCTTTGATTGGATGTCAAGAATGAAGTTCAAGGATTCAAGGATAAAGCTAGGATCAACCTTTAGAAATAAGTTACAAACCCTCTTAACTTCCAAACTCTCTGAGTTACTTTGATTGTTGCAAAACCTTAGATGTCTGTTTTTTCCAACCCTAGTATGTTGGTGGCCTCACCCCAGCCATAGGACTATTTTCCTAACGACATAATTGGTGACTCCGCTGGTGAGAAGCCTGTTTGTTATGGGGTTTCAAAGGTTATTTTTCTAGTTTACTTGAAGCTCTGAGTTTAATTTCAAGTTAGGAATGGTCTTAGGGAATTAATAGACCCTTCCACTGTCAATTTTTTAGTTGGATTTGGTTTTTGGAGACTTACAGTACCCATGCGTAGGCGACCCTTATGAAAGGTGTGTGTCTGCTAGATACACGCAGGTGATGGTCTTCTCACTAGCGTGTTACACCCTACTGTGATAGTACTTCACCGGCATTTTCCTCCTGTAGGTGGTGTTTTTAATTTTGGATTTGCTTGTGAGGTTTTGGTTGGAATTTTGAAGGTCTTTGCTGGTCTTTGGTCTATTTAGAACCCCTTGGAAGTGGTATCTGTGTCTTTTGATTGATCTTAACTTGGTTTTTGGGATCTTCTTGAGCCAAGTTGGAACTCTTTGAACCAAGTTGGAGCTTGTTGACCCAATTTGGATCTGTTTGAACCTATTTGTTCCTATATGAGTTGATTTGAAACCTATTGAGGGTGTTTGAGTCAATTTGTACCTTTTTGAGTGAAAAATCCTCTTTTGGTAGGGTTCTTTATCTCTTTGAGTTTCTATGTTTTTGGTCATTACTTTGAAGTGAAAGCTCAGGGTTTCTTTTAGTTGTTTAGAACCTTGATCGCATTTGTTGTATGCAGACCTGGCTTTACCAAACCGTGTTTCTTAGTAGGTCTTTTTCCTTGTTTGAGTCTTAAATTTTTCATTTGTACTATTCCCAACTTGTCATGCTTACATGAATGAGAAGTCTAGTGTTTGTGGCTACTTTTATTGTTTGATAAGGATATCAAAAGCTTTTTCATTGATTTGTTTATGTGTTAGTTTGATTTTGGTTTTTGTTTGTCATTTGGAAAAGAGAATAAAAAGTTGGTTCAATTTTGAGTTAGCATTGGTTGAGTACATTGCGAGTGTCTTGAAGGATTTGGAATTGCTTTGTATCGAAAACAAAAATTCTTTAACTTAGTTTCTTTTGTTGAGTTCAAGTTTCAAGTTTGTATTTTGCATGTGTATGTTGTAGGCTTGATTTTGCATTTAGGTTATAAATTTGTAGGTTCCTTATGCATTGAAAAGACCAAAAAATTACATTGTATATGAAAGACTTGCATTTGCATTATGAATCATATCTTTAGGACTTGTGTTGGAAAGAAATTGAAAGTGAAAAGTACATGATTGTGGCAATTAAGTGCTTTGTATTTTAGTTAAAGAACATTCTATCTTTAGTTGCACATGTTTTACTTCTTTTGAAAAGTTTGAAATTGAATTTTTAAGCAAGCAATCAAGAATTTAAGATAGGATCCTAGGTTTTCTTCTAGTTATAAACACACCTAATAACTAAGCTAGGATTTTGGAGGTAGGGAGTTGAGAGATAACTCCTCCAAGATCACAGAAACTTGTCAAACATAGGTGTATTTCATAAGGGAGGAAATCCAACACCGTAAGCATGTGGTCGGGAAGCTCCTCTACCACAAGAGTCAAGCAAGAGGTCGTGTGAGGTTAAGTTGTGGAGAGATCCCTCCGGTACTTAATCGAGCATCAACCAAATATTTTGCGTGTACAGGGTCTTTCGATAGTACATAGTGCTATTGTAGAGTTTCAGGCTTAGTTACCCTACCCATATGCATGATCTCGACCTACGACTATTCCCCGAGGCATTGTCTATGGATTGGTAGCCATAGAATCTTGTCTTTAGGGTCATACACAAGTGCTAGTAGAGGATTTTTGTGACCACCTTGGGTGGACTTAGTTACTGGAGCATTAGTACCCTTAGAGGGTGTTTTCCATATGCATCTAGTAAAACACTTGCACCAAGAAGGGAAACACACCCAGCCTTGGTAACTAGTCTCTGATCTTCATTTATTATACTTGGGCCCTCATCATCCCAGGATGATCTTTGGGAGATCATATCTGGCTCTTCATTGGATTGTGCTTGTATTCAAGTACTATTTCAGTGTGAGAGTTGTTTGTTTGTTTGAGACCTTTCAAGGACCCTTTAGTGTGTGTTTTTTTATTTTATTTTTCTATGGAATTTCTTCTTAGTGTCTTATGCGAGCCACCGTGGCCAATCAACCTCCACGCAGATCCCGAAGAATTCAAGGACACTCTCTTGAATAGATAGTAGTCCCTGCGCCAAGGCGAAGACTAGATTATATTGATCCACCCCCTCAGGGTGCAGAAGAGGAAAACCAAGAACATCAAATAAAACAACCAATAGAAGAAAACAGTTATAGGTCAGATGAGTCTGAGAGTTCTTCTGACGAAGGACATTTTAGAGATACTAGGGAATAATTGCATAACTCTCCTGGATTTCATTCTCCTCGGCCTGAAGAGAACTTAGGTACCATTTCAATTGAGGACCTCTCAAATCCATCTAGAATATTGAACCCACCACAAAGTCCTAGTTTTTCCCAAATAGTTGGTATCAATGTTCCTAATCCATTGGCTAGGAAGTTCAATATGGAAAACGTAGAACAAGTGTTTACTTCATGGGAGGTCACTAATCCAGTTAGGACTCCCCATGTAGGAGGAATTGCTTTAAATATGGAATCCAAAATAGGATCGAGATTGTTTCCCCCATCCTCGATGATACTTACAATACTAGTTCGTCACCTCAATTGAGTTCAAACCCTTTCTCTTTTGGATTCCCTTTTTCAGGCTGTCAACCTATGCCTGCTACTATTCCTCCTAGTTCAACTTTGACCATTGCTTTAGGTAGTGGACTATTTATCCCTTTCCATAATTCCTCACCCTTAAGGGGGCACATGTTTATGCCTAACCCACCCTTCACTAGAGTTGTTTCAAATTTAACCCTACCCCGATTAAGCTTACCCTTCCAATCTGTTGGAAGTATGAGTTCGTGTAACCCGTTCGTACTGAATGTATCGCAAGGTAATTACTTTGTACCAGGGGTAACCAACACTGGATTTCCATGGGGAGAAACTGCCACTCAAGGAAATATCCCTTTTTCTGGGATGGGCAGTTCTAGTACGGCTAACCCTGTTATGACAAGTTCTTTACAAGGAAGCCAACCATTAGGAGGGATGGGAGGGAATTTTGGAACAACTTATCCTTCTTTTCAACACCACTATGGTCAGAATATTTGACAGCCCAACCCAATTTTCATTAATCCTGGAAATCCATATATTCCGGGACAACCATATTCCAACACCAATCAATGGGAAACTGATGCTCTCGGAACCTGGAACACAATGGCTCAGACAAAGTTGCCATTTTTTGCCACTTTAAATTTTAACATGTTATACAACTTGTCGAGAAATTTATACTCAAAACGAGAACTCTAGCCATAAAAACTCATATTTTTGCATAAAAAAACATCAAAAAACAACCTCAAATCAAAAAGTGGTGCTACCGGTAGCACCACTTTTTTTTATGGTTAAAAATATAGACATGGACCAAAACAATCCTTACTGTGGTTTACAAAAACCTTAAAATCAAGCCCTGAATTGTAAAAGTGTGCTACTGGTAGCACACTTTTCCAGAAAATGGCATTATTATGTCATTGTATCATAATTTAAAATTGTATTTATTAATTCTCTTAGCAACACTATATAAAACTAGCACCTAGTTAAATACAATTTTTTCAAGAAAATTTTTAACCTCTCTTTCTATATAAAATAAACGAATTTATAATATTATTCATAATAAAATGATATATTAAATCATAAAACATCTAAGTTATGATATTTGGATGCACAAGGAAGGAAACAATGATAACAATTATTATTGTTGCATCAAAAACACTAAAATACAACCCCAAAGTCCTCTTAAAATTAAATAAAAAATTCAAAAAATGCAAAAATTATTTTAAAAATTTCAAAAAGTAAATTAAAAATAATTTCATAAATGATTTACAACCTTAAAAAAAATTACAAACAAAAAGTTTAAAAAAAAATCAAAATTAAAATAGAACTGAAATTTCAAATTTAAAAAAAAAACAAATTTAAAAAATAAAATAACATTTAAAAAAAAATAAAAAACTTTGAGAATTTTTTTTAAAAAAATACCACAAAATATATAAAAATGTTTAAAAATTTAAAAAAAAATAATTAAAAAATAGAAGAATGTTAAAATTTTAAAATTTTGAAAAAGAATACTAAATTTAAAAAATAAATATATAAAGCTCAATAAAAAGACAAAATTTTTGTTTCTTACTCTATAAAAACCTTAAAAAAAAAAAAAAAATCTCAATTAAAAAAAAAAAACGTAAATTGATTTTAAAACCAAAAAACATATAAAACAAATTAAATTCTAACAAAACAAATTTTAAAAAAATTAAAAAAATCTCAATTAAAAAAAATAAATTGATTTTGAAACAAAACACATATAAAAATATTAAATTCTAACAAAACAAATTTAAAAAAAAACATATTAAAAAATATAATAAAAAATTAAATTAAAAAATAAAATAAAATAAAAATTAAAAATCCCTTCCCTCCCTCCCCTCCCCCTTCCTCCCACGCCTCCCCTCCCCCTTCCTCCCACGCCTCCCCTCCACCATCCCCCACAACCCCTCCCTCCTTTGCCTCCCCTCCCCCTTCCTCCCACGCCTCCCCTCTGCCATTCCCCACGGTCGCCTCCTCCTTTGCCTCCCCTCCCCGGTCTCCCATCCACCATACCCCATGCCCCCCTCACTCACCCCCGCCCCTCTCCTCCCTCCTCTCCCCCTCCCCACCGCCCTATCCCCCCTCCTTGCCCCCCTATCCACCACTCCCCCTCCTTGCGTCGCCCAAGCGCTGCCCCTTTGTGGTTGCGCGATTCTGAGAATTGTGTTGCCCGGTTGATGGCGGTCTGGGTAGTGGGCGGGGTGTGGGGAGTGGTGGATAGGGGGGCGGGGAGGGGGGATAGGGCGGTGGGGAGGGTGAGAGGAGGGAGGAGAGGGGCGGGGGGTAGAGAAGGGAGCGGGGGGTATGGTGGATGGGAGCCGGGGGAGGAAGGGGGAGGGGAGGCGGAGGAGGGAGTGGTCGTGGGTGATGGTGGAGGGGAGGCGTGGGAGGAAGGGAGGGAGACAGAGGAGGGAGGGAGGGAGACAGAGGAGGGAGAGTGTTTTTTATTTTATTTTTTTAAATGTTTTTTTTTAATTTAAATTTTTATTATGATTTTTATTTTCAATTTAATTTTGTATATATTTTTGTTAATGTTTTGTTAAAAAAAATTGTATGGTTTTTAAATTTTGTATTTTAATTGTTTTTTTTTGTTTTTTAATTGAAAATATTATTTTTCAATTATAATTTGTTAAAAAATTGTTTTTTTTTTTTAATTTCTTTATAATTTTTTTTTTTTTTTTTTTTTTAATTTAGTTTCTAGTTTTTATTAAAAATTCTTAATTTTTTAAAAATTATGTTTTTTTTTTTTAATTTTGATTTTGATTTTGTTTTTAAGTTTTTATTTTTATTTTTTTGGGTGTTTTTTCAATTTCTTTTAATCTTTAATTAAAATAGTTGAAAATGAATAAAAAATGGTTAAAATTGTTTTTATTTTCTATTTTGTTTTACAAATTTTCCTATCTAAATTACTTATTTAAAATAAAAGTTCAAAGAAAAACTTGAAAAAATATATATATATTTCATTCTATCTACCTTTTAAAAGTTAAAAAAAATTGAAAATTGATATAATTTTTCGTTATGACTTGCTACTAAAGGTATATTTTTTTGTAAATGTCGAAAAAACGCGTTCGTAAAAAAAAAAAAAAAATTACCAAGAAGTTCTCAAAATCACAAAAAAATGGCTCAAAATGAATAATGGTGCCACCAGTATACACACTTTCTGAACTGAAGGTAAAAACAACTACTAAAATTTACCCCCAAAAAAACAAGAACAATGTCGGGTTCTCATCAAGTTGTATAACATGTTTTTTTCCCGATCTTTCAAAATTGACTAATGATCTAGTGTTACATGACCCAAGATGGCCACCCCTACCCACTAAAATTCCTTCAGACATTCCTAAGTTCGAAGGTAATCCCAAGGAATACCCAGCTAACCACGTGACGAATTTTCATCTATGGTATTCATCCAACTCTTTGATGGACGATTCTATTCGAATACCTCTTTTACAAAGGAATTTAACTAGAGTAGCAGCGAAATGGTATATTGATTTACCACGAGCATCTTTTCAAACTTTTAATGCAGTTGCAATGGTATTTTTTAACCACATTCATCTCCCAGTCGTTACGAAACTGGAACCGAGTTAACATTTTTTCGTCAGGATAAATCTACCCATATCTTCAACCACATCCATGAGTGGCAGAGGAGACGTAGTTTGATCAATGCTCAAATCCCTGATGAATTGCTTATCGATTGGTTCATTAAGTCAGTGACACCTGTTATTGCAAAATATGTGGCTCTTTCTGGGGTTCAGACCGAATAGTAGGCTATTATTAAAGCCCAACAATTGGATTTGGTTTATTCCCAATCTAGGATGCTATATGAAATTATGCCCATTTCTCCTAGAGTAGAAGTTGACCCAACGAAACCCATCCCTACACCTCATGTCGATGGTGTGATTGGTGTAGTTGAGAACAATCCATTTAGCCCAGGTAATAACTTGTCAAGTCTAAATTCACCCAAAAATGGTCAAAATAACACACAGAACCTTAAACCCAACCCTCCTTTTGATTTTCTATTAATACAAAACTCTTAGGGAAACCAGCATCCTAGGAAGAAACATAAGAACAAGAAAAAAGGTAATAAGGGGACAAACAATACAACCAACAATAATAATAACAGTAATGCTGGTGAGGAAAATAATGAAAAAGCTAAGACGAAATCCCCTTGCTTATTATGCAAGGAAGATCATCTAACTTATAAATTCCCAAAGATGGAAATGGCTCAGAAGTTATTGGCCCAGTAGGAAGGGTCTTCCTAACCTACTATTTTAACTAATCCATTTCCTCAACATCAGCAACAGATGATTGTTGGTGTTCACCAAAATCCTGTTGCCTCCCTAGGGGGCAACTAGGGAACCTCCTCTCAAGGGGGCAATTCAGGTTTAGGTGAAGTTTTCATGTGTGAAAAAGATATCTATCTCCAAACTAGGAACAAGAATTATGAAGCTAATTCTTCTGGATCCAAAGGTAAGGAACCCATTAATGTTGATAGTGACAATTCTTTACACATAGAGAAGCCTTACAATGATACTATGCCTAGAATACCAAAGGGCGTTCTCAAGAATGTTGCGTATAATCCTAATGCACGTGCTGCTCAACATTATAGTATAGTTGAAGATATGGATCATGATCCATGTGCTATGTCCACGCTCGAGGTAATCCAAAGTTGTCCAACTCAAAGGAAGACCTTACTTCCAGCTTTAGGAGCTCTAGATCCTACAGACAGTCAAGTGATTTCTTTCTATTTTGAGAATTGAAAGCCTCATTTACCTCACCGTGCTACTTTTCAGATCCAAGTTGTATCTGGAAACACTAAGATTCATCAGACAGTTGTAGATGAGGGTGCCTCCACATGAGTCGTGTATTTATCATGTTGGAAGGCTTTAGGATTACCTGACGTGGTTGCTCTCATCACCATGTTGAAAGCTTTTGATGGCCACCCTATCCAACCTCATGGAATTATCCTAGTTTTCCTATAGAGCTAAGGGGCAAAATAGTCAAAGTGGATTTGGAATTGGTTGATTCCCCGATTGATTATAATTTATTACTAGGGAGAAGTTAGACTCAAGTTATGATGCCAGTAGTCTCTTCAATCTTTCGCGTCATCAAGTTTCCTCATGAGGAAAAGATTGTAACAATCAACTAACTAGCCTTAAACAATAATGAGTTCAACCAGGATCATGGATCCAATATTCCTTTAGTAGTTCATTCCGTGAGGAATTGTGAGAATATTGGTGTGGGGATGTATCCTTCTTTAATGGGAAATTTTAATCTTCCCCCACCTGATTTGCAAGTTAATGGATCCCCCACACTTTTCATTATTTGAATATATTAATCTTCCTAGATGTAAACGATTCCTCTGATCCCTCCTTTCTAATCCGCCCATTGATAGGCCCCATTACAAAAGGCCCAAGGTCTCGAACAGTCAATCACTAACTATCCACTAACCCTTCCCAACTTTTCTTTATCAATAAATTTATATGCCTGAGCAAGCACACAACCATAAAAGCTACCTGGAACGTGGGGATATATTTGTGTTAAAAAATCCTTGCATTTCTCACCAATCATATTCTCCATATCATCAAGAAAGGAACTGCATGATACTTTAGCAAGGTTGGATTCTGAAACCAATTTTGTAACCCCTCTTTCACTGTATCGCCACCTCATATATATTTTGCACCTATCCACTACCCTATGTCTAACCACACATTTTTGGCATAAGTACAACATAAAGAGATGAGCAACATCTTCAACTGAAAAATTACACATAAAGCATATCCATAGACCATGGAATTGTTTCTTCTATAAATAGTCCCATGAGGGAATATTAGGCCATATTGCAAACCACATAAAAAGCTTCATTTTCTTTGGGGATTTTACCTTCGAGATAAGATTCTACCACCACCTCTCCTCCTATACTTCTTGATCTATCAAGGAATCATAACCTTTACTCGCCGCATATGTCCCCTCCTCCTTGTTTTGTGACCAAATAAGACTGTTATTCTCGCCCTGCAACTGAATGAATCCATTTTGAAGTTCCAAAATATACATCTCCCATTATTGAATCAAATTTCCCCTTATGTTTAATTGCTCAACACTTTTCCACCCTTGATCCCAACAATTCGATTTATCCTCATTCATCGGCTGAGATAAATAGGCAATGTTTTGGAGATGAATACATTGAATCAACTCATCAGAAATAAAAACTGAACTATTGCATCCCATTATACCATCTCTCCCATTTTGTACCTGTGATCCATTCCCCGCCTTCCAAACCAAACCATTTCTAATTATGGGAAATGATAAAACTAGAGCCTTCCAATGATTTGAACATTTGTTTATGAATTTTCACTAGATTCCTGATCCATTCGATTATAGTCAAAGGAGCTATATATTTATGGGAAATTACTCTTTTCCATAATCCTTTTTTACAAATTAAATTCCACACTTTTAGTTGCCAATTCTTGACTAAATTCCTTGATCATTTTCAAACCCCAACCCCCTTTATGCTTAGGCAATGATATCTGTTGCAATCGATCCAAGTGAATACCAGATGCCTCCTTATTCCCCCTCTAGATAAATCTATGAAGGTACATCAAATTTTATCCAATACCCCCTTCAACAATAGCTAAAAACCACAAATAGACAGGAATTGCATCAAGAACTACATTAACAAGCATCAGTCTTCCTCCCTTGGACAACCATCTATGACCCCAAAAATGTATTATTCGATCAATTTTATAGAGTAACCATTGCCAGTCCTTGCTACAGTATCCATTTGGTTTTAAGATGAAACCCAAATATTTTAACCCTTCATTAAAAAATCAAATGGTGAAAACTAAAATAATTGAACAATTTGTGCCAAGAGAGAATCATGTAAGTCATTGCAGCTAATTGACGACTTTTTTAAATTTACTTCCATTCCTGTCGCTTTATAGTATAACTGTAAGATGCTATTAATCTATCTTAACTCTTCCATCGAGGCCCTGATGAATAGAAAAATGTCATCCACAAATAGTAAGTGGGTTAGATATGCTAAACCACCTACATCTATGCCTTTGATCCGACCATTCCTTCGGATTGTTAACAAATCTCTACTTATCCATTCTACCACCAGCTAAAAGAGATAAGGTGATAGTGGGAAATGTAATATACCAAAAAGTATATTACCATCATTACTTAAATTATTGTTTATTAGCATTAATCTATAATTAGTTTAAATATGAGAAGTCACGATCACTTACATCCACAAACTCTAATTCAGGTGCATACGTTCCTTCCCTCTCCACTCTTTTTCTCTTCTTTTTTATTTATTTTTGGTATACATATCAACATTTTCACATAAATATGAATAATTCACCACATTTACCAAAAAATGTTAAAGGAATACCTAGCACAGTTACCCTACAGAGCCTATATGAATATATGGAGTTAGTAGAGAAACATAGGAAAGAAGGAGAGGCTAAACTTTATGAATATATAGAATCCTTAGAGAAACATAGGGAAGAAAGAGAAGCTAAACTCCATATAGAGTTGAAATCAATGCTCGATAATAAATTTATGTTCTAATCAAGAAGAGCTCCAAAAACAAATAGATGATAAGATAAAAAATTAGAGAACAAGGTAGAGACAATGGAGATCAAACTATATCCAATGGAAACACATAAAACACCCAAACAAGGAGATGCACCTACGGTAGAAAATCTTAAGTTAAAAGATAGGGTTAAAGAGTTAGAGGGAAAAGTAAATCACAACCTAACCCTAGATAATATAGAAGGTAAATTAGATACCAAACCCATTAAAGAGGAAATGAATAAATTGATAGCTTTAGACCATGACCGTAACAAAAGATATTTGAACCTCATAATTTTTTGTTTAAAAGAGGAGGTAGAAGAGGATATATTAGCCATTGTCAAGACATAACTTCACAATAGATTACAAATTGAAACTATCAGTATCACCAAAGCAACAAGGTGAGGGAAATTAATTGAGAATAAAGAAAGACTAATACGGGTTAATGTTAGCTCTACCGAACAAAAATATGATTACTAAGACCTCAATTTTAAAAGGATCGGGAATATTTATAAATGAAGACCTCATTCCATAGGATTAGGTCGAAATAAGAAAGGAGGTCCAAAAGGTAAAAGAAGTTAGGAAGGAGGGAAAATAGGCATTAATTAGAAACATGAACCCTGTTATTCAAGATAGAAACCAAAATAATAATAAATAGCAATTTGACACACTTTTGATCCTCTCCTGGAACTATCGAGGCTTTCCATGGAGCAAAGGCCCCAAGTTAAGTTGGATCTCGAGTGAAATTGATATTATATTATTGGTTGAAACTTGGGAGCGCGATGAATCCAAGGTCCTTAATATAGACGTATATGTCCTTTGGTCAATATGGAATAAGCGTTCATGTCGTAGAGGAATTAAGGGTATATCCTGTTGCATTAGGAAGAACATGTCCCATCATGTTAGGATTTATAAGAAAGACACTTACAACCAATTTATTTGGATAGAGATCACAGACATTAATGACGAAAAAACCTAGATAGCTATTTGTTATTTTGCCCCTATTAATTCTATCTTCTATAAAAAAACAATTTAGATAAAAATTGTCCTTATAATGGTTTAGAACATAATATTTCTAGTCTAAGGAAGGAAGGCAATATCATTTTGATGGGTGACTTCAATGCCCGAACTCGAGTAACCAAGCTATTCTTTTAAGCAATTATTCCAATCCTAATCTTCTTTGGTTAGATGAAGACCTTGAGCTAGCTAATAAGTACAATTTTTTTTTTGAAGATCTAGGTGAAAATTTATTTGGTTCTAAGTTGGTAAATTTTTGTAGTACTCAATATTTGATCATTTGCTGTTCAGACTAACAAAATGGCAAAATTCTAGTCGGATGACTTGTATTCACAAGCTTGGTAGTAGCATGGTAGATTATGTTATTTCTGATATCCCTTTATGCAACAAGTTAATATATTTTGATATCTTAAATGACTATGAGCCTGACTCTGATTATAGGCCTTTAATTATAACTCTCAATATTTCCATGCATAGTGATCCCAAAGAGGAAAACTATCATCTCCAAAAGCACCTGATCTTCAATAAAAATAAAACCGAGCTTTTTCTCCATGATTTAAAAAATGATTTGTTTCCTTTACCTAATATGGATAATATAGAAAATATCTACCATAATTTTACTATAGCCCTCACTTCGTCCATTAGCAAGTTCTCTATTGAAGTCTCGGTTAAAAAGAGAAATAGTAGAACCAACCCTAAGTTGGTATGATCAAGAGTGTAAGAATGCGAGAAAGGAAATTAAGCAAGCTACTGCAGAATCGGTAAAAATGGACAAGATAAATCACTACAAAACCCTAATTAAAAGAAAAAAGACACTATCTTAGTAAACGATGGGAAAATCTCTTACACTTCTCCAAAGTGGCTCCTAAGAAATTGTGGAGGCAAATTCTAACTCGCAAAACAAAAGAAGATAATAAGATTGCTTTAAAAGATTGGAATTCCTATCTTAAAAATATTTATGAATCTTCGGATATCAAAGATAACATTCAAACCCTTCTTACAATGAAAGAAGTTTTCTCGTTGCGCATAGAAAATGGAAAATCCAAAGACATTGAAGGCTACCAAGCAAAAACATTAAAAATTGGGGGGCATGTCCTCATCCCGCACATCCACAAACTCTTTAATCTAGCGGTCAAGCAATGGTTCCCTACACCTTGTATTTAGAGCCTTATTATTCCTATTCTCAAAAGTGGCGATAAAAATAACCCCTCTAATTATCGGACCATTATGATTAGCCCTCTCCTAGCCAAGTTATATGGTATTATCTTAGAAAAGAAGATCAACGAATAACTAGAAATGGAAGGTGAGCGGGCTAAATGCCAAGCAAGTTTTAGAAGGAATCATTCAACCACAGACCACCTCGTTACGCTTAGGATCATTGCAGAGGGATGTCTTAATAATAAGTTTGAACTTTTTTGTTGCTATGTGGACTTTAGGAAATCTTTTGATACAGTGCCTAGAAATAACTTGTGGAATAGGCTAGAGGATCTTAATGTTCCTTTTGAGTTGAGAGTTGCAGTGATAAGGTTATACGAAAAAGTCATTGCCAAATTTAAGAATAATGAGGGCTGGCAATGGATATAAACTGTAATATTGGGGTTAAGCAAGGTTTCCCCCTCTCCCCTACCATTTTTGGCATTTACATCGATAAACTAGAAAGATGTTTAGAAGAAGCATGTTGTGGAGGAACGATCTTAGCTAGGATAGTTATCATCCTCCTTCTTTATTCTGATGATATTATTCTTATGGCAAGGTGTCCCTTTGATCTCGATAAACAATTAAGAATTCTCAAAGATTTATGCTCTAACATGGGTATGACTATTAACACCGACAAGACAAAAGTTATGATCATAAAATCTAAGAAAGACACCTACGCAAATTTTAATTATGATAACACTAAACTAGAGGAAGTGACTTCTTACAAATATCTTGGAATTGATATTCATCACAACCTCAATTGGAACCATAACATTGAGAGAAGAATTAATGGAGGATGGGAAGTTTATTTTGGTCTTGAAAATAACTGTAAATCAGCCAACCTGGTCACGTGGGATGAAAAAAAGTTCCTCTTTGAAATTTTTGCCATCCATGTTATCTTATACGATTGTGAAGTATAGGGGTGCAACATTTCTAGAGAATCTTAGAGAAAGATTAAGCAAACCCATAAGCGGTTTATAACTTATAACCTCAAAATTAAAAGCAATACGCCTTATCCTATTCTCCTCATAAATGGGTCTTTCCCCCATCGAGAGCATGGCTATGACTAGGTACCTGATGTACAAGCACAAGATAAATAACATGGAAAACAAGAGACTTCCTAAAATTGCTTTAAATTCAAGTCAAAACCAACTACGCCTGAGGCATAGTTGGTGTAAAGATACGATGGCTTGGTTAGACCATTGTGGCATTGATGAAAATGACACTTTACAGAATATCGATAATGTCAAAAATATTTTACCCTTAAGTTTAAAGAGAAATTGTGGGGAGAGGAAAATTTAGCGCCTAATTTGGAACATCATAAATATCTCTTGATAGCAGTTAGTTCAAAGAAGAAAATAAGAAAATAAATATTGCCAATATTAGAATGAACTCCCATGAGCTTCATTGTGAGTGGTCACGGGAAATCTCAACAAAGTTTCTCACAATATCATCCAAGCCAAAAGATGTCTCAATGGATTAGAACCCAGGTGGATGTAATAAAATCCATCTATCCCCACCAATAAACCATCGTATCCTTAACAACATTAAAAATAAGTTTAAATTAATACACCTACCTAAATATATTTAAATATAATAAACATCACATTACTTTTAAAGTAAATTTAGTTTTGTCTTCTATAATGTATATATAAATTATGACGGAAAGTGCCTTAAGAGATAATATAGTCTTTTAATTAGATTCGGTTCAATGTATACTTTTTTTTAATACAATAAACGAAGGA
This sequence comes from Larix kaempferi, assembly GCA_027924585.1. NCBI lineage: Eukaryota > Viridiplantae > Streptophyta > Pinopsida > Pinales > Pinaceae > Larix > Larix kaempferi. Next base: position 1,070,365 of record BSBM01000012.1, on the reverse strand, counting down.
AAATGTTTTAGAGATCATACAACTTACATAAAGTGATTACGAATCATGTAAAATATAATTAAAGGTTTACGGAATGGTTTAAATGTGAATTTTATCGTCAAATATAATTAATATACTATTGTGCACTTAGGGGATGAATGCGGCTCATTTATTAGCTGAGTTAGACAATCTTTTTAATAATAAGTTAATAAAAATTATAAATGATTAAATTAAAATGTTATATTAAAACTAAGGATTAAAACAAAGTATAAATATTTATAAAATTAATGAAAATAATAGTGATGATTAGTATTAAATTTAATAAAAAACATTTTTAAATTTATTATAAATCAAAGATAAAGAACCATTCATTAATATATTTATTGAATTTTAATTTTTAATTAATATGTGATGTTTACTATATTTATTTATAATAAAAATTATAATTTCTTTAAATATATTTGTCTTAATTAAAATTTAATTTTAACTCAATTTGAGACCTTAGTTAGTGATTGTTTGCATGAAACTTAATTAATAAAAAATAAAACTGTTAAAAAATAATAATAAAAATTATATAAAAAAGTATATTTAATTTTTTTATTTCAATCTTAAATAATCTTTTATATATATATATATATAAAGAGTTTTATTACATTTTAAAACCACCACAAATTTACCAAAGTTATCACAAAAAGTGGGAGAAAATGATTACAGGCTTTTGGTAACCGAGCCAACAAACTTTTGGAGAAAATTAGTGTCAGGCGTTTGGTAAACCACAGTTTTCTATTAAATAGGGGTTCCCCAGAACCCCTCTCAACTAGCTTTGCATTTTTCAGATTGTATGACGAAGAACCAGCAGCAAAGGTGATTCTTTCTGGTCTCTTAATAAGTTAATACCATGTCAGAAGAAATACAAACAGATTTTGGAGCTGTATAAATTTTAGGTCAGATATAGATATTTTACAAACTTACAACACTGCCACTATAACATGTTGCACGGGTGAAATGGCCATTAACATCCCACCCCAACCTGACAAATGCGTCGCGTGATGTTTAGCGATACGGACACTCGATTCGACAAAACTAATTTATACCGAGGAATCAGATTATTACGTAGATACTGAAATGGCCGCTGCACCATCACAAACCCTCTGCAAAACCCTCCACGCCGGCAATCTTTCTTTCGACAATCACACCACTGAATGGCACCGCTGACATCACAAGGACTCTCGTTCAATTTTCTTTGCCTCCTGTGTTTAACTTCTGATCTGCCACTGTTCACACCTCTTCCTGTTGCTGATATAACACTACTATTTTTCAGCAGCCTGGGAAGTAAATACCACCATATGGAAGTACACACAACGGCCAACAGCCTGCTTGAGAACACTACCAAGCATGCCATTATTATAATCAAAATCGACAAACTTATAGCCATACTGTACCCTTCACCTTCGCATGTGGCGTCCCCTGTAATCCTTTCCTTTCTTTTTGCCGACAGATTCATCTTCTTAGGCTGGAAATTGGGTGTACTACTATTAATGCCTGGGAGCGGAAGCTGTGAGAGGGTAGTGGATTTGATCCCCTGACGTTTGGTAGCATGAGAAATCACCTTCCTCTGAAAATTAATAAATTTCCACGGCTTGCTGCTATTAGAATCCACTCCAGAGGAGGTGAAACTAGACTTAGATAGTTGCTCGATCGGTCCCGGTATCGAATCTGCCACTTCTTTTTTCTGCCGGATCTCTTGTGGTTTAGGCTGCTCGACCACTGGCGTTTTGGTATCTTTTGCATGACTTCTTTGGATAGGGTCTTGTGAAACCTTCGGTCTATTTCCGTGAAAAGCAGGCGCCTGGAAGACAAAAATAGCAGAGGGACAACGTTAGTCACACATTCCTGCCAATTAAATATATCCAACATAATAGCCGCTGATATATGCTAAAAATAGAAATCATACCTTTAAGAGCCGAAACGCCTTGGCGATTCGAACCCACGACCGGCGATCAGACTTTTTCACGGTAACCTCAGCCTCTTCTTCAGTACAAACTTCGAGTTTGCCTGATTTCACCGAAATCTTTGCATCGGATGACTTGGCCTTAATCTCTGCAGCATCGAATCCCAATTGCGTCTTCTTCTTGGTAGGCTGCCGCTCGTTGGATATTGCTTTCCCGACAGGTGACAGAATGACAGGAATCAATTCTCCGTCTCGGGAAATCGAAACAATCCTCACCAGAGCCTTCGATTTCCCGCTGATTAGGCAATTTGGAGAAATCTCCACAGAGTAGTTTGAGAAAGGGGCTGGCTTGGAAGACTGGTTTTTGCTTTTCTGTTTTATACGCCTTTTGAATCTCGGCCACAACGATTCCGATTCAGCTGATACCACTTTGCTCGCCTCGGCTCCCATGGCGGAGCTGAAGCAACTACAGCTGCACTTGGCACCCATGATGTTCGTCTGTCTCAATACAGGAGAATTGGAAGCTTGTTTTCAGAATGGCTGCCCCCTTGTCGATTTGATTTGTCCGTAAATCTGTGTCGACAATGCAAAGCTCAGGAAACTGATGGAAAATTTATAGGCGTAGCAGTCGCGCATCATTTGGCCGCGTTGATCACGAGAGGGAATATCAGAAAGTAGAACCGCGTCACCGCGTGGACGTGAGGGAATAGTTGAAGTAAAGAAGATGCTGTTTGATTTATGTTGGCACCTAAACATGTCCCACCTACCCTTTTGGGTTTTACGATTGTATCGTCAAAATCACTTTATATTTAATGCCTGAAACCCTACCCTACTAAAATCTCCAAATAAAATTATGTGAGACAAGAAACCTATCTGTCTATCACTATCTTGATAATTCATGTGAATGCCGAACAGGGATTATTCACGGTGTGTGATAACTGTCATCGAAATTTTTTCGGCTAGGCACAGTTTCACTTCTTCTTTTCTTCTAGTATTTTAAAATGAACCAAAATCTTAGAGACACAGTTTCATGGCATAATTCCGCAGTAAATAAGATGGAATATTTTATAACCGGATTTAACCAACAAACGACCAGAAAAACGGGGCTATTTGAGTACCAGTTATCCCAGGCCATTATTCACACCGTCCAATTCTTGGTGAGGACTTGGTAATTTAGTTGTTCAATACAATCAAATTATTTAACAAATTTAGATATTATTTGTCAAACCTAATTTTGCACATGGGGACTTGGTAATTTAGTTGTTCAATACAATCAAATTATTTAACAAATTTAGATATTATTTGTCAAACCTAATTTTGCACATGGGCTATAATGTACTCCATGTACGTGTGCCATGTGGACTCGTGTGTAATGTAGACTTTATAAAAAAGTAAGCACATGAAGTTGCAAATTTGATCCGTAATGAGTTAAAGGCCTTACTGAATAATACCTTTAGTTCATTTAGCCATGATTTTGATATCAGCCGCAAAAATATCCATATTTTGTGTTTTTATATTCTATTCAAATAATGAGTCTCCCGTGCAAATGTCAAAACGTATATAAGGCTCAAAGGTTCGAAGCCTACTTATATAATTTAAAAATCACAACTAAGTGATATGTAAGGCTGCAGGGCGGAAAACTTATTTTTTCAGGAAAAAAAAATCATAAACCTTGTATTAATAACCTAAAGGTTACATTCTTTACATGCCTCTCAGATTACTCTAGATTCAAAACTTAAAATAACGGTCCAGAAAATACTTTTAAGAACTGAGCAAAAAGCACATAACTTTTTAAACCTGAGTTGCAAATCCCAAGCTTAATCAATTTGCATAACCATTTAGTGCCTGTGTGTTCGATTCTTCCAGTCTTTATAATATGACTTGAAAAAAAACAGGTTCTTGCATATAGGCATTTACTCCTTGTGTGGCAGATTCTAAACATTTGTTTTAGAAATACTCCTTGTGTGGCAAATACATCATAAAATATTCAAGGAACAGATCTTTGTATGTAAACATTTGTTTTAGAAATACTTTGTAGTATCAATTAAAAACTTACCAGAACGTTAGTATAGGATTTCGAGTCAAAATTCAATGTCACTGTATTTGTAAAAGATTTATACAGGCATTTCTTTATGACAGATAATAACCATTAAACCAGAAAGTTCACCTTGTGTCAGTTTCACAAAAAATTTCAGGGGCATATCTACATCAGCGGCTATCCAAGATCCCACCCCGGCTTAAGATCAGAAGTTGACACCTTCAAGGCTAGTAGTTTCTATAGTAGTTCCTCCGAGCTCTTCAGAAATTATCCACTGACCTTTGCCTAGATTGACATCGTCCTTCAATAATATATCCGTTTCAAAATTCCTTTCCCTCATCACATGATACAACATAATTTCCTCCATTTGATCCTTCAGGATTTTGATCTCATGAATTAGAGGTTGCAGGAATATATGATGAGAGCATAACATTATGTAAAATTGTTTGTTTTACCTCTTAGACTGGCCTTGAAAGATATTTTTTTGTTTATCATGTGTAAAATTCCCCAGCTCCACATGATTCCTAATCTAATTGTGCAGCCCCATCAAAGTAAGACCAAGGCCGATCCTTGATAATCTCTTCCTCCTTAACCTGTCCTATCTGGACATTATGTTGAGGATAACTATGAAGAATCGTAACACATCTTATAACACACGTGAGAGGCGATGAAAAATGGTCTTCAAGAAGGAAATGATCAACCACACCTACCAGGATAGAATAAGAGGGAGCCCTCTAACCTTCCGTAGCTCTGTTCTTTGACACCGGTTAAATAAACATGCATTGATTAAGGATCCTAAGATATCGAATATCGAATATCTTCAGCTATATCGAATATCGAATTGTGGCACCAAAGGTATGGGCATCTCAATCACAATGACCTTATGTTATTGCAGAAAAAGTCTATGGTTGAAGGTCTTTCTGTTATCAAAGATGGTCATATAGAATGTGCTGCATGTGCACTTGGAAAACAACACAGAGAGGAATTTCCTAATCATGAAGAGAAGAGACGGATTGAGTTGCTTGAGTTATTTGTGGACCTATGCAGACCAGATCACTTGGTGGTGCTTAGTATTTTCTCATATTTGTTGATGAAAGATCTAGGTTCACTTGGGTATACTTCATAAGAAGCAAAGGTGATGTCTTTGAATACTTCAAGGAATTCAGGACCAAGGTTGAAAAACATACAAGTAAATGCATTAAAATTCTCAGATCGGATCAAGGGGGTGAGTACACTTCTAGAGCATTCAAAAGCTATTGTACATACAATGGAAGCCTCATACACCTCAGCAAAATGGAGTTGCTGAGAAGAAGAACAGAACACTGGTGGAATGTGCACGTAGCATGCTTCAAGGTAAACACATTTCCAATGGTTTTTGGGCCGAAGCCATTAATACTGCTGTATATTTAAAGAACAAGAGTCCAACAAAGAAATTAAATCTTCTAACACCTTTTGAAGTTTTTCATGGCTATAAACCAGAAATTGGTCATTTAAGAGTATTTGGTTGTAGGGCCTTTGCACACATCCCTAAAGATGATAGAAGAAAATTGGATGCAAAATCTATTGAATGTGTCTTTGTTGGCTATTGTGATGATAATAAGGCATATAAGTTATTTCATCCTAGTTCACACACACTGATTGCAAGTAGAGATGTTGTGTTTCATGAGAATACAGATATAAGTAACATGTTGAATAATTCTGATGAAGGGCAGATCTCAGAGGATAATGTCAAAATAGATAAAATTGTTCAGAAAGGTTCAGGAACAGGGTGATAACATGATTGATACCACCTCAGATGAAGAAACAACAGAAGGCAGAAGAATCATGGATGGAACTCCAATAGGTATTGTAGTACCTAGAATATCAAATCGACAAACTCAACCTCATGTAAAGTTTAGAGATTATGCTTTGATGACTAATGTAATGAGTGCCATAGAACCATTGAATTATGATCAAGCAAAAGATAAAGAAGAATGGGCGAATGCTATGAATGAGGAGTATAATTCTATTATGAGAAATAAAACTTGGGAATTAGTAGAATTGCCCAAAGATAAAGTACCCATAGGATCTAGTAGAATTGCCCAAAGATAAAGTACCCATAGGTTTTTACTTGTTGCTTTTGTTCTCCATTGATATTGTTTGCATTTTGTTAGTTCATGGTTTTGTTTTTCATAGATGAGACCCTTTAATCCTTATCATATGATATAAGAGCATGGTCTTCGAACTTGCTCACCCACCCTCGCACCCAAAGATTGTGCCATCAATATTTGATCCTCGCTAACTATCTCCCTAGGTGCTTTCACACATTTCTATGCACTCGGCCTCATACAACCTCTTGCTTTACCTTCTTATCTAAGTTATTTCTCTCCACAAAACCTTAGATTGTCGCCATAGGGTTGTGCATACCACTTATTTAAATGCGATTCTTATGTTGTAAACTTTTCGGTGTGACCATTGACACGTACACCATGACATGTTCATAATACTGAGGCAAACCTCTTGTGTACCAATTGGATTAGTGCTAATTTCTTGGAAATATTCTAGAAATAGAACCATCTCATGTTGACCTCTATCGCCCAGTTGTATATGTTGTCACTCAATTGTGTTGGTTTCCTAAAAGCCTAGCTTTCCATGACATCATTTTTTTTATTTTCTAAGAAGGTTTTCAAATATTGGTTTTGGTTTCTAACGTCTACCTCTTCTAACCCAAAACCATGCCCAAATTGTCAATCGAGCTGACCCTTTCTCTCCACAATTGACACCATTTTTTTCTCAAGCATGCTACACATTTACTCTACTCTTTCTTATACAAGATATATCGTGGAGCTCTACTCATCATATCTTAGACAAGAAATCATCGCTTTGACATATCCATCCTCTTTCCAAGATATAAACCATTTTCCCCAAATGTGGCTTCAAACATGATGATCTGCTCTACATCTCTCAAGTAAAACCTAAAACATGTTGTCAGCTCCAACCATTGCATTATTTTGGTGACACATTATGTCATGCATTTGCACTTCTTTTGGAGACATCCATTCATGTACACCATCTGCTAGTTTGCATACATTGCAATCATTGATGACCTTTGGTTGCGGCTCTCAAGTAAAGCTCCCCCAATCACTATTATTTCTTAATTTCAACTAATTTATCAACGACTACTTCAAAGGATGATTTCCAAATTTATATGATAGATTAGCTCCCAAAACTTACTATTGCAAGTGTTTAGAGGCCCGTACTATTTGCAGGCCACCCTACAATACAATGAAGACCATCTAGAAGCATGAAGAACACTCTCATCGTACCTGTCCATCAAGAAAATCATTCAACCACAATGCACATTTTGTTTTTTTCTTTACTTTTCACACCTACTCAATTGCCATTTTGCTCATTTGTCTTACCCTCTACCCTCTCTCTTTTTCTTGTCCATTGTATCTTGTTTTCCAATGTCTCCTTAGTCCTTACTCAACCATCAGTCATAACCTATACAACACACTATTCTCATTAACACTAACAAAGGTCAGTTGCTCTCCCCTCCTTATCCCCTACAATCACCTCAACTCTGACACACAACATTACCTTTCATGATTAAATTGTCCTTTCTTTCCCTACTATCACATGAAGATATCCCTTTTTTCCAACCTTGAAGCCACCTTAAAGGTTTCTTGTTGTACTCATTCCAGTATGTAGTTTTCCTACTTCAGTTTTGCACTCGTAATAGAATCCTTGCCCAATGCAAGAAGCCTTTTCCAACGTAAAATGAATTGTCACTACTTTAGTTCTACACTTGGTGTAGAAGCCTTTCTTTGTGCAAGAAGAATTCTTTTTCTCTTACTATAACTACATATATCCATCATGTTGGTCCCTTGAGGATTATTTCACCCACCTAGCTCACATTTTTCAACAAGATCCATTATGGTTCTTTTGAGATTTTCTTTCCCACCCAACTCTCCTTCTCTTGATCATGCTATTTCCTTGGAGATCCACTCTCCCACCCAACTCTCCTTTTAAGCAAGAATCATACTAGTTCCTTAGAGATATGAACTCGCACTCATATCTCCTTCTATTCATCATGTTGGTTCCTTAGATATCCACTCTCCCACCCAAATCTCATTTTCATTGTCAACCTGGTTCCTTGGAGGCCACCCTCCCACCTAGATCCTTTGGAAAATCATTTTTCACTTCACACCTTCACTTTGAGCACATTTTTAGTACCAAATGCACATATTTTATGTTCTAATTCTAACTCTTGGTGATGTCATCTTCATCAATTTTGGACGATTTACTACGGCAATAGCCCATTGATTCTCAACTTCCCACAACATTGTTGGACATGTGGTATACTCTTATTAGTGTACATCAATTTTTAAAATATACACACAAAATGCTTTAAAAACATATCTTAAATATAAAAAGCAATGTAAAATTCCTCTTATAATTATTTTTATAAATATTAGCTCATCCTTACCCTTCATTCTCTTCCCTATGAGATTGGTCGGTTTTAATTATGTAAGTAGGTTTCCGCCCTTTAAGCCTTACATATTACTTAGTTGTTATTTTTTTTAATGATGTAGGTGGGATTCCAAGCTTTGAACCTTACATTTCACATATATACATTATATACCTTTTGACGATATCAAAATATAACTCCTTAAGGGGCATTTACTCGAGAGACTAATAATTTGAATACACTAAATTTTATTTTATTTTTTGATATTTTATAGCTAATATCAAAATCATGGCTAAATGAACTAAAGGTATTATTTAGTACGGTCTTTAATTCATTATGCATCAAATTTGCAACTTTATTTTCTTAATTTTTATACTAATAGGTGTTTATATTTTAGAATTGGGGATGGATAGCATCTATGCTTTTTCTAGATTGCAGGAGGATGAGACAAGTGTACTGTCCATATTGATTTATTGAAAGTCGTTCCAAATTCCAAATAAAACAATTATAAAAAGAAAAATAATATAAAAATAACTAGTAGTTCATGCATAGATAACTTGCATTTTGTGGTAGATACACATCGAAAACGATTAAATTTGTGACAATTAACTTGTGGCTTATTGGTGTTCACCGACCACAAATTAAGTGGTTGTACTAGTTATAAATTCACATTGGATAGTGTGACCCTATTTGACATTCACATGAATGATCAAAGTTAAGTTCTTCATCAAGATAGTGATAGGTTTTATGTTTAACATAATTTTAATAGGGTAGGGTTTCAGGCATTAAATATAACGTGATTTTTACGATACAATCGTAAAACCGAAAAGGGTGGGGCATATTTAGGTATCAACATAAATCATACAACATCTTCTTTACTTCAACAATTCCCTCAAATCGACATGGTTCTACTTTCCAATATTCCCTTTTGTGATCAATGCGGCCAAATGACGCGCGTTTGTTATGCCTGTAAATTTGTCATCAGTTTCCTCAGCTTTGCAATGTCGACATAGAACAGTCGATTAGGTATCACATCTTCCAAAATTCTGCATTGGCATCCCTTGAAGACAGGTTTATGGACAAATCAAATCAACATGAGTGCATCCATTCTGCAAACAAGCTTCTAATTCTTTGGTATTGAGACAGACGAACATCATGGGTGCCAAGTGCAGCTGTAGTTGCTGCAGCTCCGCCACGGGAGCTAAGGAGAGAAAAGTGATATCTAAGTCGGGAATTGTTGTGGCCAAGGTTCAAAAGGCGTATAAAACATAAAAGAAAAATACAGTCTTCCAAGCCATCCACTTTCTCAAATTAGTCAATGGAGATTTCTCCTAATTGCCTAATCAGCGGGAAATCGAAGGCTCTGGTGAGGATTGTTTCGATTTCCTGAGACAGAGAATTGCTTCCTGTGATTCTGTCACCTGTCGAGAAAGCAATATCCAATGAGCGAAAACCTACCAAGAAGAAGATGCAATTGGGATTCGATGTTGGAGAGATTAAGGTCAAGTTATGCGATGAAAATATTTTTGTGAAGTAAGGAAAACTCAAAGTTTTTACTAAAGAAGAGGCTGAGGTTATTGTGAAAAAGTCAGATCATCAGTCGTGGGTTCGAATCGCCAAGGCGTTTCATCTCTTAAAGGTATGATTTATATTTTTAGCATATTAAAGTGGCTATTAGTGTCGGATATATTTTATTGGCAGTAATGTGTGACTAACATTTTCCCTCTGCTATTTTTGTCTTCCAGCCACCTGCTTTTCACGGAAATGGACTGAAGGCTTCAGAGAACCTATCCGAAGAAGTCATGAAAAAGATACCAATACGCTAATGGTTGAGCAACCCAAAGCACAAGAGATCCAACAAAAAAGGAAGTAGCAGATTTTGTTGGAAATATTAATTACGAGCTGATGTCTATCAAATCTTGGTCGGTTCAGTCAGTGTCTATATGATTACAATTTCATCAGACAGTCAGCTAGTCACCCTCTTAGTAATATTGTGCATGTTTCTTTCTATTTATTTAGTCGTGTATTGTTTTGCAAGTCAAGCTATCAGGTAGATTTAAGTCAGGAATTAAATTACAGTCTTATAATATTATTTGATAGCTTCCAAGAGAAGCCAATATTATGTCTGTGTATATGTAGGTGAAAGGCGAGATAGTAAAAAGAGAGAGAAGAACATAGTAAGAGAAGACCTGGAGAAGGGTGGAAATCTCAAGCTCGAAGTCTGAAGAAAGTTGTTCAGAGCCCAAGCTCTGTGTAAGCAAGAATCTGTGCAAACATGGAAGGTCTATCTATGCAGTTCTAACTGCTCTTTTGTCACCGCAATATATATATTTATAATTTTCATGTATTACATATAAGGTTGTTTTAAGTTGTGGACTCTCTTCAGTTTCACGCATGAAAATGTTTTTAACATTTACCTTTTTATAAAAGAATCAAGAACCTTGGACATTTCATTTTATGAATCTCTGTTACCCGAAGTAACTTCGCATCAAGAAAATATTATTTAATATCTTGTTTTGTAAATGTTGATTTAGAAGTGTGAGAACCTTCGGCTTGAAGGTTGTAAATTGTCGCGGTGAATATTTCTTACTTGTGTCGAATATCCTCCCACCATGAATAAAAGTTTTCACGTCGTAGTTAATTTTTTTTTAAATATTGCAAGTTTGTGGAAGTGTGGGCTTGTCGAAGCAAGGGTTATCAAAGCTTTTACTACGCAGTTCAAGTTAAACAAGTATTAGTTACGCAGTTTTTCCAAGATCTAGTATGATCAGAGCAGACTCCATTTTTTAACAGACAATAATAATGAATATTGGTCCCTTACCATAAAGGTTTTGTTCAGAGGTCAAGATGTATGGGAGATAGTTGAAAATGCCTATGTTGAACCAACAAATCAGGCAACATACAATGCTCTCACACAAGTTGAGAAGGATACCTTGAAGGATAAAAGGAAGAATGATGGAAAAGCCCTGTTTTACATACATCAAGCAATGCATGAAAGCATACTCCCAAGAGTAGCAGCAAAAAATACAGCCAAGGAGGCATGGGACACACTGCAAACTTCCTATCAAGGTTTGGACAAAGTAAAGACTGCTAAATTGTAGATTCTTAGAATATATTTTGAATCTCTATCAAATAAAGATATAGATTCAGTAGAATCATTTTATACTCGAGTTATTAAAATGATAAATCAAATGAAATCTCATGGAGAAGCTATAGATGATAGGAAGGTTGTTGAGAAGGTGCTTAGTATCCTTCCCCCCAAATTTGAGTCTTAAGTTGTGACTTTGGAAGAAAACAAAGACTTGAGCAATTTTAGCATTTACTCAGTTGCAAGCCTCTCTCATAAATCATGACCATAGAATAAATAGATCAAATAAACCATTACAAGGTGCATTTGTGGTAGAGACATCCATAAGTCATGGAAGAGGAAGGGGGAGATCTAATTTTATAGGCAGAGGAAGAAGTTCTTCTAGAGTAGGATGCAATAGTAGTCTTGCAAATGTTGTTGGTAGTATTCAAAATCAGAATTTTGGACAACCAAGTGGCCAAAGATTTGATAAATAAAAAATACAATGTCATTATTGTAAGAAATTTGGATATTTTGTATATGAATGTAGGAAGAAACAACATGACCAAAGCAAGCAAGGTCAAAGCTAGTTAGGTAACAGTAACACCTCCACTAGCACAATGTTTTTGGCATGTGCATCCCCAGTTGAAAGTAATGTTGCATCCCATGTGACATATGGTATTTAGATTCAGGTCGCAACAATCATATGTCTGGAAATTTAGATTTGTTTTCCAATCTAGATAAATCAGTTCAAACTAATGTTACACTTGGAAACAATATCCAAGTAAATGTTTTGGGAAAGGCACTATTGGTATTCTGACCAGACAGGGGGAGCATAAAACTATGCCTGATGTATATTATGTCAAAGGTCTAAAACATAATTTAATGAGTATTGTGTAGCTGTTACAAAAAGGCTACTTGAGTCTACATGGTAAACAATCATTGTGTGATTATGGACAAGTATCCAAGCAAACAACTGATAGCTAAGGTGAAAATGACAAGCAATCACTTGTTTCCTTTGAGGATAAGGCTTGATGTGGGGGGAAAGACAACTCAAGTTGTTCATGAAGCAAAGAGTGAAGATTCAGGAGCTATATTCAAAGCAGAAAGCAAAGAAGAAGACAAGCTCTGCTCGAAGGAAGAAAAAGACAATGGTAAAAAAATTCAAGCAACATTTCAATCAGAAGTTCAGGATGAATCTTGGCTATGCCATTTCATATTTGGACATTCGAATATTGGTGGGATGAAGCTATTGCACATGAAGAATATGGTGAAAGGTTTTCCACTAATTGAAAAACCAGAAAGAATATGTGAAGGTTGCATTTTTGGCAAGCAACGTAGAGAATCTTTTCCAGTGGGAAAGTCATATAGAGCATGCACACCACATGAAATTGTGCACTTAGATATTTGTGGGCCAATGCAAACACCATCCATAGGAGGCTACAATTATTTTCTTACATTCATTGACAATTTCACAAGAAAAACATGGATTTATTTTTTGAACACAAATTTGATGCATTTGGATGTTTTCAGTAGTTCACGACACTTTTGGAGAAGCAAAGTGGCTATTATATCAAAGTTTTAAGGACAGATAGAAGCAGTGAATATGTTTCAAATGATTTTATAAATTTTTGTAAGATTCATGGCATACACAAGCAATTCACTACGCGGTATACACCTTAGCAGAATGGAGTCACAAAGAGGATGAATAGAACCATCATGGAGATGGCATAGAGTATGATGGAAGCCAATCATTTTCCAAATGAATATTGGGCTGAGGTAGTTTCAACTATTGTATACATCATGAATAGGTTCCCAACGAAGAGTGTGAAGAACAAAATTCCTCAAGAGGCATGGACAGGTATGAAACATAGTGTTTCTCATTTAAAAGTTTTTGGTTGTGTCGCATATACTCATGTTCCAAATGAATTGAGAAATAAATTAGACAACAATGGACAAAAACGCATATTTGTTGGTTATTCAGGAGATACAAAAGCATACAAGTTGCACGATCTTGTCACAAGGAAGGTTATTATCAGTCGTGATGTTCAGTTTGTGGACAATGAAGCATGTAATGGAAGTATAGAAAAGACAGTAAGAATTGTGAATTCTATCTCACATGATGACATGACAAAAGAAGTGATTGACACACCACATGGAAGTTAGAATGTCGCAGCACTGTCCACCCCTATGACTGTGCGACATGTTTAAGCTCAAGCTACTACGACACAAGTCACAGTTCAAACTACACCAGCAAGCACACCAAGAGTGCAATAAACTCCATCAAGCAGTTCAAGGAGTTTAACAACATCAAATCCAATAAAAACAAGAAGTCTGCGCGAAATATATGATGCTGATACAACAAATTCATTTTCTGTTTTTGCATTGTTTCTCAAATAAATGATCCATTAACTTTTGAAGAAGCTGTCAAAGATTATGTATGGGCACAAGCCATGGATGAAGAATTAAATGCATTGAAAAGAATCAGACATGAGAATTGGTAGAGGTACCTAAAGACAAGGATGTAATACGTGTCAAGTGGATCTATAAAACCAAGCAGGATGCAAATGGGAATGTGCAGAAGCACAAGGCAAGATTAGTTGCAAGAGGGTTCACACAACAACTCGGTATAGATTTTAATGAAACATTTGCACCTGTTGCATGCATGGATACAATCAGAACAGTTTTGGCCATAATTGTGCACAACAAATGGCCTGTTTATCAGATGAATGTTAAATCTTCATTTTTAAATGGTTATTTAGAAGAGGAGGTGTATGTGGAACAACTACAAGGATATGAGGTTCCAGGACAATAAGACAAATTATACAGGCTGAAAAAGGCACTTTATGTATTGAAGCAAGCTCCTAGAGCTTGGTACAGCCACATCGATTCCTACCTCTTTCAAAATGGATTTCACAGAAGTGAATGTGAGCCAACATTGTACACCAAAGTCAACAAACAAGGTAACATGTTAATTGTTTGTTTATATGTTGATGATTTAATATTTATTGGTGATTTTGGCATAGAATATTTTAGATCAGTCATGGAGAGTCAATTGAAATGATTGATTTGGGGCTTATGAGATATTTTTGGGGCATTGAAGTCCATCAATCCAAAGATGGTATATTTATTTCTCAATCTAAATGTACAAATGAAGTCTTGAAAAGATTCAATATGGTAAATTGTAAATCTGCCCTAACACTAGTAATAACAAGATCGAAATTAAGCAAGGAGGATAATGGATCAAATGTTGATCCCACACCCTTCAAAAGGTTGGTTGAAAGCCTTATGTATCTTATTGCGATAAGGCCCGATATAATGCATGCAGTAAGTCTGATCTCAAGGTTTGTGGAGTTTCCAAAAGATTCACATTGGCAATCAGGTAAAAGAATTATGAGGTATGTAAGTTGCACAAAATATTTTTGCATTCTGTACTCAACTTAAGAAGATTTCAGACTTGTTGGATACATTGATAGTGATTATGGAGGCAACATGGATGATAGGAAAAGCACATCTAGGTATACATTTCAATTTGGTACAGGTTTAGTGTCATGGGCATCAAAGAAATAACCAATTATAACTCTATCATTAACAAAAGTTGAGTATGTCGCAGCTACAAGTTTTACATGTCATGTTGTTTGGATGCGCAGGATGTTAAGAGATTTGTCGTAGGTCCGGGAAGAACCTACACCAATATACTGCGACAACAGTCCAACCATTTCTTTGTCAAAGAACCATGTGTTTTACAAGAGAACCAAGCATATTGACACAAGCTATCATTTCATCAGAAAATTGGTAAATAACAAAGAAATTTGTTTAGAGTTTTGCAGGTCTAAAGATAATCTGGAAGACATCTTTATAAAACCATTGGCAAGGGACACATTCCAGTACCTGTGAAGTTGTTTAGGAGTGACAAATTCTGCACGGTGAATTTTATTATGCACATATCAAATTCCAGCGCTGAAATATTTTATAAAATTTTGTTTAATGATTCCCATCTACTCATAATTAAGGGGGAGTGTTGGAAATATTATTTACGAGCTGATGTTTATCAAATCTCCGTCGGTATAGTCAGTGTCCGTATGAGTACAGTTTTGTCAGTCAGCCTCTCAGTAACTCAGTACATGTTTCCTTGTATTTATTCAATCGTGTATTGTTTTACAAGTCAAGTTGTTAGGTATATTTCAGTCAGGAATTAAATTACAATCTTTAATGTTACTCGGTGAGTTCTCATGCTAACAAACATCAAGGGATCAAATCCACTACCCTCTCATAGCTTCTGCAAACATGCATGAATAGTACTACACCTAATTTCCAGCCTAAGAAATGAATCTATCGGCAGAAAGAAAGGGAACGATTGCAAGGGATGCCACAAGCGAAGATGAAGGATGCAGTATGGCTATAAATTTATGGATTTTGATTATAATAACGGCATGCTTGGTAGTGTTCTCAAACATGTTGTTGGTCGTTGTGTGTACTTCCATATGGTGGTATTTACTTCCCGATATGCTGAAAAATAATAGAGCGTCAGCATTAGGAAGAGGTGTGAGCAGTGGCGTATCAAATATTAAACACAAGATGATCGCCATTTCACCCGTGCAACATTTTATAATGTCAATGTTGTAACATATAAAAATCTGACCTAAAATTTATATAGCCCCAAAATTTATACAGCTCCAAATTTTGTTTTCATTTCTTTTGACATGGTATTAACTTGTTAAGAGACCAGAAAGAATCGCCTCTGTTGCTGATTCTTCGTCATTCAATCTAAAAAATGCAAAGCTTGCTGAGCGGGGAACCCCAATTTTATCGAAACTATGGGTTACCAAAAGCCTAACACTATTTTTCTCCAAACGTTAGTTGGCTGGTTACTGAAAACTGATTGGTGGGTTACCAAAAGTCTAACATCATTTTTTCTCCAACATTTTCTGGTAACCGACTTTATGGTAAATTTGAGGTGGTTTTAAAATGAAATAAAACTCTTACTATATATATATATTGAAATAAAAAGTTTAAATATATAATTTGTCTTATATAAATCTTTATTAGATTTTTAAAAAAGGTAAAAGAATAGTTTTACTGAGTAATTAAGTTATCAAATTGAATAAAAATTAAATTTTAAATAAAACAAACATATTTAATTTTTTTTTTTAATTTAATATATATATATAATTAAAATCAAATTTAATTAAAAATTAAAATATAATGAATATATTAACGAATGGTTCTTTAACTTCTAATTTTTAATCAATTTTAAAATAAATATTTTTTATTAAATTTAATATATATATATAATTGGATGTGTTCGTGAATGAGTCTTTTGTTAAAGATAAAGATATATTCAATCTTTAAATTCTCCTGGTTGTAAATTAACTCAGGAAAGTGATACAATAATTTGGATAGGTAATGAAAATACAGGAATGGTGACAGCAAAGTCTGCTTACAAAGCAATTATAAAAAGAAAGTGCATTTTCCCGAAGCACTAGAGGTATAAGAGTTTATGGCAGCGAAAGATTCCATTGAAATTCAAATGCTTTATGTGGTTTTTTATATAGGACCGATTGAAGACTTGGGATAATTTACCGATGTAAGGCTGGTTTGGGCCTAGTTGGTGTGTTTTATGCAAAAATTGTAATGAAACTTCCTGTCATCTCTTGGTTGATTGCGTGTTTTCACAAAACCTTTGGAACATGTTTTGTATGGCTTTCAACATTGATAAGAATTAAGCCTTCTATGTTGGATAAAAAATTGTAAATCATTTGCTACTCTCTCGGTCTTTATCTCTTGGACTATTTGGCATATCCGAAATCGGTATGTGTTTGAAGATTACATTCCTAATTTGCAGCAGGCATATTACATGGGTTTAAGGCTTCATCAGAATTATAAACAGGAGACGGAGCCTCCAAAGATAAGGAAAATTGGTCTTTTCTATCCTCAGTTTACAAGTCCAGTGATTTTCTTTGATGGAGCAGCAACTAATGGGCAGTGCGCAGCGAGAGGTGTTATTTATCTGAACCATGACCATTATTTTACCCTTCATCTCAATTGTGGAAATGGCACCAACATGAAAGCATAACTTCTTTCTTTATGGTGTATCATCAAGGTGGCTAATTGCTTTGGCCTTGTAGATTTAAATTTTTTTGGTGACTCTAGAGTCACAATAAAATGGGCAAGTGGTAAGTTCAACTTGAAAGTGTCTTCACTATTCCATTGGTGCAATAGGTTAAGACATGAAATCAATCGTTCAAGCTATATCTCCTTCCAACACATCTATGGGGAATACAATTCCATGGAAGACAAGCTGTCGAAGTAGGCACTGGAAGGTGAAGATGGATACTTATTTTGGGAGGAATTCTTGGATACTTCCAACCAGGATTTAGGAAATCTTTACTTTTTCTGAAAATTTTTGAGTTTTGTATGAAGGTTATCTTATCATTTGAGTTTTTTGGAAATTTGGTTGTATGTTTTCACCCAAGTTTTCTAGTATTCTGTTGGATGTAATCGAGCTTCTGATAGCTACTTTGTCACTATATTGTGATTATAGTTGTATTGTTTGATTCAGTATAATGAATATCAATGGTATGCTTTTTTTTTCAACTGAAAACAAAAAAAAAGTTAAAGTGAATGAGAACCAACTTTTTTTTTTTTGTAAGTTAGATAATCCTTCTATTGCCATAAAAGAAAATTACAGAAAAAACCAAGCCCTCCCAACAGAGGGAAAACAAGCTTAAAAGTCAGAGAAGAAGTCTCCCTCGAAAGGAAACGAGACTAAACCATAGAGTTTGATAATTCTTCAGAAGTCTTAAAATAGAATTATCCATGCTAACAAATTTTTTAAAGCAGTCTTAAACATAAGTAAACTAGGAACATAACAACAAAAAACCTGGTGCAAAGACCAAAAGCTGATTACTTATGAGTCCCCCTGGTTGAGCCTGTCTCGAGGCTCATTGCCAAATGCTTGGTGATTTCGATCTGGTTTCTCAGGATGCGCTGCAGGAGCAGTAACATCTCGTCCTGCTGTAGCAGAATTTCCCCATGCTGCTCATGTTTCTCCACTAAGGTTCGTCCTAGAATCATCTTCTGCGACCAGTGTAGGTCCAGGGATTTTTGATAGAGGGTGAGGTGGCCACGAGAAGAGCCAGGGTCAGGGACGAGGTCCTTGAATTCCTTTTTAATCTCTTCGTCCTCAGTGCAGATTCTATCCACATCAGTTTCAGCCTCAGCTTGCTGAATTTTCTGTTGCACAGAAACAAGAATTTCCTTCTTATATCTTTTGCATTTTTCCACTAACTGCTGCTGAAACCGAATGGGAGGACTCATAGGTTCCGTCAGAAGGAACTCAGGAAACGCCGAGGCATGACGGGGGTTCTTCCGAGGAGTCATTATGATAGAGGGAAGGGCGAAGGCAACCACTGTAGCCAACAGGAGGGAGGGGCAGAGACCACCACCGTAGGCCACCACAATCAACAGAAGAAAAATAGAGCAATGTAGAGGTTCACGGGCGCAGACGCACGGGAAGGTATATCCCACTTCCGAGGTAAACATGTCAGTAGGAAATACCCAACAACCAAGGGGAGGGAGCGGAGAGGTGGAGCACTCAAGAGGCAAAAAGACAGTTAACACATAGCAATTCAAAGGGCAAGGAACCCAGTGATACGACGAATTACCAGGGAGGGCCAAAGCTAGGGTGGAGTAACTTTGCAAGAACTCAGGCTCTCGCAGATTAGTCCGAGTGCCAACCACGATCTTTAGAGTTGCAGGCGTGAGTAGAACTGTGGAGGTATTCAAAATTGTGCGTCAATCCTTTCTGCAATGCTTCATAAAACTAGCAAAAATCCAATTATGGTTGTGCATGCTGGAGATTTGGTGGCTTCTCCGCCAATCTTCCTCTGTCCTGAGAGTAATTGTCCCACACTTGGTCATAATGCACCATTTACATCGTCTCAGAGCCGGCCTCCTTTTGCTGGAGCAGAACTGTACTCGCAGGTTGGAGAAAAGACTGTTTGCCATGGGCATGATTAACCTCGGGCATAGGGTGATGAGGTGGGAGCACGAGGGTATGGGCTTCCAGCCATGTGCCCCTCATCATCCCTCCTGTCAATACAACTATCCACCCACCGTGGGGAGAGAACCAACCTTTAATTCACTCATTTAAGTTACATAATTTCATATTAAAATTTAATAATGATTTTTTAACCTGTAAATGTTTTAAAACTTTCTTATTCATCATAATGGTTTCAGAGATATAATCAATTAGATAACTATCATTTTCAAGAAGGTAAGTGAAGTGTAAATGATTATCATCAAGTGTGTTTCATACCTTCTCATCAATGTGTTTCATACCTTCTCATCAATTAAAAAATTATATTTTAATTTTGGAATCTCACACTACCTTAAAAAAATCGAGAAAACTGTGAGTTAAAAGCATATATTTATGATTAGTCCCTAGCATAGGCAGGTTATTATATGTTTAGTGTTTTTGTATTAAGAGAATTTGTAAAAAATCTATATTTTCAAATTTTGCTTTTCATAAAGTTTGTGTGTATATATATATATTTTAAGTAAAATAATAGTTTTAAATTTTCTTTTTTGTTTTTTTAAGATAAAATTTGGTTGATGTAACCTGTTTTATCATTAAAATTTTAAATAAATAATAAATTTTTAACTTCAAAATTAAAATAAAATTTTAACATTGAATCATAAAGGTTAATGTTTATCTTGAAAACTATAAGGCATGTTCATGTGATGTGACAACTACTAGATGGTACTCTCTCCTAAATTGTGTAGGAAGGCTCTAGAATTGCATGAAGGATTAAGCTTTCCTTTCGCTTGGAGGTCTTGATCACGTGGATGGTACCATCTACTAAAATGTGCAGGAAAGCTCTAGAATACTTGGAAGGATCAAGGTTTCCTTTTTCCTAGAGGTCTTGATCTGTAGGTCTAGATCTAATTTTCCATGGCTCTAGCTGGAGACACCAAGATCACTTTAACGGTATGCGATGCTATCCTTAATAATGTCTAATGGGTACGCATTTAAATTTCAAGTTTTTAACCATTTTGTGAACTATTCTTGTTGCTTCAAAACCTGCTTTTTTGTGGTTTTTTGAAAACTATCACTACTGCATTTGTTGAAAATCAACTGCATGTATTAAATTGGCATTCCTCGTCTCTGGATGCGGTCATTTCAGTCTTTGGAATTCACACCTAGAAATGGTTGCTAGAGCTTGTGAAGGTTATCAAACCAGACGGTATTATTGTCCTTCAAAATCCCGATTCTACACATCATGTACATGCATGCAATCGATTTTAAATTTTTCAAGGATTTTCTTTGCATTCATGGGGCACAGATTCATGAGAAGTCTATGGTTTTTTTTTTCTAGGATGTTAAAGAAAATCTATCTTCCCTAGAACAAAATATTCTATTGGCGAGATTTGTAGTTTCAAAGGGCATCGATGACAGTATTCACTACAAGGAAAAGGGCATTTAGTGGAGGTTATAGCGTATGCTCCTCACAAAAGAACCCAAATATCCGTTTCTAGAAGAGGTTAGTAGCGGAGGTGAGCAGCCAAAGGTTTTAGCAGAGGTTTTTATTTTGATGTTCTTTCAACATAATCGCACTGGTGCATCTCTAACCTAAGCGCACCAGTGCATCCTAATTTGTCGCACCACAACATGAAAATATCTTTATCAAACCAAAATAATTTCCAAATAACAATAGCGATGCATTCCATCACATACACCCGCACCGATGCATTTCATAGAACCACCATACCGCATACTCTTTTATTTAAAAAATAAAATGTTTAAGTAAAAAACTAAACACGGTGCGTTCATTAACTATGACCGCACCGATGCGTTTCACCAAACCCTAACGCACCAAACATTATTTTATAATCTATTTTCTTAAAACATATATCTCGAAAGTTTAACAACGGTGCATCCTTAGTTAAACGCACCAGGGCGTTCACAAGACTGTAACGCACCGCCATTCGATATATTGAAAATAAAAATATATATATATATAATTTTATAATCGACAAAATATTTTAAAACCATTCCCAGTGCACTAAATGCTATTTATGCACCGATGCGGGTGGATAACCATAATGCATTGGAAAGCATTTTATTTAAAAAATATATTTTCTTATTTTATTAAAATAAATTATTTTTATTTTAACATCGGCTCATTCTGGCGCTTTCAACTTTGGATCGCACTGGTGCATTCTAACTTCGAGCACACTAGTGCAGGGTTTAATAATAAAAAATTACTACAGCTGAAAACTCATTTTTACCCCACTTCAGTGCGTCTGAGCCCCTCTGCATCAGTGCTTCCTTTCACCCACCTGGACTCCCTGACATCCATGGTCCACGTGGATGCATAGATTTTATTCTATTGGCGATTTAGTTCGCTTGAATTTTTCCAAACCATTTTGGAAAAATTCAAATTTACCATACATCACTAATATGCCTCCCTGACGCATCGTTCAATAGGTAAAATGCTTGTTACTTCACAAAATATTTTTTTAGCGGTTTAGTTTTTAAAATTCAACCTTAAATTTACCTTTTTTTTAATTTCAAAATTTTGCGCTATATGTTCGAAACATTAAGCTCACACCAATATACGATGCGCCCTGTAAAATTTTACAGGGTGCATCGGCAGTGGTGCGAGCCAAACGACTCGAACACACCGCATAACACGGGAAAAAAATAAACCCACAAATGGTCACCGATACGTTACACATTTAATAGCACCAGAATTCTGGTGCCCTTAAGTATAATACATGCACCGGTAACCACACCATTTACTAAAAAAATAATAAACATTTAACGGTGTGATTATGCCACTAATGCGCATCGGATATCGGTGCAATGACGTGGCGTAAGCGTACCGTTGATACACCTACTAAAACAATGAATGATCATAGACACCGGTGTGTTTCGTACAATAAAGGGCACCAGAATTCTGGTGCTTGTTATTGTATAGCGCATCGATATTGATACAATAAAACCATAATCATTTATACGGTTCGTGTATGTCACATCATTGCACCGACAACGATGCAATTATGTGAAATAGGTGCACCCATGACACCTTTGAAAAACTTGTGAAAACACAATTAATGATGATCCTTTGTCATGTACAGGCATTGGTGGTATGGTACGCCGACGTGGCATAGGCACACCATAAATATCTTTAAAATAATTTATAATTTTTTAAATTCGGTGCATTTGAATAACGGTGTGCTGATAATATTTAGGCGCACCATCCAATTCAATTTAAAATTTTTGATATATAACTAGCGGTCCGGCATATATATTGTAGCGCACCTCTCATCGATGCCTCAAGTATATAAGTGGACCACTTATAAACCTGTGAACACACAACTATCGGTGCTCGTATGTCATGTCAAGGCACCGGTTCACGGTGCACTAACATGGAATAGGCGCACCGTGAATATATTCCAAATATATTATTGTTGTTTAAATTCAGTGCGTTTGAATAACAGTGTGCTAATAGGATTTAGGTGCACTGCCGAAATCAATTTTAACATTTTTGATATATAAGCGGTGCGTCATAGATATTGTAGCGCACCGCTTGTTGGTGCTTCCAGTATATAAATGCACTGCTAATGGCGCGTTTCCAATATTTATGGTGCACCGGTTTTATTTTTTGGAAAAACTTTTAATATTTTATATATGTATATATAATCTTGTTATAATTATTTGATATGTATGCTTATGAGACTTATTTATATTATATGTGAAATAGAGACGTGATCACCGTGAGGTGCAGCAACAATGTAAGGCACAAGTAGATCAGTATAAATTCTGCATAGAGTGGGAGGCTAGGGAGAGGGAGAGGGATTTATACTCTCATCCCATCACACCTCAGACTAGACACCTCTTGAGGGTTGTCGGCCTCCTCAAGTTCTATGAGTTGGCGGCATCACTCAAGGGGAACAGTACGTTGTTGGCCCAGTTGATTACACGCTGGGATCATTTTAGGAAGACCTTTTGAGTTGGTCCCGATGAGTGGTTCCAACCCATTGAGGAGGACATTTATTTTATCAACGGGTTCTCTCTAGGAGAGGTGAGGACCTTCCTCATTTCCCTGAGGTTCCATTTGGAGCTGTAGCAATGACTCAGTTGGTATATGTTCATAGATATGTTGATGAAAACATCCTCGAGCCTTC
The DNA here is from genome assembly GCA_027924585.1 of Larix kaempferi. NCBI lineage: Eukaryota > Viridiplantae > Streptophyta > Pinopsida > Pinales > Pinaceae > Larix > Larix kaempferi. The sequence continues at coordinate 1,046,685 of BSBM01000012.1, read as the reverse complement.
TTAGTTTCAAGTCAGTAGTGGGAAACTTTCCATTACTGCTTTTGGTTGATAGGATGTGAGGTGCCTCTCTTTGTTGGTGACAACTATCACGCATTACACCACTTATGGGAAGTGCATTAGATGCCCTTTATTATATTATGTTGATTCTTTAGTGCAAGCACCTAGATAGATTAGGTGGTATGCTATTTTTTTACAACCGTTTTGTTATGCTCTTAGTCGATGTCATGCATGTATTGGTGGGAGGGGGTACTTCCCCTTCGGTTTAAAGTTGTTTTGTCTATTTTTTGAGAGATTTCCGGTGACTAGGCCATATTTTGACTGATTCCCTCCTAGGTTGATGACATATGTGTGTATGTGCATGTGGGGGCAGATGATGCCCAAGAGGGAGCAACCAGAGTTTCCTACGAGGATCACTGTCGATGTTGTTGACATGCTAGGAGGTGAGGACCATCCTCGATTATATATGGTTGCATATCCACATGAAGGGTTGGATTGGAGAGGGTGTACCAACATATTCTTCACCTGGGACGAGCCACCTGATCACAGACATAAATTTAGCATTATGTTTAATTTAATCTATTTTCATTTTATTTTCGTTATACTTAATGAAAATGAAATATGTTTTAAATTGTTATATTAAATTCATGTTTAGTGAAATTGTCTAATTATTATTTTGTACTATATATTTTACATATATTGGCACATTTGATCGTGATGTGGGCCCTCCTCCACCGCAGAGTGATGAGGATGAGGACATACAGATGCAGGATCAGTCGGAGGTGCCTCATCTAGCCATACTTGGCCTTCGATGGAGGCCTGAGTAGAGGTTTAGACAGGATATTGCAGATATGATGGAAATATTATTAGCGGATCTAGGGGTTAGTCCTGTTCCTGTCAGGGATATTCATAGGTAGGAACGATATGTTGAGCTATGGAGGATGCTTCCTCTTGATACGAGGAGCTTGATTTAGCACATTGTTGGTTCTTTCATTCTTTTGGATTCCATCCCTCATGGTATTTCATCGTCTGACGAGGGAGAAGATCCTCGATCTCCTAGTCCACCTCCTTCTCCATCAACTACTTCGATTGGTGGGGGAGCCTCCACATCTGATGCACCTCCTCCTCGGCCTCCACCTCCGACTACTCCACCTTCTACATATCATCCACCCCCTCCCACCATGTCCTCCACCTCCATATCCTCCGCCTCCCCCTCCTTCAACGGATCCATCATCTGATATTTTATACCTATATGACCGACCAACCTATATTGATCCATCACCTCCTTCATAATATCCTCCACCTCCCCCTCATTCGATGGATCTAACATCTGATACGTTATACATATCCGACCAACTAGCCTTGATCTATCCATAATCTCCCCATGATCCTCATCCACTTGTCCCCTCAACTGTGGAGAGGATGCTCAAATCGGGTGGGAGGATCCATATTCGTAGAGATCATGTCTTTCTTACTAATCTACATGATATATTATTTCTTAGCAAAGGTACTGATCATGCCACTAGATTTACCGTTGGAGGTGTCGATACATCTGGTGGGTCGACAGATAGTGATGATGATATGGTTTCGGGGGTGGGCTAGACATGTATATCTGACATTTATCATCATTTTGATGCTACTATATATATATATATATATATGCCATTTTCCATTTTGCAGATGTTGATGTTTATGGTCATGATGTGTATGTTAGGTCAGGTTCGATGATGTTCATTATGTTAGAAACTGGAACTTGTGTTTTGTTACATGTTATTGTTAGATCATATGTGTGTTAGATGATGTTTAAATCTATAAGATGTATATGTTAGATGAATATGCAGTAACGTAATGTTTATGATGGTCCATTTATGCTTATTTTTATTAGTTTTATGTTAATGATGGTATGATGGTGTTTATTTTTATGTTTGTTAGATGGTGACAATGATATTAATGATGATATGTTTATGTTTACATAATATAATTGCAAAAATATCAATGAATTAAATATGTTTATGAATTTTGTATTGATAATGGATGAAGTTGTGACAACTAGCTATATGATTTATGTTGGTTGTATAATTTGTCATAGTATCATGTTTATGAACATCACAAAAGAATTATAAATTATATGAACATGAATATGACCTATCAATGTATCATTCAAGACTTTTAATTTGTTGTCAATAGCTCAATTTACAATGACAAATATCAAATCTTTAATAGGAATAAAAACAAATAGTTAATTAAAAGATCACCCTTTTTCTCTCAACTAATGTAAAGCCACAACTTGCATTCTCCAAATATATTATTATTATTAATCATTAAGTTGATTTGATGATAGTCAAGTCATTTTTTATCTCTTATTCTCCTTCAGAAAACATTTGCAATTATAATGCTTAGCATTATTCATGACATTTAAACATCATGAAATACAAATATTCAAATATTGATCATGTAGAAATTAGAGAGCACATTAAATTTTGTTGTTATAAATTTCATTGTTATCAAGGCCATACATTAAGTCATTGTTGGAGTTAACATTATAAATACAATAAAAAATTCCAAAAACATTACATTATAACAAAATTTCAATTTAATCGAATCATATAATAAAAACACACTACATTTTAACAGAAATGCCATAAATTAATGCAATTATAATTCTTAGCATTATTTATAACAAAAAAATCAAGAAATACAAGCATTCAAATATTGATGGAGATATCAGAGAGCACCTTAGAATTTGTTGTACATTTCATTGTTATCAAGGCCATAAATGAAGTCATTATAGAGCTCAACACTAGTAAAAAAATTGTTGGATTTCCATTCTCCATTGAGGTTACAAACGTGTCATTTTCTATGTTGGAGTTGACATTATAAATACAATAAAAAAATCGAAAAGCATTACATTATAACAAAAATTCAATTTAACCTAGTCATATAATAAAAAACCATTACATTCTAACATAAATGTCATAAATGAATGCAATTATAATTCTTAGCATTATTTATAACAAAAACATCATGAAATACAAACATTCAAATATTGATGGAGAAATTAGAGAGAACCTTAAATTTTGTTGTAAATTTCATTGTTATGAAGGCCATAAATTAAGTCATTTTAGAGCTCAACACTACTAAAAAAATTGTTGAATTTTCAATCTCCATCAAGGTTACAAATGTGTCATTTTCTATGTTGTAGTTAACATTATAAATACAATAAAAACAACGAAAAATGTTACATTATAACAAAAATTCAATTTAATCGAATCATATAATGAAAAAAAAACATTACAGTCTAACAGACATGTCATAAATTAATAATGCAATTATAATTCTTAACATTATTTATAACAAAAACATCATAAAATACAAGCACTGAAATATCAATATAGAAATTTTAGACCACCTTCAAGTCAGGAATTAATAAATATGTTAGCCTTTACGTTCACAAAAATAAAATTGAATCATGTAAGTTGTTTTTTGGTGTATATATATGTATACATAAAACATAGTATGAGTAATTTGGACAATGACATATAATCATTCTATACAATCATAAATTACTTCATAGACATAAACCATATTTCGCATCATATTATTGGTTCTTAACCAAATGAAATTGTTTAATCACTGCATCCAGTAATCAAATTTTCATTTCCACCATCATACAATGAAAAATAAACAATATAATTAGACAATCAAAGATAACAATAAAAAAATGATATCTCAATTTGTAAATGACAAAATAAAACATGTACATATCACTCTATGTTGCCATCACCCTAATTATCTTCCTTGGTTGGCATGATAGCATTGTTGTTCTTAGAAGCATGTTTAAATCTAGGGTCATGTCTTAATATGAACCACCAATCTCAATCCAACACATTCGGGTGAAAGAACACTTGGTTGTAGTGTTTTGGGAAAACATAAGGCTCCTTACTTTCATCCCACATATTTTTAGAGTTGATACATATCAACCCACTATCATGATATTCCTTTACATTATTCCCGTCAAATGTGTCCCACCACCTGCACCTAAAAATAACAAATTGGAAAGATGAGAAGTCCACTTTAATGATCTCTTGTATATTTCTGACATAACCCAACATCCCTCCTACCAAGTTTCGATCTGGGTTGCTAGCACGACTAGATTGGTCGAACTCGACTTCCACCCCACAATTTTGTGTAACAAGCCCATTATCAGCATCCTTGATGCAAAAATGATGTCCATAAGCCCACATAGATGGGAACGAATGCACCTGTAAGTAAAGTTAACAAATGATGATGTCATATGTCTATTAAACCAACCATTAATATATTAAACATAAATGTTATAATTCAAAGTTGCGTTATAAAGTTAAAAATTATGTACATAAATATTTTATTACCGAGTTGTTGCAACCGATCCCAATGTTTAGCGCATCCTCATATTCAGGAGGGTAACGACTTGATGCACCATATTTCCCTATGACTTGGTCTGCAACCCAACTGTTGGGATAGATAGTTGGCATATTTTCTTTTAAATGATCTGGAAAAGACGTGCTTATACCATGCAAATGCTTGAATTCTTTTATGTCAATGTCCCATTTCCTCATCTTCTCTTCATACAATACGACCCACGACTATGTTGCCTCCGCATTGTAAAGAATGAATTTATTAATTGCATCAATTTCTTAATTTGTTTTTTATTCATGGAAACAAAACCACATTCAGTACATACGGGATCAAATATATATTTTGACGTTTGTTGTGAATATAAGTTACTATGTGGAAAATTGAAGATCGAAAGATAAGTGACTTCCTCTTTATCATGCGCCTTTTTCCATTCGTTTCCAGCACATCCCCTTCCCTTCTGTCCTCATCACATTCATCATCCCAAATCATTGCCCCTGGTGTGTTGTTGATTTCCTTGATGTACTCACTGGCATAATGGAACAAGTCATATACTATGTACCTCTCTTCCATAGACCCCTCATGCTTTTCCCTTTGTCGAACAAATCCATTCACTTTTTTCATTAACCTCTCTAAGAAGAACATCCAGTGACAAGAGAGCACCCCGAATAATTCAACCCCATCGACTAGGTGAATTAGAAGATGAGCCTGCAATTCCATGAAACTCGACGCCAGTTCCTTCTCAAACATTCAAACAATCTTAGATATCTCTTAACGCCACCGTGGAATGCTAGCGATGTATATATCCTTTGATGTGATCCACCGTACAAATACATATACTCTAGATATGGCACACCGCAGGTCATCGGAAAATTCATGGTTCACACACCCACGCACGAATGAAGGGTAATGACACTACAAAATAAACACAAAACGTTAAGTGCATTTTAACTTTTGTGGAAAAATATATAAACAAATAGTAATAATTTTTTTTTGGCATTATACATATGCTTAGAAGGTTGAGATGGTCATGTGATTTCAAACCCTTCTAACTTTTTGTTTGACGTACTGAAGCAACGTCATAGAGTAGACCCATAAAAAGAAGGTGCCTTCATGCCCAACATAACTTCTTTTTCCAAATTAAGATCATCTTTCTTCAAAATCCATGGGACATCGCCTTTTTTAAATGAAAAAGAGGGGCCGACCTCTCCTCTATTTTCTTGTCTTGGCCAATGCTTCTTTTTAGTATTTCAAGCAATAAGGTCTTTCCTTAATTTCATCTTGTCACTTTTTTTGGATGATATGTGACACCACAAAGAAGATGGAACATTTTTAAATATATGAATGGGATCTAGTAAGTGGGGAATCTTAAGATACTCCCAATATGGGAGCTCATAAAATATCGATTTCCTTTTCATACCTGTGCGCATTTTCTCAACACAGGTGTCGAATAATTTAGGATCATCGATCACAGATTGCACATTTGAATCAAACATCCCTGTGTATTCCTTCTCCTTCTCTTTGTCATATGCCCTAAGCTAGTCAGCCGATGTCATTATTTCAGGCCTTTGGTTTCTCTCTCGTTTACCATTGAAAGCAGATTTTTCTCTTCTATAAGAGTGGTTTTCTGGGAGGAATACCCTAGAGAAGTCGTACACTAACTTTCGTAGGTCTTTGGACCACCTAGCCTTCATAGAAGGTCCACAATATTTACATCCATAATAACCTTTTGTTACAAGACCTATGATTTTATAGTAAAGAGAGCATGTTAGTATTGAGGATGAAGACAGTCACACTGAATTAAATATGTCAAAAATTATTGCTTTGAATATAAAAACAAATAAAACAACATATTTACTTGAACAAACTCCTAACCCTAGATAATCATGTGTGGTGTACACACATATGCCATACAGTATAAAACTAATCTGTGATGGGATGGGTCTCGACACATCATATACCTGTATCCCTTCCCATAATTCTTTGAATTCATTGATCAATGGTTGTAGGTAAACATGCATATTCTTCACTTGTTTTTTACTAGGGACTATTGTTATTGATCACTACTATAGGCCAAACAGTATAGATGTTGTTTGGTTGGGAATATGGGTTGACGCCATTAATGTCTATGATAAATCGTAGGCTACGTACTTCATCCTTGAATTTATCGGGCCATGTATCCTTTATATGCTTCATGGCTTATGAATCTGTTGATATTCGCATAACTCCTTCCTCACTTCTGTTCAATGCATGCCATCCCTGCAACATAACTAATTCTTTGCAATGAAAGAGCCTTTGAATACTTGGGTTTACAGGCATGTGTCTCAATGTATTATGAGGAGGACCGTGCTCTTTAGCCTTGTTATTCGATTCTTTGTATCTGTAATGCCCACATTTTGGACATATCACTTTGTCTGCATATTCACCTCTATATAGAATACAATCATTTGGGCATGCATGATAACATATGTACTCTACACCCAACATTTTCAACATTTATTTTTCCTCTACACAGCTGCTGGGAAAGACATTATCATTCGAAAGTACCTTATATTTGAATAACCTATAGTTAGTGGGAAATACAAATGTACAATTTCATTTGATGTTCATAAAATCGACCATTTTCAATTATGATTGTGTCTCAAGATTACTCAAAATATAATGTAGTTGATAGTTAGTTACCTCAACATTACCGAGAAACATGCGTATGACATGCTATACTTTGCTTTCAAGTTGTATAGTAACATTGTTGTCACGAATTGTGTAGACTTTGACCGAACATATCCAAATAGAGGTGTGGGGGAAGCCAATTTAAGGATTTCGAAGAAGGCTTCAGTAATATGAGTGCCATCCCCTAGTTCATTGTCCTGGAATGTATGGAACAAAATTGCATCCATGGAACTCCTTTGTCATAATAACTCGTCCATACCAACCTCTACTTCATTGCCTCCATTTCTAACATGTGAAGAACTACTATCACTATAGGAAATCCTAATTGGTGAGGATAGATGTAGTGGAAATTGAATAGGTGGTTGATTCAACCATGCTTGGTATGCTTATTCTCCAAGTTGTGCTCTTTTTTTATCCTTCTCTCGATTTCACATTGTACTGGGGTGCAACAGAAGATGGTAGGAAGGTCACTCATCATCATAATCCTGATTTCAAAAATATTGAACATTACGTCTGTTAACACCCAAAAAGTGTTCACTACCTCATTACCACATTATATGGCTCATTTGTCCATTTTCCTACCATTTTTCCCTTAAAATCCCAAAAAATCCCATTAAAAAGCCTCCAAAAGGCCTAAAATGCCTCCAAAAGGCCACAAAACCATCAAAATAGCCTAAAAAAGGCTAAAAAACCCCCTTTTCCTCCAAAAATAGCAAAAATCCCCTAAAAAGGGAATAAAAAATATAAAATAATGAGGAAAAGGAGGAAAAAACCCTATACAGCTGCCTAAAACCATGTGTTTCCCAAAACCATGTGTCAGCACTCCACCACCAAAAAACTATAAATAGGTGATGGAGATCCCTTATTCCATATCCACAATCACAAGCACCCTTACTCTGCCAAAATCTCTCTCGAAACCCTAGTTCACCTTTGAACTATTTTCACCTTGAGAGCCACCTTTGGCCCATCCCCAACATTGGAGAAGGAGAAAGGAGAATTCTGAAGCTTGGAGCATCCTCTTGGACACTGCAAAGGGCTTCATCAACCTTGACACTCAAGGTAACATTAATATAAAAACATTTTTTACATCTTTTATTTATGTCTCATGCAATGCTTAAAGTAGTTTGTTAATTGTTGTTTTAGCTTAATCTTTTAATCATTATTGAACTGCTACTAAGGAGTCCATTCTCCTTAGTAGGTGCTCATTGGCACAAGCTAGGGGTAAAACCCTAGCTACAGTTTTGGCGACTCCCCTAGTTTTCGAATTTCTGGTTTCCGTTTTTAAATTTTTTCCTTTCGGCTGTCCCTTTCGGCCGCCGCATACCGCGTCTTTTTCCCTCTACAGTCGCGTCCCGACCGCGCCTTTCAGGCCTTTACCCGTGATCCGACCGTGGCTCTCAGACTGCTTCCGACGCTCTGCCGGCGGATTCAAGTCTGTTACCTGCGATCCGACCGTGGCTAATCAGCCTGTTTTCCGCGATCTGACTGCGCCTGTCGGCCTTTTTCACGCGTCCCGACTGCGGCTTTCTGCCTCTTTCGGGCGTCCCGACTGCGCTTGTTAGCCTTTTTGCCGCGACCCGACTGTGTCTTTTTCCATTTTTCCTGCGTCCCGACTGCCACTGTTGGCCCGATAGCCGCGACCCGACTGTGTCTTTTCCCCTGTTTCCTGCGTCCCGACTGCCTCTGTTGGCTCGATAGCCGCGACCTGACCGCCGCTGTTTCCCTCAAACCCGCGGTCGGCCTGTTCTGATCCGCCACAGACCCGCGGTCTGATTTCTGCTCTTTTCCTGTTTTGAGCCCAGCCCCTCTTGCTGCAATATTTTCTGCATTTGAACAACCCTCTGTCCCACCTGCAGCCCACTTCCTTACAGCCTTTCTGCAACATAATTTCTGTTCCTTTTACAGAATCTTTTTAAAAATTTCAGTATTTTTATTTCAGAAAATTTTGCAAGTTAAAAGAATCAATTTCAGCATTATTGATAGATTGGAAGTTTCCCTCCCTTGTGGCACTTCTATTTTTGGGATCATTACCTCACGAGCACACACTCTGTCACATAAAATCAAGTGAGCCTTAAAAAGTACCTAATTAAACCAACATTCTAACCCCACTTGGGGAACACAAACGAATCATTGTAGTTAGGTAGGATCAGGGGGATAGGCTTCCAATAACACCCCTTGGTTATTTCACTTGAGACATAGTTGTTGTCCAAATAGGGAACCAAAATCCCCTAGTACTTTTTGGCACGGTCACGACCAGTTTATCAGAGGGCCTCTCCCTTAGGAGGGTTGAAGTCGGGAGACTGGTTCCGGAGGCCTGAGTGGAATACCGCACTCCATTCAGTAACCGAAGGGCTACCTTTCGCGGTTCGCGGGATATCCCTGTATAGGGGTATTGCGGTCAACGAACTAAACGGAAGATTCACCTTTCTGGACGTGTCATGAACGGGGTATCTTAGTTGCCATTCTTCTAGGATTGACTACCCGGTGTCCCTCCCGGTAGGGGGATATCATAGCCACTTGGCTTTCCTACTCATATTGTCTGACTTGGATTTCATCACCTTGCAGAGGATATGTTTAGTTGAGTCAGAATACTTTTAGCTAGGTGTTTGCATGCTCCTTTACCTCCCTTGGGTCTAGTGAGTCCACCATTTTTTCTTTTTAGGAAACCTACTGCTTGTTGGTATTCTGACCATCTTTGTTGTTACTCCACCTATTGTAGCACAGCTGCTGCAGTGGGTGTTTTGAGTTGGTTGTTGGCCTGAGTGCCTTGCTTTTTAGCTCTCCTTCTGCACACTCGGTTGCATTAGGATTTTTGAGCTGTTTTTATACTCACCTCAACCCACAGAGACTAGACACCATCCGTCACCATTGAGTCCCCGAGACATTCTCGGCGCCTCAGGGGCAAGCCCCCACAGCACGGTTCTCTTGACACCACTCGTCATAGATTCCGATCATTGTCCGTTGATACCACTCATCACAGATCTAGAGCCTTGTCACTTGACTCCACTCGTCAGCGACGTAGGTCTCTGTCACCAGATAGTGACGCACCTTACTTTACCTCTGATTCTGACGAAGAGTCTGAGAACCCTATTTATACTGCCCCTACTAGCCCCATGGCTGGTATGACTTCCACTCCATTTGTCATAGGGACCATTGGTGGCACATCCACCACTACACCAGTGACTACACCTATTTTGGGTATGCCCTCCATGGGGCAACCATCTACCGTTCCCCTCACGGTACCTATTCCCACAGCGGGAATACCTATCCCCACTACATCAGTGGCTCACACTACCAATGGTGGTGCTGGACCATCCTTCACTACCTCAGTTCCCCCACTTGGGGGAACCACCTCACATCTTGTCCCTCCACTTGGGGGCACTGGCCCCAACTTGGTCCACAGCACTACTGTGTCACAGCCTTCTTCCAGTTTGCCATTCATGGATAGCCTCAACCTACCTGACCTGGCCAGATTGACCAACGATCCTATTCGACACGACCCTATGTGGCCTCATATGCCTACCAAACTACCCTCTGACATCCCTAAGTTCGAGGGTAAGGCCGGTGAGGACCCACAAAACCATATCATGTCTTTCCACCTATGGTGTTCCTCTAACTCCATCGTGGATGACTCTGTTCGCCTCCGTCTCTTACAGCGCACCTTCACTGGCTCTGCAGCCAAGTGGTATATTGAGCAGCCTCATGGGACCCACGCCACCTTTTCTTCCCTGGCCTCGACCTTCCTGCAGTTCTTCCAATTGCCAGTCCGCTATGACGCGGGCGTTGAGATCCTTCTATCTTGTAGACAAAACACGGCTACCCATATCACGGACCACATCCATGAGTGGCGTAGACGCCGTAGCTTATGCAAGATCAAACTAGACGACCGTATCTTCCTCGATTGGTTCCTCAAGTCCCTGCTTCCTGTTTTCGCTAAGGATGTAGCTTCAGAAAGACCCCAGTCTGAAGAAGAGGCCATCCTTAAGGCACAGCAGTTCGACCTCATTTACGCCCAGTCGGGTTACCTTTATACCATTATACCTGACGCCCCTCGCGGCGAGTCCTCCCATCATGATGCGCCGGGGGAATCCCACGCTGCTGATGGTATCATTGGCCGTGTTTCTTCGCATCCCCAACCATTTTCTATAGCACGACTTACCCCTGGCCCCGACCTGTCGAGGGCTACCTCCCAGTCTGGAGCAACCAACTCATATGCTCCCATGACACATCACCATTCCCATGGACCTTCGTGTCCACCTCAGTGCTTTGGGTATGCGACTCCTGCTTATGCTCCTCCAGTCGCCCCGCAGCCTTATTACCATCAGCAGACTGCCCCGGCTCCTGCGCCTTCACAAGCCCCACCAACTTATTATCCGCCACAGGCAGCCCCTGCGGCACATCCACAACCTGCTCCGCAGTCCTATCAGCAACCCCCTCAAGTTGCTGCACCTGCTCAGCCTCAACCTACATATCATCCTCCGCAGCCTGCTCCTGCGCCTGCGCAACCTCAGAATCCACCTGCTGCCCAAGGGCAAGTTTACGCCCAACAGAACCCGCAGCAAAACCAGAATACCCAACGCAACCAGGGCCAACAGAACCGCGGCAAGGGTCGTAATCGGGGAAACAACCAACCTGCAGACCAAGCTGGTCAACCGGCTAATCCCCCTGACAACAATAATGCGGCCCCCGCTAATCAAAACCCTGATCGCCCGCCCAAGCAGGCTAAAAACCCCAATCTCCGAACAAATCACCCTTGTTCTATTTGCGGGGTCTATGGACATTATACACATGCTTGCCCACACTTGGAGCGAGCTCGGCAGCTCTGGGTTGACGAGGCCCATCGCCAAGGGCACGTGGCTCCCCAAGCGCCACCCAACCCCCCCCAACCTCAACAACCCCCTTTGGTGCTGCAAAACCCATTACCGACCCAAGGCGTAGTGAACACTCAGCCGTTGGCTCCCCAGCAAGCCAATGCACCCCAACAACAACAGATCACTTACGCTGCTCCTGATCAACCCATGTTTGACTCAGGTACCCACCACTTATTGATGATGTCATCCGCTGACGTCAACCTCCAGACCCGTCGGAACCAATATGGCTCCACCTCTGAAGCCACTCCCACGGATAAACCTGCTAATGCCCATCCCACCGATCAGGCGTTACGTATACCTCCGTCTCCCATAGACGGCGCTGCGAAAGCACCTCGTTTCCCACTTCGCCGAATCAACAATAACCCTAACGCGCGTGCTGCGTCAAACTACAACATCGTAGACGACCTAGCCCAATCTCCCGCAGCCATGTCTGCGTTGGAAGTCTTGAAGAACTGCCCTTCCCAGCGCAAGACTTTACTTTCCGCCATCGGGGGGATTGACCCAACTGATTCACATTTGATGGCGTTTGATTTAGACCAGTCTGAACCACGCCTACCTTCCAGCTTAGCATTCCAAGTTACTGTCTCCGTTAGGAACCTTGTTATCCATCGGTGCATCATCGATGAGGGTGCCTCCACATGCGTTATGTCTACATTTGTATGGCAGAAGCTAGGATCCCCTCCTCTCCAGCAGTCCACCACTGCGTTACGTGCCTACGACGGTCGTTCGGCCCAGCCCCAAGGCCTTCTACCCAACGTTCCAGTCCAGTTAGGTGGTAAAACAGTCCTTATTGACATAGAGGTAATCAATGCCCAATTGGATTACAACCTTCTACTTGGCCGCAGCTACATGTATGCCATGCGGGCGGTTGCCTCTTCTGTCTTTCGCACCATGATGTTCCCCCATGAAGGACGCGTGGTTAATATTGACCAGCTCACCTACTATGATCCCAGTGCTCCGGCGGCACCGGAAAATGTTCTCCCCATGGTTGAACAACCTGTTTCTCCTGCCACCACCTCGTTTGTTTCCTCTACGGGGCTTGGAGTCTACTCAGACGCACCGATGACCTCCACCTTTCAATCCATTCCTCCGCCGTCATCTACACCCGAAATCTCTGACTTATGTACCTTGTCCCACGACAATCTACCACCTAACACTCAACCACCCTTGTTGCCAAAACCACCATTGGTACCTAGCCACATTGGTGTTACACCGATCCATACGATCCCCTTCCTAGTCCCTCCATCGGGAGTAGTAAGCGCCCCGGTCATGGCTACCCTTAGCCTCCCTGGGTTAACCTTGGGATTACCTGTATGGTATCTTTCGCCTCCCGTTCGCCCGCCGACACCTGATGTCGTCCTCCAGCCGGTGCAACCCATGGCTACTACCACTCAGCCACCTCCCGGTGTCTCTACCCCTTCGTCCTCCACGACACCTCCTCCTACTCCCAAACCCACTGGGGGCAGAGGTCCTCAACCTTACACTGCTGTACCACCTCCAAAGACAGTCAAGAACCCTCCAGTGTTTCGTGCTCCTCCCAAATGCTCGCTGTGTGACGAGTTGGGCCATGCGACCCACCAATGCCCACAGTTACCCGCATTGCAGAAGCACATGCAAATGCTCGATGACGATCCTAACATCCCAACTGTCGAACTAAACCCTACTCCTAAGCCTAAAGATAAGTCCCTACGTACCAACCACTCCTGCGCCATATGCGGTATTTACGGGCACTATTCACATCATTGTCCCGATCTCCCGGATTACAGGGCGGCGCTCTATGAGATGAACAATCTGGATCTTGAGACGGCACCACCTACCATTGAGGAGATCCACCCCCCAGACTCTTCACCTTCCGGAGAGGTTAATACCATCTATATGATCTCTTCCACCACTACTCCCTCGTCAACCGATTTGACGACGCAAACTTTCCGTACTGATGAGGAGATTCTTGAGGCCCTTACTGCCCCGGATTATCCTTGGGATGATATGCACCACCGCTCCTATTTTATCCCCGACGAATCCTCCTCTAGCACCGCTACCCAATACGCGGTCGAATCCAAAGACTTCCTCCCCACCAAGGTTGACTGGTTCAAGGACCCTATTCCTGCTCCTGATGCCTTCGAGGAGGGCAACATGGCCAACATCTCACCTGTCATCCAAGTTGATATTGCTGCTCCAGGTCGTGCTCCTGAACTCATTACTTTAGGAGCATTCTGCCGTAAACAAGAGATTGAGGACTACATAAACCTTTTCAAAGAATTCCGTGATGTCTTTGCCTGGTCCTATACCGAAATGCCTGGTCTTGACCCTGCCATTATAGAGCACCACCTTGACACCTCTGAGTCAAGGGGCATAATAGATTCCCTAGACCCTGGGATAGGGGGCATGATCAATCATTTTGAACATTCCCCATCACATCTATCTCAGCACGTCAATGAACCCATTGTTCAAACCCACACATATGTGATCCATAATCACAAACCCCATGCACATAGCATGGGGGCAAGTCATTAACCCTGCTCACTTTTTCACATTTGTGATCTCAACCATTTTTTGAGGTCACATATCACTTGTAGATTTGATTTGATATGCATAGTTCTTTCCTTTGACCATTTCGGAGTCTTTATGACCTCCGTTGTTCGCACCATTTGCACTGCCGGATTCAGTTTTCCGAGCTGGTGATGATGCTTGAGATCATTTCTCGCTCTCACCTCCAGATTTTCCGGGCATTTTTCAAAATGCCCCCGTCACCTCGGTTTGCGTGCCCCATCGGCCGTCACCCGTTTTTGACATCCTTTATATCGCCGGATTCATTTTTCCGAGCTCGTGATGACGCTTGAGATCATTTCTCGCTCTCACTTGGTACAATTTCAACATTGTGTCCCAACACCTTGCTGCCTCGGTTCGCGTACCACATCGGTCGCTATCGGATTGTTCCACATTTTGTACATGAGCCATTCACTCCTGTCATACTGCAAATGTCTCGTTATTTTGCCACCATTTCATCCACCCCGCAAGGAGGTCCATCAGTGTTCCCACCTACCCTCGTTCTTGGTCATCATTACTAAACCTTGATTGAACACTTCCTCCTTGCCTGGCCATTCCTTTTGTTCGGTATAATTTTATCCCTTTTTCGGGCCGGACAAGTCCTTTACGAAAAAGGCACTTAGGGAGTCTTCCGTTAAGCTCTTTTCTGACTCCTAAAAGAATGAAAAGATCGCCGAGCAATCTTGCTTCCTTTCATGCTCGTTAAAGTACCTGAAAGGGCGTCTATCTGGTATAAGTTTAACCCTTTTCCGGACCTGGTAGACTAATTACGAAAAAGGAATACTCTAGTCACACCGGCTAGAAGAGTTCTTCATTGCATCCTTTTATGCTTCTTTGGGCCTTGGAGACTAAATCTACGAAAAAGCAACCCCCTGGAGTCTTCTTACTTGCTTTCAGACTCTCTAAAATTGAAAGCAACCACGAGCATTAACTGTCCTGGGCTCGGAAAATCCACACGACAGTACCATTCCATCACTTCAGAGTCTTCTTATCGCTTTCAGACTCCTTAAAATTGAAAGCCACCACGAGCATGAACTGTCCTGGGCTCGTAAAATCCACACGACAGTACCATTTTACACACACTTCTTCTAGTTCCTTAACCCATGAAGAAGTTTTCCCCCGTGCCTCTTGGCACTTTGATCTATCATCTCGGCAGCACCACCAATCAGGTCGCCTTTGTTCAGAGTATTCTGCAGTCTCCTGCCATTGTACACCAACTTGAGTCTCCCTCAGCCAGGTATCCCCCCAGATCCATTACAGCTATGATCCCTTTCCCCTTAGTCAGTTTCATATGCTGCCAGATCATTTCAATTATCATACTCTGAACAAAGGAAGTTTGAGTCCCTCCACTCTACTTGCCCAGTTTTCCCCCCACAGTTTATCAGTCCTGCCATCAGCACTATCACATTTCGGTCTTGTACCTCGCGCTCCTGTCAAGGAAATATCATTGCCTTGATAGTTGCAGGTCTCCCTCTGTCGACGACAGCTCCTCTATTCCAGAGGATAGGCCCAGAGGTCCCTACGCCTTGGACTTATCACCATCTGTGGTAAGTGCCTACGGATCATTCCGAGAGGAATCATCATTGCCTCTCCGAGTGGTTGTTCCTCACATGCTCGACTTCAGCACCTTGATCGCATCGTTGAGGATCGCGTAGGATTATATTCCATCAGTTTTTTGTCGAAGACCCCGGATTTCCCCCGACTCTAGCACATTGGTGAGTCACTTCGGAACACCCAGTTATATGTTCCCGTGGATGTCCGGGCTGCGTTGGCGATTGTATTCGGAAGCCATCCAGCTATATGCTTCCTTGAGTACCCAGTCTCAGTTCCAGTTCAGTGTACCATGGAGAGTTTGACCCCAGTCACTATGATCCAGCAGCTCATCAATTCCTTTGGTACCACACTCAGTAGCACTGTTGATTGTTCCAGTGTATCAGCTCTTCAGCACAGACATGGTCAGCTCAGCAGTATGTCCCAGATTTGTGTCCCCTCTGGACCCTTATGATGTACACAGTGGCTATGTATCTTACAGGTCCCCATTTTCGGGCCTCACAGTTCTGTTTATGTATCTTGATACGAGCATGGGTATGCCCGCCTCGTCCATATATTGAGATTATTCCTCAGTCAGTTTTTGAGGTCATGTATATTTCAGGTCCCCATTTTTTGGACCCCATTGTTGTTATTATATTATATCCTGATACGAGCATGGGAATGCCCGCCTCGTCCATATGATCAGATGATTCCTCATCCTTTATTGAGGTTATGTACTTTTAGTTCTTGCAGTTGTTCGGGATCGTTGTTCCGGGCTTCAGTTTGTTTCTTCTCTTCTCTCCACATCCCAGGAAAACCATTCATGACTTATGATGTCCATCGGCCATACGATTAGCTCCTGACCTCGCACATCAGGGGGTAATCTGTTAACACCCAAAAAGTGTTCACTACCTCATTACCACATTATATGGCTCATTTGTCCATTTTCCTACCATTTTTCCCTTAAAATCCCAAAAAATCCCATTAAAAAGCCTCCAAAAGGCCTAAAATGCCTCCAAAAGGCCACAAAACCATCAAAATAGCCTAAAAAAGGCTAAAAAACCCCCTTTTCCTCCAAAAATAGCAAAAATCCCCTAAAAAGGGAATAAAAAATATAAAATAATGAGGAAAAGGAGGAAAAAACCCTATACAGCTGCCTAAAACCATGTGTTTCCCAAAACCATGTGTCAGCACTCCACCACCAAAAAACTATAAATAGGTGATGGAGATCCCTTATTCCATATCCACAATCACAAGCACCCTTACTCTGCCAAAATCTCTCTCGAAACCCTAGTTCACCTTTGAACTATTTTCACCTTGAGAGCCACCTTTGGCCCATCCCCAACATTGGAGAAGGAGAAAGGAGAATTCTGAAGCTTGGAGCATCCTCTTGGACACTGCAAAGGGCTTCATCAACCTTGACACTCAAGGTAACATTAATATAAAAACATTTTTTACATCTTTTATTTATGTCTCATGCAATGCTTAAAGTAGTTTGTTAATTGTTGTTTTAGCTTAATCTTTTAATCATTATTGAACTGCTACTAAGGAGTCCATTCTCCTTAGTAGGTGCTCATTGGCACAAGCTAGGGGTAAAACCCTAGCTACAACGTCAATGATGTTAGTAAGCACAATGCAATTGGTTTAATCTTGCGTTATAGAAAATAATTATTACAAAATCATGAGAATCACTTCTAGTAGAAAATGTTAAGCTGCAAACAATTTATAAAGCAAACGTTTAGATTGAGCGATAGATTAACATCAATTCCACATAAATATGAAAATTTAAAATTGAGTAACACATTTTCAAATTGAGTTTATAAATTAAATTAATAATTTATAAAACATAATTTCAAACTAAGCAATACATTAATATGAATCCATTGAAAATTAACAAATACAATTAATCAATGTCTTTTTGTCTTACACTTCAAGGGAACATCTAAAGGTAATCCCAATGCAAGGTGTCTCTGACGAGCGGTTGGTGGTCTACGAAAGTTGTAGTTTATAAAAACTCGTCACCAGGAGACATACTATGTATTGCATGTACAACAACAAATCTGAATGCTTTCCTTTTCATAAAGAACTCCTGGTCATTGAAGTGTTTCTCAAATGAACAATTTGGAGAAAATAGAGAGCACCTAGAACTATTTATGAACCCTGCAATTTTCCCATGAGTGCGTAGACGACCATCTATATACAATAGGTTCTTCCTTTTAAAGTTTCCAAAAACATAACCATTCATGCACATACTATAAATGAAAATGTTGTGCTTGTATTTAACAATATTCAAGTAATCATACCGAAAATATATAGGAACACAAAATGGAATAAGTGCTATTGACTGTTTGGGAGGAACAAGTACATGTGAAAGGATAAACAATCCAAGATTTGCAGCATCTATATTAGACTTGGTAATCATCAAATGATTACCACAAAAGGATAATTCGGTTCCAACATCAGGCAGAGGTAGAGAGGACGACCAAGCACAATATAGAGCGCGGTTGAAAGAAGTTGATATTTAATTTTGAAATTCATAGGAAGGGAGAAATCATTGCTACCCTCCAAAAATTGGATGGACCTCAGTGTGTGCTTGGACATTTTTTCTCTCAACTCATGCAACTTTTTAGATCTTCTATTAGAGATGGGTTGGGTGGCATTCATATCATACTTTGGATCAATAGAACTTTTAGATGACTAAACATAAGACGAGGGGTTCGTCGATTTAGGATGAGACAAAGTTGTTTTGTCTTCCAACTTTTCCAAAAGTGAGCATAAGGAAGTGTTCCTGCATGTCTTTTATATATCACCATTTGGATTTTTTACTGTAGTAGGGGGTATTAGACCATTGACATTAGGTAATCTATCATTGGTGTAATGGGTTAGTGTGACACGCTAAAGGTTATCCTTCAACCCTTGACATTTTGAACAACCAAAAACTGTTGGAGTGTCATAAAAGAGTTCCAGCTCATGACAAATTACCGTCGATGAACTAGGATGGCAGCTTGAAGATGGCATGTTACAATTGGTGGGGTAAAGCGGCTACCCATTTTCATCCATGAACTTCTTGCGGTATCATGCTCCTGATAAGAGCTTACGACATTTTGAAACTAGTGGAATGCCTTGTGCATCCAAACTCGAACCTGAATCATGATCTTTCAATATAGAATAAATCGATATTTAGATTCACATGGATAAGTAACATAAATTCAAATAAGTAGTCAAAAAGTAAATAAAACATGAACTTACCAGGGATGGAATGGGAGAACTTGTAGAAATTTGAACAAGATGGTATGAGATGGAGTCTGAAGAATTGGCCATTTTATACTGCAAAATTTTCTTCTTGCATTTTATCCAAATCAACAATCAACATATATATACTATGAAATATTGTAATTGGTGTGGTTATATAGTAAAAGGACATTTGGTATGAATATATATTTTTAAGTGGACACATAAAAACAAAGAATTTACAAAATAAACCAATGTGTTTATTCATACATAAACGCACCAGTGTGCTCACATAAACCAAACGTACCAGTGCGTAACCAACATAAACGCACTGTGGAAGAATATACGCAAAATCCCCCATGGTGGAAAACATCCGCTACATTTGGTAGTGGATATTTCTACATGATTTTCACAAAATAATTCATTCTGGTGTGTTTCCTACATATAAGCACTCCGATGCGGCCTAACATTACACGCACTGTCATATGGGTTTTGAAATGATTTAAAAGACAGTGTGTTTTACTTATGTATGCACCGATGCAACTTGACACCAGGCGCACTGGAAATGCCGAAAATCAAAATTTTTAAAAATCGCATAAACTAGTTTTTCCCTAAATTAAAAAAAGGGCGGTAATTTTAAGTTCAAAAAGTAAATCTAAATAGTGTTTAAAATCCAAAAAACTAAACATTAACTCATTGTTTTACCGAAATTTTCAGGGGAAAGTTTTGGAAGAGAGACTTACGTGGAAGAAGTTTGGAGCAACTAGAAGGAGTTCTAAGGATCAAAATTTCTTAGGTATGGTGGATCAAACCAAACCATGCATGATAGAAATTTCAAGAATGTAAGTATTATTGTAGATCTTACAACCTTATTTAGAGTTTAACTAGATTTAGAAAAAAAAAACTTCATACTTACCTTCAATGTTTCAACCATTATTTTCTCGCTGCTTCTTTTCATTTTATGTGGCTACAAAATTATTCGTTAGGGTTTAAATCCCTCTATTGTTATACAGAGTTACGATTTCACCTTTTAGGGATTTTGGATTTACTGAGCTTGTGATTATATATAGAAAGCGTAGGGTGATATGGGTCCTCTTTCTTGGTCGAATCTGTAACCATGTCAATCCTGTCAAGGCTTTTTTTTGTTTGAAAAAGGCATGCATCAAAGTCAGTGCATTCATCTAAATAACACACCATGTTTGACCAACATCGCATCATTTTTTATTATTTTATAAAAATGCAAAATTTGTTTATCGTGTCTGAGTTCTATGATCCCAGTGCATCACATTTACTGTAACGCACCGGACTTACTATAACACATGGTTTTTTTATTATTTAAAAGAAATGAAAAAGTCGATTTTAGTATTTTAATTCTCTATTACTGGTGCGACCTATTCACTTTAACGCATTGGTGCGGTGCTATAACTAACGCACCGGGGCGTGTAATGTATACAAGTGCACCAAAATCAGATGTATTCTTTTTAATATTTTTTTTTCGTATTTTGAAGGTATGTAATTTGTTTGTATAATATATTGATAGCTTCTGTATTTAATGGTACAGTTTGTTTATTGATAGAAATGAACAACAACTTTAATCAACATGATGGCATCACATCGAAAATTACGAAGAATGCAAGTGCTTCTAATTAATTTTTTAATTTAAATTAATTTGTTTGAATTATTTGTAAAGTTAACTAATATGTATTGGTTAATGTGTGACATGAAGTGCCAAAAAATGAGGAAGCTCGATAAGTTTCTTACCAAACTAACTTTAGAAGAGCGTAAAACGTTGATGGAAAAGTTGTAGAGGGATGAATCAAGTGAATAAAAAAAATCCAATATGAATTATCTATTTAAATCTGATTAATAATCTACTTAATTAAGAATATTCACTAATATGTTTAAAATAACATAATTCACATATGATGAATGTTATTCAGGTACTGACAGCAACAAAATTCAATGTCATCATAATTTGTTTTTTTATGGAAGATGCAAATGATGATCAATTGGTCCTTAGATCATCTAGAGTGGTGCTGGAAGTTAATAGAAGGGGCAAAGAATTTTAATACTATGAGGGATTTAGTGGAAAGAATGTACAAATGTAATTTTCACTTACAATACAGAAACCAATCAAATGATTCAAAGAATCAGGTCATATGTAAACTAAAAGAGGCGTTCCCAGAGCAATGTTCAATGAGACTTGTCAGGCTTGCAATAGAAAAAACATACAACAACAAAAAAATAATCATTCAAAAGGTAATATTCCTAAACACGTCTATGTAGAATATGTATCTAAAACTATTACAAAGCATCATTCATTCAATAATTTTAATTCTATCATATTTATTTTTCATATCAACTGAGAAATAGTTTGATGAGTCATTTTACATTTTCAGGAAGATTATGAGAATCCCAAAGGATGAACGAGATGATATGCGAAATGTGACAGTAGGGATGTCCAAGAAAGTGTATAAGGAGATGGTCAAGGAAATAGACATAATTGCATCGCAGGAAGAGCCATCTCAACAACAACATGCTTCAAATGTATGAAATCATTGGTTTTTAGGTTTATGTTATACATTTCATTAATTAATTTGACATTAAATATTAATTTTCAATTGTTTTGTTGAAGAAAAGAAAAGAAAATGGAACCCATTCACCACACAAGACAAGATGACAAGGAAAAAAATGGGTTGATAACAAATTTTGTGAGTATTTTTTATTTTGTTGTAAGAAATAAACATTTTGTAGTGGTAGTGATTGGTATATTTATTTATTTTTAATTTGTTTTCACTGGCAATCCTTGCATGCTTTCAAATAGGTGTTAACATACAAAGAGGAGCCATCAAAAGAATTGATTGACATTGGGTTAAGCAAGGGTTGTGAGTATATGTTGGAGTATAAAAATTAATTGTGGATTTTGTAAGTCTCTATGTTGTTTTACTTCTATCATTTTATAATTAATAAAACAACAACAAAAAATTTATATTAAATCTATGATTTGTGAATGGACATAACACTTGCAGGAAACAAAGTATGGAATGAATCCAATAGAAGACTTGTTGATAGAAGGCATGATATTTGGTTTTGAGTGAATGTGTATCATTCATGAGTCGATTATTTCTATGGTACGTCGCTTTTCACTTTACATTAATGTATACTATCTATTTATTTTTCATTATTCCCACTGGTAATGTAGATACACTATGTATACTTTATTTTTATGTTTACAGATGGAAGCTGAAGAAGAGGAAAACAATTGAGCCAATCAACAAAACATTTGGCCAAATAACCCAATTGATGCAAGTGGCTTGAGCACCGATAACAGTTCCATCAAAGAATGATGCTCCGTATTTAATTTTGATGTTAATGCAAGTTTTTGTGGCTTGTATATTTTGAAATAATTGTTTGTGAAAATCAGACATTTTTTATAATAATGTACTGGACATAGTGTCTAAATTCAAGGATGAGTTACCATTAAGTGTAACAATAATTTTATGCATGTTGACATTTTGATTATTGTTGTCTCTATGTTGTCATATTTTGTATGACAAAGGCACTCTTATTGATATATATAAAATAAAAAAAATTTATTCTATTGCATTCTTCAATATTATTGTCAAATGTTACATGTGAAATGGTACATTGATAAAAAAAATCCAAGAAAGAAATGTGTATTTTCATTCAAGATGGAGCAAAAATAAATTATTAAGTGCCATACACTAGTCGTAAATGGTAATTTGGTAATTAAATGTATGGATGATTAAATATAACAATAGATTCTTGCATCTATAATATAATAAATTAATCCAAATAAACAATTTCAATAATTAAAATTGAAATCAATTACTATAAACAAATATTTTAAATTAAAATGAATAAAACAAATATTTAAATTTAAAATGAATAATGGAATGAAAAAAATAAAAAATATAATATATATATTTGAATGAAATATCAGTATCCATTCTTCAAATAATCATATTATGGTGTGTTTAAACTACCATTGCACCCCCGTGCGTATAAACTAAATGTGCGCACTGGTGCGTTTATAACATTGCGCACCGGTGTGTTTATAACATTGAGCGTCGGTGAGTTTATAACATTGATCTCTGGTGCATTTATAACATTGAGCACCAGTGCGTTTATAACATTGAGCACCAATTTGTTTTATTTTATTAATCCAATTGGTGCATGTAGATTGATTATGCGCATCGAGAACGATCAAAGCTTATGCCAATTGGTATTAATTTTTTAAGTCTAGTGGTGTGCTCGATGTGTTAAAATGCATTGGGCCATGTTGATATTTTGTAAGCACCGATACATTCTACAATTAAATGCACTGGTGCATTCGAGTATGAAATGCACCATTGTGACATGATAAATGTACTGCACCGTTAAATTTAAATATAATGGAAAAATATACATTGCGTATGATATAAAATATCGCACTGGTGCGTTTTTTTTGTACAGACACACCGGCGAGTATTTACTATACTCAAGCACTGGTGCGATGTTGAAAATTGATTCTTTCCGGTGCTTGTTATGCTTGAGTGCACCGATGCCTCTGTTCTAATAGTATGAAACACACCGGCGCACTTAATTTCTGTTGTGCGTTCTAGTAAACTAACCTACGCTAAAACCTCTGTTCGCCGAGTATTTTTCAATTATAAATTATATCCGTTATGACATCCGTAAAATCATCCACTACCATTGGCTATGACATTAGTGGAGGTTTTTTTGACAAATTTTTCCAATCTTGTAAAACTAAAAACATACGCTATGACCTCCACTACAGGGCCTTTTCCTTGTAGTGATTGAAGGGTTTGGGATGTTAGCAATATTTAGTGTCTGATACCATGTCCAACTATGCTTAATAAATTGAGACTTGGAAATAGCCATTTCAATCGTTCTTTGGAAGATCATGATGTTGTCAAAATCCATACAGGTCAATAGATAAGTGCATTGGGGTTGTAGCTGATACGACAAAGGCACTTGGAGAATTAATCTACTCTAAGTAGTCCGAAATATAATAATGTTTGTTGCACTTAGTATAAGCACAAAACAATAATCTAAATTTCACATCTATTGGTTTTTTTGGAAAGTTGGTCCAAACTCCAAAACAAAACTCCAAACTGAAGCTTCCAAAAATAAAATTCCAATTCCTAAGAACCACCATGGATTCCGGACCACGAGAAACACCAAACAAAATATGGGACTAAAACATTGTAATGACTACAAAAAATCATCATCACAAATCCATTAAATCTAATCTACCTTACCCCTTTCAATTAAGTAGTCTATAAGCCTATTGCAATAATGGACTCCCTTGTAGTTGATATGTTCGGTTCCCACTGTATCACAACAAGAAAAAAACCTCGGAGCTACTAACAAAAATACATCTTAACTTCACAAATAAACTCAAATCTCCACGACCCCATTGTATAATTTTGATAGCGTTGCATAAATTACAGAAAATTTTAGGAATGATTATTGCAAGTAGTGCTTGCTAAAGATATTGTTTTGTAAATCTGACAAATTATGACATTTATAATTGAAATTAAGGATGTGATTCAAGATGGAATCAAACCCAATTACCTATAAAAATTCTTGATCGGGATATGGAAAAAGAAATTTGTGATCGAAATCCTACTTGGGAGACAGAATCTTCATTTAATCTTAAAAAGAAAGTTGTGGAGAAGCCGACTAAAGTGGGAATGTTTGATACACCATCCTTCAAGGTTCAATTAGAGGATGACCTAGACAATCTCATTGACGATGACAATTGGCTTGCAAAGGAGGATTTGAAGAAGCTCAAATTTCCATCAAGTTAATTGCTTCAAAACTGAAAATTTCCTCTTTGGAATTTATATTTTGATGGGGTGTTGAAGGTCAAGGGTAGTTGAGAATCCATCATTAAAAAAAAGGCATTTTTTAAACTTTTTTTTTCATGAAGAAAAAAAACAACTTTCTATTCAAAGGGTGAATCAAAGTTGTACAATAATACATCGTCTAATACAAGAGAGGATTTAGAGAGAACAATTCATCCTGAAGGTGTCATCTCGTGACAATACTGAAAGAAGGATCCATTAACAACTCTAGAAAACTACTAAAAAGCATAATATGCTATACAAAAAATAACTGATTTGGGCTTCGTAAAAAAATCCCATCACACAAAAAAGAGCATACCTTGCTAGATCCATAGAAATAATAAGCTAAAATAAAACCATAATTGCACAAAACATTCTCTTTAAATTCCTCAAAATGTATCAAGCCTTGTGTCATTCCCACAGCTTGTTTCGATAAGCGATTAACCTAGACATTATATATTATATATATATGCTTTGTGGCAAACTTATATAGCTCTGCAATCAACTGTTTGACTATGTCCCCAATGATCCAACAATAGAACCTATAAGGATGTAATACCCTTGATCCAATCAACAATAATTTTGGAGTCACCATATACAAAGAGTGTATGAATCTGCTTGAGTTTTGAGAAGAATAAAAGGCCCCATAAAGCCAAAAATTATGCATAGGTATTTGTTCCTACCCCACAAGCCATTTTTATCAAGAAGAAATGTTGATTAGAGAATTTTAGCACCATCCCTCCCCCACATCCTTCCATTGAAGCAGCTCTATCAAAAAATCCACAAGGCATCTCTTCTTCGAGGAATAAACAACTATGCTTTTAAAATTGATTGGAACCTATGGCTTGCAAAATTCGTTAACCCATATTAACATTTTTCTCACCACAACCGAGAAATGAGGTCTGTTGGAATTCTCAAATATGATTGTATTGTGAATCTTCCATATGATCCACATCACAAAGAAGGGGAGAGATCACCACTGTAGGAATATCTAAGTGGGGATATTTCCGAGGGAAGAAGACCCGCAATTCAAATAGAATACGTTTCCAAACAAACTGGAAGTAGTTGCAGAAAATGAACAAATGATTAATACACTCACCTTCAATATTACATAGAACGCAAGAATTTGGACACTGAAATCCCCTTTTGCAAAGGTTGTCCCAGGTTAAAATATGGTTTTCCAGAACTAACCACACAAAGCATCAAAATTTTAAGGAATCCTCCCACTTCCAAATATGATAAAACCAGCATTAGCATTCATCTGAAACACTTGGAAAAACTATAGCTTCATATGCTAACTTGATTGTCACTTCACCTGTTCTCTTATTCCAGTCCTAGACCAGAACATCATCATGTGTTCCCAATATAATTCCGAAGTGACGTAAACCGGAAATGAAGGAATCCCATTCGAAATCCATATTGCCAAAAGGTTCTAAATATGATGTGGAGAACCAATATGAGCCAATCACATTTGTGTTATGAATGTTAGCAAGATAGACCATACCCTTCCCATGCAACCTGTAGATAAGATCCTGAGATAAAATATAGAACTGACCCCCCCTAAGAACAGATCCATGTCTAGCATCACTTTGGATCCATTCCCAATGCGCCAATATAACCACTTACCAATCCATATGAGTTCTCTTGATAATCCATTCCAACAATTGGAACCCTACAAAACCAACTTGTGGCCATTTCTGATCCAATCTTCCACTGTGACATTTTTTAGATATTAATCCTTGAATATTTGACTCCACAGGCTTGAACCGAACAAACCTCTCCAAAGCGATTTAAGGCTTAAGGCTAGACAGAACCATCGTAGGTTCATTAAACCCCATCCCCCAAGGCCTTTTGGAAAGCACACTTTACTCCAACTAGTAAGATGATACTTTCCTCCAGCATACTGACCAAACCATAAGAAATTCATGATTTTATTTTGGATACCATCAATAATAGAAAGAGGGATTTTATCCCAACATCCAATACACTGGGATGATTTCGAGAATCGATTTTGCTAGAACAAGTCTACCCCCAGTTGAAATCCATTTGAAACACCAACAATCGATTCTATTGACTACCTTACTGTGTAGCCACTGCCAATCCTTGGTAATAAAACAATTTGGTTTGATAAAGTATCACATATACTTTAATCCATTGTCCATCAATTCCAGCTTCAATGGAAAAAAATCTCGAATCTAGAAAAGAACATTGTCTTCAACCCCACTGTGATAAAGACATGATTTCTGGGTACTCATTTCCATCCCTGAAGTAGAATAAAAGACCTGAATAATATCATGCTACTCCTTCCACTCGTCCCTAGTTCCTTCCCCAAATATGAGTACCTCGTCAACAAATAAGAGATGAGTTTACCGGTGAACACTAGTGGCTTTAACCCATTAATTTTATGTATATGCTTACCCTGCACAATCATATGATCGAGTCCTTTGATAATCAAAAGGAACAACAAAGGTGACAGGGGACATCCCTTACGAAGCCCTGAGATATTTTAAAAGGGTTCCATTAATAAATACAGATAATCTTTCCAAAGTAACATAGGCCATGATCTATTCTACTACCCCTAAGGGAAATGACACTTGGATCAGTACTAGGCATAAAAACAGCCAATCCACCCAATCATAAGCTTTAGTTAAATCCATTTTAAGTATCATTGCCTTCAACTGCTTAATATTGGTGGAGTGAAGACTCTGAGTGATACCAACAACCTCCATAATATTTCGATTAGAGAGAAACCCAAATTTCTCTATGGACAAGCACTTGGATAGAAACATTTTAATTTTGTTTGAAATAATATTTGAGATAATCTTGTAGGTCAGATCGCATAGAGATATACGAATAAAGTCATCAAATGAATCTAGTTTGGAAGCTTTGGGAATAAGATCAATATAGGTGGTATTTAAGGAGCAAGAAACATACCCTTTCAATCAGGATTCATTCACCACCACACGAAACTCATTTCCAACCAGATCGAAAAACTTGGAGAAGAATTCCACTATCTAGCCATCTGGTCCTGGACTCTTCTCCTTTTCCATTTTCTTCAATATGGCTTCAATTTCAGACAAGGTAACTGCCTTTCCTATTTGGGTATCATCCGCCTCCAAGCAGAATCTTGGGTAGTGCTGGAGAACCTTGAGCTGGGAGTCAAGGTTATTTTTACCATGATCTTTAAAGATATGCTCAAAATGTATAATCGCCTCACTTTCCAAATCCTCCTATTTGCAGATACTCGAGCCACCGGATTCCTTAATATCCCATATGGAGTTTATGATTTTGCGGTGATTGGCATACTTCTGGAAGAACCTAGAGATGCAGTCTCCTTGTTTGATCCAAATAGCGCGGTTTTCAACTACCAAATTTATGCCTCAAAATTTAAAATATCGCTCTTCTGATCCTCCAGAGCTTGAAGAGTTTATTTAGTGTCATTAGAAAGGACCCCATCCCTGTACTCCTGATAAATTCCCACAATCTTGTCTTCAATCTAGAGAAAGTCTTGTCTCATCCTAATATTTTTCTGTCATTCCCACTTAACCACAACCTGCCGAAGCTTATTAATTTTTCCCACCATCTTTTGCATCGTAGAACCATTGGGATCCAAGGAATAGGAACTCCAAAAATTATCCACTAGTACAATGAAATCCTCATCTTCAAGCCACCCATGGTTAAATTCGAAGGGGAATGCAAAAGTTTTTGTCACCAAATCTAGCTGAAGAATGATGGGGGAGTGATCCAACATGCCTAAATAAAAGGTCCAATATCTGTATCTAGGAATTATATCAGCCAACGATTCCACAATAAAAAACCAATCCAAATGCTTGGCTCTAGCTGCCTGTCCTTCCCTGCCATATCGCCAAGTGGACTTATTTTCTATAAACTTAGGATTGATCTCGTAAGCTAACAAACATCAAATGAAGTTCATTTCTTGATTGATAAGCAGTAATTATATTGAATGTTTAGATATATTATATGTGCACCATTTATTTAGACATGTTTCTTGGTCAATTTCTTGAACTACATGTCAAAATATGCCTTCCACAAAAAAAATTACACATTTTTAATAGAGGAAAAAATGACCAACCATTGTAGGGTTGTAAAATTTCAAATCCAAAAGAAACATCCAGGGCAGAGAAGAGATAGTATGGGGACATCAAGTGAGACCCACACATAGGTAGCAAGATTAGAGACTTGACCTCAAGACTTCCCACTTGCAATTCACAACACTGAAGCACTCGACCTAATCCACCGGGCTAGTCCTTGTCCAAATATTATTAGTGTTTATTTATTATTTCTAGTGACATTTATTAATATGTAAATTTCACCTAAGTGTATGGTTTTGATATATCTAGTCTTTATTTAGTTGTTTGATTTTCCTATTTAAGTCTAGAAATTTCATATTTTATTGTAAGGTGTAATGGATAATTAATGCATATTCTCTTAACTATTCAGGCTTAGACCTTGATACTTTTGAGCTTATTGAATCAGCTGGGCCTAAGGTAAAAATTTCAAAATGGATTCTTACTACTTAAAACATGCTTCATTCCAATGATGCTCTTAATATTTTTTGATCTGGATTTATTGATGAAGCACACTCCTAGAAGAACTTCTATGAAAGAGTTCTACTTTCTCCCTCGTGCTTAAGTTAACTTGGAAACCACCGTGAATTGTAGGTTGTCAGTAGGAATTAAATATTTGACCACATTTTTTTTGCAATGTGTATTACACTTATTGCAAGAAAAATATTATGTATATTCATTTATTTAGCTCTAAGCAATCACGTCATTATTTTGATCCTAAGTCACTTAATTCATGTTTGAAGGCCATGAAAAATGGAAAAAAAATCGTGAGTGCAAAACGATGTTATAAAATTCAAGATATGTGGCATTAATATCATGAAAATATTTTATTTAAATTGAAATTTAACCCAAATTTAAATGCATTTAATTAAACGTAATTGCCGAATTTCAAACTTAAATGCATATAATTGCATTTCGAGTTTAAATTATTTTAATTTCAAACTCCTAAATCGTGTTTCACTAGTTATTCCTAGTTCCATTGACCTACTTTGTCATAATGGATATTAAGAGAATTTCATTTCCTATCTGCAAGGAACTGAGGCATCTTTGTATTTCTTGATTGATGGCTACCAGAACATTGAGGTCTTCAGTAGCAACATTCATCTCTTAAACCATTATACTGAGTGTTTGAAACAAAATAGTGTGTTTACAATGTGTAGAAACAAACAACTCAAAGATTGCATAATGATTGAACATAGTAAGAACTCCTTTGACATGAGTTAAGTAGAAGGATTCTTGGTGTCTCCAGAACTCTCACTTGAAATATTGAGGGATGACATAGGGGAAATCTTGTGGACATCCAATTTTTTGGAGGAAATTCCATGGGGATAGGAAGGACTTCTTCCACATACCCGAGGGAATCCCCAGTTAAATGGGGATGTCCCTATGGAATCCTGTAATTTCCAAGGACAAATGAACAAATGGGATGTGTCTTGTAGGAGCAAGAATGTGTCCCTAACACTCCATGCAACATTGGGACTCCCAGTTTAGAACCTTGTGTTGCACAAAAGGATTGTCATGAAGTGCACTTGGTTTTCTCACCATCATCCCCATCCATAACCTATCTTGACCCAGAAGCAAGCTACAAGGCTCCACATGTCTATGGCATAGATAAGGCCTAGGATTTTGACTTTGGATGGCATAAGAGTGAGAATAATATCTAGAAGTGTCACATACCCTCTCATCGATCTAATGCGATGTGGAGAACATGATGCTAAGGCTGGGCATTTAGCCCAATGGTCGTTAAAAAAAATCCATTGAAAATAAAAGACTATATGCAGATGTATAAATGCGAGAAACACAGCGGAAGTAATTTTCTACTACACATCTAGCATGCATTCAACATATTCATAAGAACTGTCAAATAAATACATTTCATAATTAAAACAAGAGACTACTTATCTTGAAACGAAGTAGTCCCGAGCAACTAGTTATGCAACTACAACATTCCACCCAACCATAGGCCAATTGTGCTCATAAATATTTCAATAGAATTGCCACCCCCGAGCTGGGCATGATTTCTACAAGGAAAAAGGGAACAACTGTTGGCAGGTGGTTTGGTAGAGTGCTATCGCAGCATCTTCGATGCTGCGACAAGGCAGAAGATGGCGCAAATGGCGATGAGCGGAATATTAGTTTATGCATTTTGGGTCAATTGTACCGCGGATTGTGGGTTTTGGGTCATTTGGACCACATATGACGGGAATGGTTCTTTTGTGAATTCCCAGTCATTTTGCATGAGTGGTTAGCAAAGTTGACCTTCCAGAAGAAGAACTTCCAAGGTGGTGAACCAACGACTTGGACCCCTGAATTGATTTAGGAACTGTAGGAAGTTGATAATAAAGCATTGCGGGCTATTGAAGTGTGGTTCGATAGCATCCTAGAAGGCTATATCACAGAGTTCATGGTTGATACTCAGAAATCATACAGTGAAGTTGAAAGATATTTTTTCCGCGAACCTCGAGGTAGGTTTTTACTGTCGCTTCAACTGTCGATCAAGATGCTTATTTGCGAAAAGGGTATATTGAAGATGCATCTTGATCAGTAGACAGCCTGGTGGGTCGAGGCCGTGGGTACTGAGACAGTTGGGGGGAGGTACATGGAATGGTAAGGGTTAGATGGGTGCAGGTCATGATGAGACTGTGAGTGAAGCCGAGGAAGAAAGTGGTCTTACGAGGGGAGGAGCAAGGTTTTGACAGGAAAAGAGGCAGAGGACGGGAGAAGGTCTTGCTGCGGTCGAACCGAAAGACCGTGAAGGAGACCACACGGGACGAAGCGACCTCACAATCCTGACAAGGAAAACCAAGCTACGCCCAGGATCGAGGCAGGACCAAACCCCAGCACCAACATGCCCACACCTCCACTCACTATCTCTCAGATAGCAATAAATACCACTTCGACACCGCCAAGTTCTTCAACACCACAGAAGTTAATTGGTAGTAGTAGAGCGAAAGGAGGAAGGAAGCCGAGAATGGCGGGTGATGATGCTAAGTTACCGTTGTTCCATGGGAGTGCAAAAGACAACCCATAATAGTATTGGTTTTTGTGTGAAGTGGTCTGTACCATAAAACAGATCACCGATGATGTTGCTAAGAAAGGACAGTTAGCGACGACTCTACGAGGTCGTGCGTTAGATTGGTTTATGAAGTTCATTCTAGTCCCTACAGGAGCCCCAGAGAAGTCGCTGGATGAGATTCGGGATGGGTTGATTGCCAAATTTAGAAGGCCCAAGTCTGAGGCTCAATATATTACAGAATTGAAGGAAATTAAGTAGTATCCCAATGAGACGGTATGGGATTTCGACCAATGATTTAAGACGTTGATGGCAAAGGTTAGTTTCGATATGAGCGCCGCCCAACATTAAGAGTGGTTCATCGCGGCACTACTACCGCACATTCGGCTTATATTGATGCAACAAAACATCTCGACACCCAGTGAAGCTCTAGAGATTGCAATGCGATTGGAGGCGTCTCTGATTGGAGAAAATGCAGCCGGGATGTCGTAGATACATACATAGCTTGCTAACTTGATTATACAGCTGCAAGATTTGAAGAAAGGAAAGGAACAACGCGATGAAGTATGGTGTACGTGATGCCGAGGAGAAGGGCATACGAAGGACAATTTCCCGGATTTCCGCAATTATTTGGTGTCAAGTGTGCCAAACCTATTGAATGGCGGCAGCATACCATGGTGTCGCATCTACCAGGTGTATGGGCACAGTCACGACAATTGCCCTTATATGCAGAAAATGGTTACCACCCCGAGGAATCTTTATTGTACATTCTGCAAGTCAGTGGGTCATGATGACAAAGATTTCCATGCATATGGGTTGCTACAAGAAAGAATGTATGATTCATTCTATGTCAAGGACGATCAGCGTGCCATACAACAATCGCAACCGCAGCCATAGGTAGCCCAGCCACTACCTCAACCACAGATGCAGTTTGTACCGCAGCAGCAGCAACCGCCGCAGTATGTGCCGCAATATGCTCCAATTCTGATGGCTCCACAACATCCAAAATATGTACAGCAACCGCAGTATGCATAACAAGGGCAAGGGATGCAACCGACACCAATGCAGCAACAGTTTAACCAACCACAGTACCAGCAGCAGGGAGGATTCCGGGGAGGATACCAGGGAGGACGGGGTGGTCGCAGACCTGTTCAATACTATCACTATGCGGTATGGGGACACTATCAGCGGGACTACCCACTACTGTAGTACCAATGTACGTTCTGTTTTGTTAACGATCATATAGTTGAGAATTGTCCACAGTTGATTACACGATGGCAGGTAGGGAACACTCCCCAGTTGCAGACACAGCCCCAGGCACAATAGCCCACCCAGAACTAAGTACAGCAACCAGTGTAGAACCAGAATCCGCGGCCGAACGAGAACATAAATCAACATGTAAATCAAATGGGGAACATACCATCAAATCAGCCGCAGGTTGCAAACATCGCGACAATTTCTGCAGAACCAAGACTGCAATATGCTTCCGTTGCTGTGGTCACTCAAGGAGGAAAGAAAACAAGAGAAGACAACTAAACGATCCGGTTAGCTAGAAAAAAGAAGGTATCAATTGACATTGATGCAGAATGGGAGACGTTTCTTCAGGCACGACGGGCATTAGGAAATGATCGAGGTAAATCCATCATGTATGACATGCCCTCTATTTTTTATACTACTTCGGAGGTTAGCCCGTCGCGGCGGTCCAACACATTTCGAGCATTTTTGGAACATTGTTTGTCCCTGGCAAGAGATCTCGACACTCTTGCTGCGATTGAAGCCTTGTTGCGACGACCGGCCCAGTATTGACAAGAGCTCATGGTTAATTCCTTGCAACGATGGAAGACAGGTAAGGAGATGCGGATGAATATTCAAATTGGTGACTATGATGTTGATTCAGTTATTCTGGATCTTGGTTTGGATGTCAACATCTTGACCAAGTAGGCTTGGGAGAAGATGGGGAGCCCCCCATTGAGCTGGTCTCCTGTACAGCTCCGATTGGCTAACCATCTGAAAGTAACATCCATTGGGTGAGTTCCACAGCTAGTGGTAGATATCAAGGGTATGAAAACCTATTCCGACTTTGATGTCATAGAAGTTGTCGAAGGCGGAAGCTCTTATCCCATGTTGTTGGGGATTGGATGGGATAATGATAGTGGAGCTGTAATCAACTTCAAGCGACGCATGATGACTTTTGAAAATTGTGATCTCAGAGTTATCGCCCCATTGGATCTGGTGGAAGGATGCCCCTACATAAAGCCAGTGAAGGACGACGATCCCAATGGATGGGACCATGCATTCAATATTTATGAAGATTATATACATCTGACTGCCAACGGTGAGTTGGGATGGCGCAGTGACAGCTTTGCGGCTTCCCACTCTGATGATGCGCTGGAATATTGGCAGAACCGCTTGCATGAAGTGTTCTCTGTTTGCACGATCTGTTCCCCACTCCATTTACTGATGAAGTGCTTGAAGGTGTGGGTGGCCAAGAGATGTACTCCTTCATAGATAGGTTCTCTGGCTATCATCAGATCCGCATTGCCAAAGAAGATCGCCATAAGACAACTTTCATTACTGAATGGGGCTCCTTTCAATACACTATAATGCCATTTGGTTTGAAGAATGCACCTATGATATTTTCGCGGGTTGTTGTTGCTGCATTCAAAGACTTCATTTAGAAATTTTTACAGGTATACATGGACGATTGGACGGTCTATGGTTTGGTCCATGATCATCTGGCGAATCTGCAGCTGATGCTCGAGCGATGTCGACGGCACCAGATATCACTGAATCTGAATAAATGCATCTTTTGTGCACCGTTTGGGATATTGCTCGGCAATATTGTGTGTAAGCAAGGGTTGTTGGTCAATCCGACCAAGATTGCGCTCATTTTGAGCTTGCAATCGTCGACCACTGTTAAGCAGTTGTGGGCAACCCTAGGGAATACTGGGTATTATCGTAAATTCATCAGGGGATATGCAATGATTACTGCCCCTATGGAGAAATTGCTGAAGAAGGATGCGCTATTTCAGTGGACCCCAGAATGTTAAGACAGATTTGAAACACTGAAGACGAAGATGGTGTTGGCACCAATATTGGTATTTCCAAACTGGAGTAAGGAATTCTATGTTCATGTTGATGCCTCATCGATTACGTTGGGCATCGTATTGGCTCAACCAGGAGAAGGCGACCTTGATCATCCTATTGATTTTGCAAGTCGGAAGTTGTCATCTACAGAAAGAAATTACACTACCACTCAGAGGGAAGGTTTGGCAATGGTCTACGCATTGCAGAAGTTCAGGCACTATTTGTTGGGTGGGCACTTTAAAATGTTCACCGACCATTCCGCGTTGAAATACCTAGTCAATAAGCCTGTGTTGGGGGGGAAGATATGCTGCTGGCTCCTTCTTTTTCAGGAGTTCGATTTTGAATTCATTGTGAAGCCAAGCCGGTTGAATGTCGGTCCTAATCATCTCTCACGGATCAATACAGGAGAGGAGCTGACAAACATTGAAGATGGTTTACCAGATGCTCAACTGTTTCGGATTGAGGTTGCAGATGGCTACTTTGTGGAAATCATTCAGTTTCTGACAATGGGTACTGCACCAGACGAGTTCACCACCAATCAGAAGAAGCAGTTGGTATTCAAAGCTGCATACTTCTAGCTAATTGCGGGAGATTTATACAAAATGGGTGCCGATGAGGTATTGCGCAGATGTTTCTTGTCGCATGAGCAATCGCAGATATTAGCAGAAGCGCACGGAGGAGTAGCCAGAGGACACTATGGCGGTAGGGCGACTGCTAGGAAAGTATTGTGTGTTGGGCTATGGTGGCCCACACTACATAATTATGCAACAGACTGTGCGTGGTCCTGTGATGTCTATTAGCGAACTGGAAAACCATTCCGACGTGATGAGATGTCGTTGATGCCCTAGTTGACATTGCAGCCGTTTGACAAATGGGTAGTGGATTTTGTAGGACCGATCAATCCACCAAGGAAGCGCACGGGTGCACGCTATATTATCACAGCGACAGAGTATTTGACTCGATGGGAAGAAGCTGCACCAGTCATTGATTGCTCTGTGGCCACAACCGCATGGTTTCTCTTTGACCACATTGTCACTCGCTTCAGCTTCCCCAAGATATTATTGAGCGATCAAGGCAGCCGATTTCTTAATTGCACCATTAGCGCATTGACAGAGGAGTTGTAGATACAACATAAGAAGAGTACACCCTATCATCCGCAGGCGAATGGCATGGTGGAGGCTTTCAATAAGATATTGGAGCATGCGCTAAAAAAGGTGTGTAATGTGAATCGCGATGACTGGGATCTCAAAATCCCTGCAGTATTGTGGGCCTATCGCACCACATGTAAACGTCTGACAGGGCAGACACCATTTAAGCTGGTGTATGGCCAAGAAGCAATTATTCCCATGGATTATATTGTCCTGAGTCTATGCATCGCGGTTGCAATAGGCCTGGATGATGTAGCGATACTAGATGA
Organism: Larix kaempferi; assembly: GCA_027924585.1. Lineage (NCBI taxonomy): Eukaryota > Viridiplantae > Streptophyta > Pinopsida > Pinales > Pinaceae > Larix > Larix kaempferi. The sequence continues at coordinate 1,009,966 of BSBM01000012.1, read as the reverse complement.
ACGTCTAGAGCAGTTGGTGTAGTTGGAGGAAGATCGTTTCATCGCTGGGTTCCACCAGGGGGTAGACAAGGATCGCCAGAACGCATGGCATGATCGACACATAAAAAAAAATAGTTTCAGTAGGGCGACTTGGTGTTGTTGTACGACAACAGGTTTATGAAACATCTAGGGAAGTTGCAGATGCATTGGCTTGGTCCGTATCACATTAGTAGTATTACTTCAGGGGGCGCGGTTCAGCTGCAGCAGTTGGATGGGGCGATGCTCCCAAAACTGGTGAATGGTCATAGGTTGAAGCCCTATCAGTCAAGATTGGAATACCACGATGCCCGAGTCGCATCGGGAAAAAAAAAAGAAAAAAAGAATGAAAGAAGTCGATTGATTGGTGGCAGGATGTCGCACCAACATGGATGAAATGCGGAAGTAGGGAGGATTTTGCCGCAAGTTTGGAGCGGTCGACGACAAAGTGGCAGTGTTGTGACTGGGTCAAATCAACAATAAATGCCAAAAGTTCAATAGTTAATTAACGACGCATGTCCGCATGCTGGGCATTAATGGCGGATCCGGCCGATCGACGGACAGGATTGACATTGGATTTGCATCATTAATACAGGATTTTTGTTGAATTAATGCATGATTTCGTGATGATTACGGAGGATTCGGCTGAAATCTATAAAACTGGATTGGAGTTGGTCGGAAGACACCGAGAAATTAGTTGAGAAGTGTTGTTGCAGAGTGCAGTCGTAAATTGAGCAAGGTGCTGATAAGCATATAACGAGGTGTTGTGAGGTATGCCAGGCGAACTAGAGACAGTCGAGATTAGCAGCGAAGTAGAGTCTCCCTTCATCCCGGTGGTTGTCGAGCAAGAATTTATGTCATCTGGAGCCGAAGTTGCCAATATTCCGGTGGGATCATCAGACATCGTTAAGAAGCAAAAGGGAGGTCAGCACTCTGAGTCCCCGCAAAGTAAGAGGGTGCTTTGGTCCTCTGCCGCGACGGTAGGAGAAGCTCAGGAACAGGAGGGGCAGTCCAGTCGCCCCATTCATGAGTCTTCCCCATGGGCGGAACTGTCAGCCGATAACATCCTTGGGTATATCCCTCCCATTCGGCCAAATGCCACCCCACGCAAGATAAACCCAAAACAGAAGTACGGTGTGAAGATGCCGACACTCCTGGCTGGAATGGAGTGCTCTGTGGATATTAGGTTGGCATTGCTGCGCCTGCGTTATGACGACCATGATATGGTGGCCTACCCTGACATTGCATCCGCCCCCTATGTGCCTGAGATACGACTTTCCCTGAAACCGATGGTACAAGACTGGGCACGAGGATTGAAGTAGGCTGGCTTGTTAGGGATTCTTAACATTGTTGATGTATATGTAACTTCGGAATGTATTTCATATATATTTATTGTACCCTTATAAGAGATGTGTTATTCCTCTATAAGGAAGTGTCGTCATGTGGATTGACAAGTGTCGCAAGTGTGTGTACTTGCCGATGGGTTATTAGACCACCATGTGTTGGGTCGGCCCTGAGATATATATTATATTGTGGATGTATCTAGATAGACAAGTCGGCCCCATAGTGTAACTGGGCAAACAGGTTAAGTATAAATAGAGATCGGGAGATCTCTATTTGTATCATTCGGAAAGACACACTTCTCTCTCTCAGAAAGTGGCGCACTAGTGAGGAGGAGGATCATCTGCTCTAGGAGACTATATCAAGTGTATTTTGGTTGTGCTTTGGTTGAGCCATTGCTCTCTCTATCTCTGAGGAAGTTGTGGGGTTTTTCACCTTAGGGTTTTCCCCACGGAAACTTTGTGTCTCTTGTCTCTCATGCTTTTGATTCTTGTGGTGCTTGTCATGCTTATTGTGATTGTTATGCATTGATATACTGTATATATTATTATCTCAGTAAAGATCCAAGAGTATTGTGAATTAATGCTCAAAATTTAACATGGTATCAGAGCTAACTTAAGAAGAAGACATTTTGTAGTGATGAAAACTTGAGTTTCTTGTTTATTGGGTTTCTCTCCACAGATTGGGGAAAAGAAGCATAGTAGATTGACTCTACTCATCAAGGAGAATCTATCTGTCCAATTAGAATTCAATTCTGAGCATTTTCAGATTTGACCCTAAAAATTAGGGTTTCCACAAAAATAGGAATTTCTGAAATCTGAAGACATAGCTGGAAGCTCCTTGCAAAAATCAAAGTTTAGAGCTTTGGATCGAGATTTTTGGCTGGGTAGATCTCTAGGAAACTCAAACCCTACTTCAGGGCTCTCCCTAGTGAATCCAGGAGGACAAAAAGGCAAATCTGAAGGGTAAAACTTTGTTGATCTCAAATTCTGAATGCGCCAGGATGATCAGCTCATCAAGGCGCATCTTTCTATCCTTTCAGAAAGTTGAAATTCACATTTTGAATTTTTAGGGTTTTTTCGACAAACCCTAATCCGGGACCAGATCCAGTTTTCAGCATTTCAAGTGGTAAGACCTGAATATTTTCTATTTCCATTTGAAGTACTCTTTAAGATGTCTCACCACACCAAGATTGAGGATAAGCTTGAAGGGGCTGATAACTTCCGAGCTTGGAAGTATAGGATTGGGTTAATCCTAGAAGAGAATGAGTTGGACTCATATATAAAAGAAGACATCCCTATCCCAGAGGATGAAGAGGCTAAAGTATTGCACAAGAAGAACTTGGTCAAGGCAAAGAGAATCATTACTGATTCTATCAAGGACCATCTCATACCCCATGTGTCTTCTCTAAAGACACCCAAGGAGATGTTTGACTCTTTGACCAAGCTATTTGAAGGGAAGAACATAAATCGGAAGATGACCTTGCGGAACCAATTGAAAGGAGTAAATTTTCAGAATGGAGAAACCATTCAATCTTATTTTTCTAAGGTCTCACAGATTAAGGAACAACTGGAAGCAGTAGATGAAATAGTGGATAATGGTGAAGTTGTCATGACCACTCTGAATGGCCTACCTAGGTCTTGGGACTCCTTTATTCAAGGAATCTGTGCAAGAAAGAAGTTGGTATCCTTCAACAGACTACGGGAAGAATGCTCACAAGAAGAAGCAAGGCTTGTGGCATGAGAAGAAAAGATGGGGATTGAAGATCAAGATCTTGCAGCTCACACCAAAAGAAGCAAGCCCAAGAAGGAGCACTCTCGCTACAAGAGATCCTATCAAAAGAATAAGAAGGATCTAAGATGCTTCACATGCAATGAGAAGGGTCACTTTGCTTCAGATTGTCCCAAGAACAAAAGGGATAATAACAACAACTCCAGCAAGAAGAAGAAGGGCAGAAAAATAAAGTTCCATGCTCATGCTGCCGAGGATGATGAACCTCCAAAGAAGAAGGCTAGGGCAAAAAGTGATGATAGTGACGATGATTCATCAAGTGAAGAAGAGTATGCTCTAATCTCTGCTCTCACAGGTACTATCTCCCATGGTTGTAATGATTGGTTGATTGATAGTGGGGCTTCCAAACACATGACTGGGTTTAAAGAATATTTTGTGAATCTATCTGAACATGAATCACCCCATAAGGTGAAACTTGGGGATGATTATCAATACCCAATCAAAGGAAGTGTTGAAGCCTCCTACAACCTAGATTCTGAAAAATCTTTGAAGATGAAAGAAGTCCTTTATGTACCTGGGCTCAAGAAGAACTTACTCTCCATCTCTCCTTTGGATGCAAAAGGTATGAGGGTTGCATTTGTGGATGGCCAAGTCCTAATGTGGCCAAAGGGAAAGACCATAGATGATGTAGTAGTGATTGGAGAGCAAGACGGAGGTTTGTATAAATTGAAGGGACAACCTGAACATGCCATGGTGCATGAATCCATGGACCCAAGTGAACTTTGGCATAGAATACTTGCTCATATGCACTATAGGGCACTTCCAATTGCAAGCAAGGCTATAGAGGGTCTTCCTAAAATCAAGACCAAACATGAAGGTGTTTGCAAAGGATGTGCAAAAGGTAAGAATATTAAGAAGGCTTTCCCTAGTAGTGAAAGCAAGGCAAAGGATATCCTGGAAATCATCCACTCAGATGTATGTGGTCCTATGTCATCCAGTTCTCTAAGTGTGTATGTTTACTATGTCTCATTTATTGATGAATTATCCAGGAAGAATTAGGTATACTTCTTGAAAAACAAAGATGAGGTGTTTGATAAGTTCAAGTAATTCAAAACCTTGATGGAGAATCAAATTGACAAAAAGATCAAAACATTCAAATCTGACAATGGTGGAGAATTCACCTCAGGTGACTTCAAGAAGCTTTGTAGTGATTCAGGGATTAAGAGGGAGTTGATTGCTCCTTATAATCCTCAATAGAATGGAGTTGCAGAAAGGAAGAACAGAACTATCATGGAAGCAGCAAGGGCAATGCTGCATGACCAGGATCTACCTATGCATCTATGGGCAGAAGCAGCTAGAACAACTCTATATGTGCAAAACAGAACACCCCACAAGATATTGGACAACAAGACACCAGAAGAGGTCTTTTCTGGTAAGAAACCTGAAGTCAGCCATCTCAGAATATTTGGTTGTCCAGTATACACTCATGTCCCAAAGGAAAAGAGGACTAAACTAGATCCTTCGGGAAAGAAGGGTATCTTTGTGGGTTATAGTGAAAGCTCGAAGGCTTACAGAATATACTTTCCAGGGTTCAAGAAGATTGATGTCAGCAGGGATGTAACATTTGATGAAAACTCAGCATTCATCAAATCAAGGAAGGCACCTATCGAAGTTTATGAAGAACCTAAGGAAACTAGATTTCAAGACACTACCATGACTGAAGCAGTTCCAGAAGTTGTTTGTGAGTTTGAAGATCCGCAAGAACCTGTAGATCCACCCCGTGAGGATAACTCTCACAAGAGGAAACCTGCATAGGCTAGAGAGCTCATTCAAGATGCAGAAATATTTGGCATTCCAGAAGAAGAACACAGAGAAAAGAAGAGAACCAGATCACATACCAGCTATGTTGCTTTACTATGTGACATTATGAAAAAAGAGCCTTCCAGTTATGAAGAAGCATCGGAAAAGAAAGAATGGAAGGATGCCATGGTTGAGGAATACCAATCAATAATGAAGAATGATGTTTGGGATGTTGTCCCAAGACCTAAAGAGAAGTCTATTATGACTTCCAAATGGATCTAAAAAATCAAGCATGCTGCAGATGGCACTATAGAGAAATACAAGGCAAGGTTCGTAGCTCGTGGCTTCTCTCAGAAAGAGGGAATAGATTATGAAGAAACTTTTGCACCTGTAGCCAGGTATACTTCCATCCGAACAGTACTTTCCCTGGCTACGGCAATGAAATGGAAAATACACCAGATGGATGTCAAGACTGCTTTCTTGAATGGTGTAGTTGAAGAGGAAGTATATGTGGAGTAGCCATTCGGTTTTGAAATACATGACAGGGAGTCATATGTGTGCAGATTGAAGAAAGATTTGTATGGCTTGAAACAAGCTCCCAGAACCTGGTATGGTTGGATGGACAGTTTCCTATCTAGTTTGGGCTTTACCAAGAGTAAAGCAGATTCCAAACTTTACTACAAGGTTGAGGAAGAGAATCCTATGATTCTACTCCTGTATGTGGATGACTTATTTGTAACAAGAGATGACAGATTGATTGCAGATACTAAGAGGAAGCTTGCTGCTGAGTTCGATATGAAAGATTTGGGAATGATGCATTATTTCCTAGGTATGGAGGTGTGGCAGAGTGCAGGTGGGATCTTCCTTGGTCAAGAAAAGTACACAGTAGATATCCTGAAGAGATTCGGGATGATGGATTGCAAGGCCATGGCCACACCTATGGCATCAAATCTAAAGCTTCTATGTGATGCTTCATCTGAGCCGGTTGATGTCTCTATGTATCGTCAGATGATTGGATCCTTGATCAACCTGACGAACACGAGACCAGATATTTGCTTTGCGGTGAACACATTGAGCCAGTACCTGACGGATCCGAGGAGTTTTCACCTGGTTGCTGTAAAGCATGTTCTGAGGTACCTAAAGGGTACAGTGGATTATGGGCTCAAGTATGAAGCGAATCAAAAATTTAACCTGCAGGGTTATGTTGATTCAGATTGGGCTGGTAGTGCTACAGATAGGAAGAGAACTTCTGGGTGCTACTTCAGTATGGGATCAGGTGTGATCTCTTGGTTTAGCAGGAAGCAGTCCTACGTAGCACTGAGTACAGCTGAGGCAGAGTATGTTGCAACCTGTTCAGCTAGTTGTGAGGCAGTATGGCTACATAAACTACTGTCTGAGTTATTTGATCTCCCATTGGATGCTACTGGTATCTTCTGTGATAACCAGAGTTGTGTGAAGCTGTCTGAGAACCCAGTGTTTCATGACAGGTCGAAACACATAGAGATCAAATATCACTATATCAGGGATATGGTGCAGAGAGGAGCTATGAAGCTCCTGTACTTTGTGACGGACGAGCAGATTACAGGTGTGCTGACGAAGCCACTAGCCACGGTGAAGTTTGAGTACTTCAGGGAGAGGCTTGGCGTTCTTCATATTGATGACGCTTCGAGGAAGAAGTGATGGACACATTTGCTAAAGCCATTCCAAGCATGTTAGAAGGAGGATCCTTCACATGGATGTGGATGTAAGCATTGGATGATGAGTATCAAGATGATGTTCTGGTTTCTGCTTTGTATGATCAGTTGGATCATTTATATGTATGTACGCATCATGTTGGATGCTGTATATGATCAGTTGGATCATTTATATGTATTTGTATGTACGCATCATGTTGGATGCTGGATATGATCAGTTGGATCATTTATATGTATGTACGCATCATGTTGGATGCTGGATATGATCAGTAGGATCATTTGTATGTATTTTTTATATGCATCATGTTGGATGCTTGGACCATGTATCTATATATGTATCAGGTGGATACATTGTATGATTAGGTGGATCAGGTATGGTGATATGTATCATGTATTTGTATTTGTATCAGGTGGATACACTATATGATTAGGTGGATCATGTATGATGATATGTATCAGGTAGATACTTGGTATGCATCAAGTAGATGCATTGTATGATCAGGATGATCATGGATGATGAGCTTCAGGATGTTGCTCCAGATGACATGCAACAGGATGTTGCAGTGATGATGATCAGGATGATCATGTGTACATTAGGATGATGTATGGTGAGTATCAGGTTGATACTCTATGGCCATGGATCAGGGTGTGCAGATGAGCATATAATTTGGCCCTGGGATATTTGCAGATAGTCTTTCGAGGTTTTTCCTATGGCATATAATTTGGCCCTGGGATATCCAGCAAATGCTCTTTCAAGGTTTTGCTTTGGGAGGACATATAATTTGGCCCTGGGAGATCTGGAGATAGTCTTTTGAGGTTTTGCCTATGGCATATAATCTGGCCCTGTGATATCTGGCAGATGCTCTTTTGAGGTTTTTTCCTATGGCATATAATATGTCCCTGGGAGATCCGATAGGTTGGGCTGTGTGCCCGTAATAAGTCCTGGGATGCTCTTGCGAGGTTTTGCGATGACCACATATAATCTATCCCTGGGAGATCCTATAGGTAGAGTTGTGTGCTCGTAACAGCCTGGGATGCTCTTGCGAGGTTTGGTAGTGAGGTCACATATAATATGGCCCTGGGAGATCCTATAGGTAGAGCCGTGTGCTCGTAATAGCCTAGGATGCTCTTTCAAGGTTTTGTGATGCACGTAATAAGTCCTGAGGATTCCACAGTATGGCCAATGATGATGAAGACCTACAGGTGGTGGGCCTACATCCAGTATGAAAAAAGACTGGCTCTGTAGAACTTCTTATGACGAGTAGAGTCAGAGATTGGTTGAGATAGCAGCAGCAGTGACGATGATGATGACGATGATCCCAATAAGAAGAATTGTCTAGCAGATCTGTGTCGAGAAATACCTTCCTAGTTAAGAGGGAGTGTTGATGTATATGTAACTTCGGAATGTATTTCATATATATTTATTGTACCCTTTTAAGAGACGTGTTATTCCTCTATACGGAAGTGTCGTCATGTGGATTGACAAGTGTCGCAAGTGTGTGTACTTGTCGATGGGTTATTAGACCACCATGTGTGGGGTCGGCCTTGAAATATATATTATATTGTGGATGTATCTAGATAGACAAGTTGGCCCCATAGTGTAATTGGGCAAACAGGTTAAGTATAAATAGAGATCGGGAGATGTCTATTTGTATCATTCGGAAATACACACTTCTCTCTCTCAGAAAGTGGCACACTAGTGAGGAGGAGGATCATCTACTCTAGGAGACTATCTCAAGTGTATTTTGGTTGTACTTTGGTTTAGCCATTGCTCTCTCTATCTTTGAGGAAGTTGTGGGGTTTTTCACCTTAGGGTTTTCCCCACGGAAACTCTGTGTCTCTTGTCTCTCATGCTTTTGATTCTTGTGATGCTTGTCATGCTTATTGTGATTGTTATGCATTGATATACTGTATATGTTATTCTCTCAGTAAAGATCCAAGAGTATTGTGAATTAATGCTCAAAATTTAACAAACATGCCACATTTTGGGCCACTAGCGGAAGTTAATGCATGAGTAAAGAAGCTGCTCACGTGCTTTCATGGTGGTTCGTTGTGGCTGGACAGAGAATTCCCAGTCACCGTCGAATTAATTTCATAGATAATCGGCTTGCCTAAAAATGGAGTTGATCCATCGCAGTTCATCCAAGGAAAGGCAAACGACAAAAATCAGGCGCTGCAGTTGGCACAAAAATATGGCTTAGAAACGGATGGGCATGGGTATCGCACTAGTAGCTGCAATGATCAGGCGGTACTCACGAGCATTAAGATCCTATCCTGCAAGGTGGTTAGGGGTGGTCGACCTAACCAATGCAGCTCGAGGATCATTGCATGCACAGAGAAATGCGTGGAAGGGGTCCAAATGAACTGGTCCCTGTATCTCTTGAATCAATTGATGGAGGACGCTGTGGCGGTCCAATCGGGAAAGGGTGCCTTCACATACAGTTGGCTGTTGATGTTGATCGCCTTTGTCGCATGGAAAGAGACTGACACGTACCAGGGCATGGACTATCCGACTGCAGCAGAACAACGGAGGTCGCGATATCAAAATCTATGGTATGTACGGGAGCCAGAGAGACTCTGGGATTGCCAATTGCAGTTTTGGCTGTATTGGGAGATGCTTTGTGCCGTGGCAACACAGGTCCCGCGAATCTCTGAAGAAACTGCAGCACAGTTAAAACCTTTCATGGCATTTTCAATTCGGCTGCATACCATACATATACAAGCCCGTCGTGATCCTAATCGGAAATGGTTGCAGACCTCGTATAAGGTGATGTCCAAATATTTGGAGGCTACTGTGAACGAGTGGCCGGAGGTATGGCGACAACCCATGAGTTTAGCAGAGATAGAAGCCGGTGGCCCGACGTTGGGCCCAGATGATCGGGTATCGGCACAGGACTAGCAGAGTCACCATGAATCAGGGCACCAATTGACCAAAACAATATCAGATGATAGCGACCGGGACCTTGAAGAAAACCGCTCGAAAAGGTATCAGGAGCATGCAATGATCAGGGGGTTGTCCTTTCCTACCGAGGCATAGTTGGGCCGCTTGCTAACAACACTCAATACTGCATCCTCTGTGACAACAGACAAGATGGCAAGGAAAGCGGATGAAGGATTCCATGCGATCACCGCTCGGTTAGAGTCTTTGTATGATATGGTTTCCGGAAAAGCACCAGAGAAAGCAGCGGCATCAACCTTTGGCACAATAAGCATTGAGCTGCGGGTGAGGAATGTGGAAATTCCCCCAACTATGATTGTGACCGAAGATACGGCAGTAAACACGTTGCTGCAGCAGTTGAACACGGTGACCCTCAATGTTAATGCATTGCCATTGGAAGGGTTGACCACTATGCAGGCCACTACCAGCAAGGAAATGACATACCGACTATGGCAGATCAATGGTATGTATGTCCAACTACAAGCGAGTGAGGCTGATGTGAAGTGCACTATCGAAGAATTGACTGCTAGGGCTGCTTCCGCACGGTAGGCCATGGATGACCTCGAAGCACACATCAAGGAAGAATGGGATGAGAAGGCACACGAAATCGAAGGCCTGAAAAAGGAACATGATTTCCTTATTGTGGAGAAGGCTCATATGTGGGACGATAGTGTACGGGTTGATCGGGTGATCACGGAAGCTTATCAACATGTACTGGAGCCCACTGAAGAGGTATATGTGCTCCACCGGGTGCAATGACTGGGGGCTACCATTATTCAGTTGTGGTAGGAGAATCACTAGTTGAAGGCCAAAATGAAACCGGGTACGCCTCAAGCTGAAGTGGATGAACGAAGAAGGGAAATTGAGGAAGTTGTCGCTTAGATGGAGGAGTTGGAAACGCAGGAAACCAGGCTCACGGTTGAAACTGTACAATTATGGGGCCGCATTGTTTAGGATGAGCAGGTTGAATAGCTGACTAAGTATCAAGAGGAAGCAGAGGGACAGTTGGCCACATTAAAAGCCGCAATGCGCACAATGCCACCACTGGAGCAGGTTGCTAAGTCTCAGGAGCTAAAAGACTTGCAACACCGTGTCACCAAGTCGGACGAGTGATAGAAGACACGCGTGGCCCAATTAGAAGAGTTCCAGGACATAGGCGGGAAATTCATGATGCAAGCTAGTGAAGCTCTGCAGGCAGTGCAGAAGTGTCGAAGGCAGGTCGTGGAAAAGCTTACAGATCACCCATCTGCAGAAGATGTGGTCGACAGTCAGTCAGTGGCTACAGAAGCCAAGGAGGTAGTGTGGACAGTTGAACAACCGTATGAGGACTTCAAGGTCAAAACGATGGATTACACTGTCTGCAGTTGACGTGGCTCGAGGGAGAACCACAAGATTGTGTTGGGGGCCTGTTGGTAGGTGGTTTGGTAGAGTGCTATCATAGCATCTTCGATGCTACGACAACGCAGAAGATGGCGCAAATGGCGATGAGCGGAAGATTAGTTTATGCATTTTGGGTCAATTGTACTGCGGATTGCGGGTTTTGGGTCATCTGGACCACATATTATGTAATGTTGAGTCAGTTATACCGCAGAATGCGGGTTTGTGGTCGTTTTTGGATAAGTCAGTTAGATATTGAGTCATTTGTCCATAAGTGTCGGTTAACAAGTTGTTAGAAAGTCGACAAGAATTGTAAGGCGGAAGCCTATATATAGATAAGAATTGTAAGTGATGAAAGGAGAATGAACATTGATGATTAAGAGAATGAGAATCAGGATTGAATGCTGGAACTATTGTGCGGAACTCTGATATTGGTTGTATGTTTCCGGGTATGTTTTGCTGTTGAGAGTCATTGTGGAGATCTAGTTTTTGCAGAGACATTGTATCTGGGTCGACAATGATAATATGATGAAGCTATTTTGGTACAATCTCTGTGTTTAATCTGTTCAGTTATGGTAATGCAATGTTGAACTATACAAATAATGTCATGCTTCTTTGATGCGATACTTGCTTTACAATTACTATTGTTGCAATGATGAATGTCTTGGTTGAATGTCGCTTTAATACTATGTTGAATGCTTAAAGATCTCTGTCCTAGTGTTGCAATAAGTTTAAGTATCATATCCATAACCATCCTCCTTCATTCGGCGGAAACATGGTTCCGTCTGTTCTTCCTAGATGCCTCGGGTGAGACCTCATTTGCTCTGCAGGTGTTGCTGCACGGGATAAACCCTGTCTGGGACGGTGCTCAGGAAGACTGCGGTATATGTCAACAGTGAGTGGAACCCCTGTCGAGTGGCATCGTGCTAACAACAACATAATCATACATAGCCAAATACACACCAAAATTCAGCCAAGCCAATCCACCATTGGGTTTATCAGGCTGCCAAGGCAATGGAAAGGAAGAATTGATAAGCTAGTGAGCTCAACCAGAAAGCTATTGGTGCCTCTACAAGATCTAGCCAGCTTAGTACCCACAATACCTATACACCCAACACAAGGAAGTATTCCCTGCACTGTTATACAGTCCCTAAGGCCATACCTTCCCTTCTAGTGTTCTTTAAGGTTTGTATAGAAAAGTAGCCAATGTCCTTTGATCTTTTTGTGTGACGTTACTCTCTTCACTAGGTTTATCAAGCCAATTCTAATCCTCTTCCACTCCTAGCTTCTTACTCACAAATTCAACTCAAAACAAGGGTGCACATAACAACAAAACACAAGTGTTGGGCATGAAGAAAACGTTTTGACTGTGGGATTCCCAAGATGGGGTTTCCATTAATTTTAGAAATTTTGGGAAACCAAAAACGAAATGTTAGATGGGGAATCAACCCTGGGAGAGCAAATCAATTTCAGAAAACGTTTATGGGAATTCAAGGGGAAGAAATGGCCTCTATAAACCCCCAAATCGTGACTCTCTTCCTCCCAACCACTGTGCAACAAAAAAATGAGTTCCTGGCTATGGAAAATGAAGGAAAATGATGGAAAACGTGAAGTAAAATGCCCCAGCTAGCTCAAACTAAGTGAACATGGGTAAAGAATGGCTTGGGAACAATTTTGAGGGTGTTTTCTTGCCCAAGAAGCCAAAATATGATTTCCCAAATTGATGCCTTTCCCATACACAAAATTGGGCTTCCATACCTCTCCATTCCCAATGCATTAACTACAACAACCAACTCTTGGAAGAATTAAATGATTGGGTGCATAAGTCAAAATGGGTAGTTGAGGGTTTATGGGTTCTCTTGTTGACACTATTGGCTCAAGGGTTTGAACATTTTCCCTCCCTTTTCCTTGTAAAAATCATGCCCCCATCTCTTGTTGCATTGCATAACTAGTTGTGGGTATTTTATTAAAAATGTGTATTTACATGATGTCTTAATTTATATTGTGCCTAGATAGCACGAGAACCATAGGCATCGATTTTTAATTGTCGATACATAAAATGCTAAATCAATGGTGGGGCCTTGGACTTGAGTTCCTCACCATGATTTCATAATGATATTTACATCATTTACAATTTTAATGCAATAGGGTCAAAATAGGGATATTACATTCCCCTCCCCCTTAAATTAGCATTGTCTTTAGTGCTCTTCAAAATTGAACAAAAATGGGTATGCCACTCTCATGGCATCCTCGAGCTCCCATGTAGCCTCATTGGGACCGTAGTGCTTCCATTGCACCTTTACCTGTTTGATGGCTCGGTTCCGGAGCAATGTTATCTTTTTGTCTAGGATGCACAATGGCTTGGTTTGGAACTCTCCCTCGAGTTCAACCTAGATCACATCCCAATTAATCACATGGTTAGGATCATGTACATATTTCTTAAGCAAAGAGACATGAAAAACATTATGAGCTCTAGTGGTAGTAGGCAATGCAAGTCTATATGCAACTGGCCCTATTCTTTCAAGCACGTCAAATGTCCCACAATATCTAGGTGATATCTTGTCACAACTCCCAGGATTCAAGGAACTCTTCCTTGGCCTCGCTCTAAGATAAACATGATCCCCAACACTGAACTCCCTATGCACTCTATGCTTATCTACATAGCTTTTCTAGCTATCCCGGGCTACTTTTAAATTATGCTTGATCTTTGCAACCTCTTGTTCCATTTTATTAAGCAATTTAGGTCCAAGTGCAATTCTGTTCAATGGTTTATCCAATGTCACTAGTGTCCTACACCTTATGTCATACAAATCCTCATATGGACTCATTCCCAATGATGCTTGCAGCCCATTATTATATGCAAACTCTACCAAGTGTAGATAATCCTCCCACTTGGATGGTTTGTCCATTACATACATGAGAAGCATGTCTTCAAGCACCTAATTTACTCTTTATGTTTTTCCATATGTTTGAGGATGGTAGGCTGTGATAAAGTTCAGCTGCGTATACAAATATGCAAAAAAATCTTTACAAAAATTTGAAGTTAACTTGGTATCCCTGTCAGAAATTATTGCCTTAGGCAATCCATGCAATTTTAAAATTTCCTTCATGAAAATATTTGTAATGGCATTGACTTTATACGTGGACTTAATCGGTATAAAATTTGATGCCTTTGTTAAGCCCACCACAACCATGATGGAATAATCTTGTTTCACAGTCATTAGCAACCCTATAATAAAATCCATGGAAATTACTTCCCATTTCCATTATGAAATTGGAAATGGATGCAATAAACCTGCTGGGTGTTGGTGTTCAACATTCATCTGCTGACATTTCATGCACTTAGAAATGTATTTAGCGATGTCCTTCTTCATCCTTGTCCAAAAATATTGCTTTATGGCTATAGCAATTGTCTTCTGATATCCAGGGTGACCAGAGTATGGAGCTTGATGGATTTCATCCATAACAATCCTCCCGAAGTATGCAACATTTGGAATGTAAATTCTATTATTATAAGTAAGAATTCTGTCTACTTCCAAATGATATCCTTCATACTTCTTTTCAAGGTTTTGCTACTGCAATTTTTCCTTTATCTGCACAAACAATGCATCCTCAACAATATGGTCAACAATATTGTCACGTCCCCATTTTGACCCCCTTTGTAAATGATGTGAATATTGTAATTTAATCATGGTGAGGAGCTCAAGGACAAGGCCCCACCATTGATTTAGCATTTCATGTATCGGCAATTAAAATAGATGCCTATGGTTCTTGTGCGAGATGGGCACAATGTATATAAGACATCATGTAAATACGAATTTAATGAAAAATACCCACAACCAGCTATGCAATGCAACAAAAGAGATGGGGCATGGTTCTACAAGAAATAGGGAGGGAAATTATTCAAACCCTTGAGCCAATAGTATTAATCCATGTGTCAATGGGGAAACCCATAAACCACCAACTACCCATTTTGTCTCATGTACCCAATCATTTAATTTTTCCAAGAAATTGGTTAAGGCAGTTAATGCCTAGGGAATGAAAGAGTATGGGCAAGCCATTTTCGTGCATGGGCAAGCCATCAACTTGGAAAATCGTGTTTTTTCTTGAGGGGCAAGAAACCACCCACGAAATGGTGCCCAAAGCCATGGGGAATGGGTAGTCTTCATTCATTCACGCAGGTAGAGAAGGCTGGGAGTTACAGTCACGTTTTTGAGCAAAAACGCAGGGTTCTCCCTGCCCAAAAACCCATTTTTGGTTTTGGATAGTAGCTGGGAAGGAGGGGGTGCGATTTGGGACTGTAGGGAGTTCGTTTTGTCCCCGATTTGCCATGGGCGTTTTTCCTAAAAACGTTTTCTGCTACCTGGGGTTTTCTCCAAACCTCCATTGCTCGTTTTTAACCTTCCCACGTTTTTCTGAAGTCTAGGGGATCATTTTCCTGCCTGTCACTGTAAAAACGTTTTGTCTTGCCCCATAATGGTGTTCTGCTGTTGTGTGCATTCTCGTTTTTGGTTTGAACCTGTGAGCTGAAGTTTTGGACTGGTAGTGGATAGAACTGGCTTGATAAACCTAGTAGAGGGTGTAGCCTCTCAAGAAGATCAAGAGGGCTTGGATACTTTTCTATGCACACCCTGAGAGCACTAGAAAGGGAGGTATGGCTTGAGGGACTGTGTGGCAGTGAAGAGAATACTTCCTTGTGTTGGGTGTGTAGGCATTGTGAGTGCCAAGCTGAATAGATCTGGGAGGGACATCCTCAGCTCTGTGGTTGAGCATACTAGCTTAGCAATTCTTCCCTGCCATGTCCTAGCAGCCTGATAAACCCAATTGCAGATTGGATTGGCTCATCTTGGTGTATGCTTGGCTATGTGTGAGTCTGCTGTTCCCTGGTTCCTTGTAGAGATCATGCCCAGCTCGGGGGTGGCAGTGGTGCTGAGAGATTGAGTAGCACACTGGCCTACGGTTGGGTGGAACGTTGCAGTTGCATAGCCAGTTGCGTGGAATTACTTTTGTATAAGATAAGTATTCTCTTGTGTTAAATTGCAATTACTTATTTGATGAACATCTTAAATGTATGATGGATGTGAAATTCTTAATATTCCGCTGTGATTTTCTTAAAACCATACAGTTCCATCTATCTCTGTTATATTATGTTCATGCTTAGGATTAAATGTTTCATAAGGCTAGACGCCCAGTTTGATATCACATCTGTTATGCATTTGTGTACGTCTATATTTTTATTCATTTGAATTTGAATGCTTGTTTAATGAATGGATACGGGGGCTAGATGCCCGGTTTAACCGTCACGATCCTCTCCATCTAGCTGGTTGGATGGGAGGGGACGTGACAGAATGGTATCAGAGCTGTGTTGCAGCATTGGGCCTCTATGGGCCAAATCTGATAGCAATTATAAAAAATTTCTTAAGTATGTTTTGGAAATTTTTGTTTAAGACTGTTTTGAAAATTTTGTGTTTGAAGCCGTTTCGGGAAGTCGTTCCGAAATTTCGGAAAGGTTTCGCGAACCTTCCCGCAATTGCGGAAGGATTCCGCGAACCTTCCCGAAATTGCGGAAGAATTCAGCCAATGGCTCCGAAACAGCGGAGAAAATGTTTTTAAGTGAAAAAAAAAATTTTAAGTGTCGGAATTTTTCGGAAAGAATTCTCTTCCGAAATTGCGGAAGGAATTCTCTTCCGAAATTTCGGAAGGATTCCACGAATCGTTCCGAAACGCGGAAGAGTTTGGCGAGTCGTTCCGAAGTTGTGGAAGACTTCGGCGAATCGTTCCGCAACTGCGGAAGACTTCGCCGAATCGTTCCGCAACTGCGGAAGACTTCAGCGAATCGTTCCGCAACTGCGGAAGACTTCGGCGAATCGTTCCGCAACTGCGGAAGACTTCGCCGAATCATTCCGAAAAATCACCCGAAATCGAGGAAGCATTGCGATGGAAGCATTCCGCGAACGGCTCTGGTACTGCGGAAGCCTTCGTCGAATGGCTCCGCAATTGCGGGAGCATTTGCCGAATGGCTCCGCAACTGCGGAAGCCTTCGCCGAATGGCTCCGCTCGGCAAATCGCCCCGCCATTGCGGAAGCGTTCGGCGAACTGCTCCGCAATTGCGGAAGCCGTCGCCGAACCACTCCGCAGTTGCGGAAGCTTCATCCTATCGCCCCGCCCATTGCGGAAGGCCAACCTCCCCGCGGTTGCGGCAGCATCCTGTGAATCGCCATTGCGACAGCATTCCGTGAATCTCCCGTTGCGGCAAGATCAAGGGGGCAAGCCCCCTTGACCCCCTTTTTCTTTTTCCCTTCATAGTTTCGTTGTTGTGATTTGACGAATTGTCAACGTAATGTTTTCCCATGTGCATGAAGTAATTTGCAAATTTTGAGAATGTAATGCAGCTAACAATTGTGTTGATGAACACATTTCAGAGAGTCACAGTTACAGCAGGGTAACACTCTAGATAATACAGTGGAAAAATTTTGGATCTTGGTTGGGCCAAGAAAATGCACATCATGAATGATGCACAGGATCCCTATGAGCCTGAGACAGATGCCATGGGGGAGAACATACAGGTTGAGAATGCTGAGACAGAATCTAATGGGAGAAGAAATCAAGAGACCCCTCCAGATGTTGCAGCCACCATGAGAAGCCTAAGGGTGGAGTTGCAAAGCTGTAGGGAACATAATGAAAGGATGATTAAAGCTCAAGAAGAACAAAATCAGCTGAATGCAGCGATGCTGCAGAGTTTAACAGACATCCAAAGGCAAATAAACTCTGGGCATCAGATATCAAATCTAGAAAGGGGTGGGAGTAGCTCTAGAAGAAATTCCCGTAAAAGGGCCAGTAGCCCAAGAAGAGTTTCTACAGATAGAACATATAGTCCAGAAATCTCTTCTAATGAATCATCTGACTCTGAAGAATCCATTGAGGGTTCAAGTTCTTCATCCCACAGGAACAAGAGAAAGAAGCACTACAGGAACAATTCACATGGGGAATTTAAGAAGGCAAAACCTCCTACATTTGACGGAGAGGTAAAATCTGGTCAAGAAGCTGAAGCTTGGCTTCTTGGGATGAGAAAATATTTCCAAGTGCAAGACTACTCTGGGAATATGAAGGCAAGGGTTGCCATCTTCAACTTGAATGGAAGAGCATCTATATGGTGGGAACACACCAGGCAAGTGAATAAGATCAACGAAAGGAAGATTGGATGGAAGCAGTTCAAGAAACACTTCAAGCAAAAATACCTCTCTGATAGGTACTATGATGATAAGATCAAAGAATTCCATGAGCTGAGATTGGGACAATCGACCATGGAAGAATATGCAAACAAGTTCTTGGAGCTGCTGAGGTATGTTAAGTATATTCGAGATGATAAGGTCAAAATTCAGCGTTTCCTAAGTGGACTGCCCCAGGCATATAAAGACAGAATTGAGTTTGATGAACCTCGAACTCTAGAGGAGGCCATAAGAAAGGCCAAGTATTGCTTTGATCAAAACAGAAGCAAACCAGAATTCCATAAGGCGTGGAAGGATAAGAAAAATGAAAAGTTTGATCAAAGGAAGAAGGGGTTCAAGCCTCCTCAATTCAGGAATCAGCAAAGGCAGCCATCACAGGTTGTGACTAAGCCAACCAGGACGATGGGAGACAAGCCGAGAGATCCAAAGGAGCCAAGAGAACCACTTCAATGTTGGGGTTGTGGAGGAGACCACATGCTTAGGAACTGTCCACATCGGAATGGGAATGCAAATCAAGTTCACAACATCCAAGGAGCTGGAACTGTGGGACAAGTGGCGAGGACAATCCCTAGAATCTATGCAGCAGTAGAAGACCGCCAGGCGGATCATCAGTCAACTGTGGTTGAAGTCGAAGGTAAGATTGCTAAGCAATCTGTTTCTATTTTGATTGATCCTGGATCTACTCACAGTTATGTCACTCCTAGAATTGTTGAGATGTGTGCTTTCAAGAAATTAAAGCATAGTAAATCATGGTTAGTTCAACTAGCCACTGGGACCAAGAGAAAAGTTAGTGAAATAGTAGAGAAATGTCCATTAGAGATGGATGGGCTATTCACTTATGCGGATTTGAATATTTTGCCACTTGGTTCCTATGATATTCTCATTGGAATGGATTGGTTAGAAGCACACAGGGTTAAACTTGACTGCTACAATAAGACATTTGAATGCATGGACAAGGAAGGAAACCCGAGGGTTGTAAAAGGCATTCCAAAGGTGACTTCTGTTAGACAGGTTTCAGCCATGCAACTAAAGAAGTTCTGTAGGAAGGGATGTCAGATGTATGCAGCTCACGTTTTAGAGGAAGCAGAGAGTGAAACTCCTAGATTGGAGGACTATCCTGTATTGCAAGAATTCAGGGATGTTTTTCCTGATGAGATTCCAGGACTCCCTCCAAAGAGAGACATTGACTTTACAATTGAGCTTGTGCCAGGAGCGGCACCAGTGTCCAAGACACCCTACAGGATGAGTACACCGGAATTGCTAGAATTGAAGATGCAATTGCAAGAGTTGCTGGAAAAGAAATATATTAGGCCAAGTGTATCCCCGTGGGGAGCGCCCGTTCTATTTGTGAAAAAGAAAGATGGAACACTCAGGTTATGTATCGACTACAGGCAGTTGAACAAAGTCACTATGAAGAACAAATACCCATTGCCCTGAATTGATGACCTTTTTGATCAAATGAGAGGAGCAAAGGTATTTTCAAAGATTGACTTGAGGTCTGGTTACCATCAGGTAAGAATCAAAGAAGAAGATATTCATAAGACAGCCTTTAGAACGAGGTATGGACACTATGAGTTTGTAGTGGTACCATTCGGTCTCACAAATGCACCAGCTACATTCATGTGTCTCATGAATAATGTTTTTAGCAAATATTTGGACAAGTTTGTTCTTGTTTTCCTAGACGACATTCTCATCTATTCTAAGAATGAAGAAGAGCATGAAGAACATTTGAGAATGACAATGCAATTACTAAGGGAGCATAAGCTATATGCAAAATTGAGCAAATGTGACTTTTATAAAGATAGAATTCATTATTTGGGTCACATCATCTCCGACGAAGGAATATCTGTAGACCCTGAGAAGATTGAAGCCATTATGAATTGGCCAACTCCAAGGAATGTGACTGATGTGAGATCTTTTATGGGCCTTGCTGGTTACTACAGGAGGTTTATCGAAGGATTCTCCAAGGTTGCTAACCCGATCACTTCTTTGCAAAAGAAGGGGATAAAGTTTGAATGGTCACCAAGATGTGAGGAAAGTTTTCAACGGTTGAAGAATCTTCTTACAAGTGCACCAATTTTGAAGATTGCAGACCCGGAAAAAGACTTTGTGGTGTGTACCGATGCATGCAATCAAGGACTTGGAGGAGTTCTTATGCAAGACAACCACGTGATATGCTATGAGTCAAGAAAGTTGAAGGAGCATGAGAAGAACTACGCTACTCATGATATAGAGCTTGTAGCCATAGTACATGCTTTAAAGATGTGGAGACATTACTTAATGGGAAGAAAATTTGAGTTAAGGACAGACCATTGTGGGCTGAAATACTTGTTTGATCAGCCAATGTTAAATGCTAGGCAAGCCAGATGGTTGGAATTTTTGTGTGAATTTGATTTTGAAATCAAACACATAAAAGGGAAAGAAAACAAGGTGGCTGATGCACTCAGCAGGAAGGTACATGAAATGTATGTGGCAGCGCTTAGTACTTGCCAACCAGATTTGAAGCAGCAGATTGTTAGCCATATGGTTGAGGATGAAGTGTATGAGCAGATAAAGGACAAATTGCAGCAGCAAGACCTTGGCAAGAAGAATGAAGGCTATCACTTGGAAGAAGGCAGACTTCTTACTTATAAGAATAGAGTCTATATTCCAAATGCGGCAGATTTAAGGAGAATGGTTATGGATGAGATCCATAAAGCTCCATACTCTGGTCACCCAGGATATCAGAAAACAATTGCTACAGCAAGAAAATATTATTTCTAGCCAGGCATGAAGAAGGATGTTGCTGAATACATCTCTAAGTGCATGGAATGCCAGTAGGTGAAGGTTGAACACCAACACCCAGCAGGTTTATTGCACCCAGTGCCAATTCCAGAATGGAAATGGGAAATAATCTCCATGGATTTTATTACAGGATTTCCAATGACTAAGAAACAACATGATTCCATCATGGTTGTGGTGGACAAGTTAACAAAGGCAGCACATTTTATACCGGTTAAGTCCACACATAAAGCCGATGCCATTGCAGATATTTTCATGAAGGAAATTTTCAGATTACATGGGTTGCCTAAGGCAATAATTTCTGACAGGGATACCAAGTTCACTTCTAATTTTTGGAAAGCTCTCTTTGCAGATTTGGGTACACAGTTGAACTTTAGCACCGCGTACCATCCTCAAACAGACGGGCAAACAGAAAGAGTAAATCAGGTACTTGAAGACATGCTCCGCATGTATGTAATGGACAAGCCATCCAAGTGGGAGGATTATTTACACCTGGTAGAGTTTGCATATAATAATGGGCATCAAGAATCATTGGGAATGAGTCTGTATGAAGCTTTGTATGGCAGAAGGTGTAGGACACTAGTGACTTGGGACAATCCAGTGAACCGAATTGTACTTGGGCCAGAATTGCTTAAGGAAATGGAACAAGAGGTTGCAAAGATCCGGCAAAATTTGAAAGCAGCCCAGGATAGACACAAGAGCTATGCAGATAAACATAGAACGCATAGGGAATTCAATGTTGGGGATCATGTGTATCTTAGAGTAAGATCAAGGAAGAGTTCCTTGAAGCTTGGGAGTTGTGCCAAGCTATCACCTA
The DNA here is from genome assembly GCA_027924585.1 of Larix kaempferi. Classification (NCBI taxonomy): domain Eukaryota; kingdom Viridiplantae; phylum Streptophyta; class Pinopsida; order Pinales; family Pinaceae; genus Larix; species Larix kaempferi. The sequence continues at coordinate 988,243 of BSBM01000012.1, read as the reverse complement.
GATATTGTGGGCCATTTGAAGTGCTTGAAAGAATAGGGCCAGTTGCATATAGAATTGCATTGCCTGCTAGCACTAAAGCTCATAATGTTTTTCATGTCTCCTTGCTTAAGAAATATGTACATGATCCTAACCATGTGATTAATTGGGATGTGATCCAGGTGGAACCCGAGGGAGAATTCCAAACCAATCCATTGCGCATCCTAGACAAGAAAGTAACATTGCTCCGGAACCGAGCCATCGGACAGGTAAAGGTGCAATGGAAGCACTACGGTCCCGATGAGGCTACATGGGAGCTGGAGGATGCCATGAGGGTGGCATACCCATTTTTGTTCAATTTTGATGAGCACTGAGGACAGTGCTAATGTAAGGGGAGGGGTATGTCACGTCCCCATTTTGACCCCCTTTGTAAATGATGTAAATATTGTAATTTAATCATGGTGAGGAGCTCAAGGCCAAGGCCCCACCATTGATTTAGCATTTCATGTATCGGCAATTAAAATAGATGCCTATGGTTCTTGTGCGAGATGGGCACAATGTATATAAGACATCATGTAAATACGAATTTTAATGAAAAATACCCACAACTAGCTATGCAATGCAACAAAAGAGATGGGGCATGGTTCTACAAGGAATAGGGAGGGAAATTATTCAAACCCTTGAGCCAATAGTATTAATCCATGTGTCAATGGGGAAACCCATAAACCACCAACTACCCATTTTGTCTCATGTACCCAATCATTTAATTTTTCCAAGAAATTGGTTAAGGCAGTTAATGCCTAGGGAATGAAAGAGTATGGGCAAGCCATTTTCGTGCATGGGCAAGCCATCAACTTGGAAAATCGTGTTTTTGCTTGAGGGGCAAGAAACCACCCACGAAATGGTGCCCAAAGCCATGGGGAATGGGCAGTCTTCATTCATTCACGTAGGTAGAGAAGGCTGGGAGTTACAGTCACGTTTTTGAGCAAAAACGCAAGGTTCTCCCTGCCCAAAAACCCGTTTTTGGTTTTGGATAGTAGCTGGGAAGGAGGGGGTGCGATTTGGGACTGTAGGGAGTTCGTTTTGTCCCCGATTTGCCATGGGCGTTTTTCCTAAAAACGTTTTCTGCTACCTGGGGTTTTCTCCAAACCTCCATTGCTCGTTTTTAACCTTCCCACGTTTTTCTGAAGTCTAGGGGATCATTTTCCTGCCTGTCACTGTAAAAACGTTTTGTCTTGCCCCATAATGGTGTTCTGCTATTGTGTGCATTCTCGTTTTTGGTTTGAACCTGTGAGCTGAAGTTTTGGACTGGTAGTGGATAGAACTGGCTTGATAAACCTAGTAGAGGGTGTAGCCTCTCAAGAAGATCAAGAGGGCTTGGATACTTTTCTATGCACACCCTGAGAGCACTAGAAAGGGAGGTATGGCTTGAGGGACTGTGTGGCAGTGAAGAGAATACTTCCTTGTGTTGGGTGTGTAGGCATTGTGAGTGCCAAGCTGAATAGATCTGGGAGGGACATCCTCAGCTCTGTGGTTGAGCATACTAGCTTAGCAATTCTTCCCTGCCATGTCCTAGCAGCCTGATAAACCCAATTGCAGATTGGATTGGCTCATCTTGGTGTATGCTTGGCTATGTGTGAGTCTGTTGTTCCCTGGTTCCTTGTAGAGATCATGCCCAGCTCGGGGGTGGCAGTGGTGCTGAGAGATTGAGTAGCACACTGGCCTACGGTTGGGTGGAACGTTGCAGTTGCATAGCCAGTTGCGTGGAATTACTTTTGTATAAGATAAGTATTCTCTTGTGTTAAATTGCAATTACTTATTTGATGAACATCTTAAATGTATGATGGATGTGAAATTCTTAATATTCCGCTGTGATTTTCTTAAAACCATACAGTTCCATCTATCTCTGTTATATTATGTTCATGCTTAGGATTAAATGTTTCATAAGGCTAGACGCCCAGTTTGATATCACATCTGTTATGCATTTGTGTACGTCTATATTTTTATTCATTTGAATTTGAATGCTTGTTTAATGAATGGATACGGGGGCTAGATGCCCGGTTTAACCGTCACGATCCTCTCCATCTAGCTGGTTGGATGGGAGGGGACGTGACAAATATGTTGCCTCAATCTGGTTGGCAAGTACTAAGGGATGCCACATGCATTTCATATACTTTCCTGCTGAGTGCATCAGCCACTTTGTTTTCTTTCCCGTTTATGTGTTTGATTTCAAAATCAAATTCACACAAAAATTCCAACCATCTAGTTTGCCTAGCATTTAAAGTTGGCTGATCAAACAAGTATTTCAGTCCACAATAGTGTTTCCTTAGCTCAAATTTCCTTCCCATTAAGTAATTCCTCCACATCTTTAGAGCATGTACTATGGATGCAAGTTCTAAATCATGAGTAGCATATTTCTTCTCATGCTCCTTCAATTTTCTTGTCTCGCAGCATACCACATGGTTGTATTTCATAAGAACTCCTCCAATTCCGTGATTACATGCATCGGTACACACCACAAAGTCTTTTTCTGGGTCTGCAATTTTCAATATTGGTGCACTCGTAAGAAGATTCTTCAACCGTTGAAATCTTTCCTCACATCTTGGTGTCCATTCAAACTTTATCCCCTTCTTTTGCAAAGAAGTGATTGAATGTGCGACCTTGGAGAATCCTTCAATGAACCTCCTGTAGTACCCAACAATTCCATAAAGGATCTCACATCTGTCACATTCCTTGGATTTGGCCAATTCATAATGGCTTCAATATTCTTAGGGTCCACAGATATTCCTTTGTCTGAGATAATGTGACCCAAATAATGAATTTTATCTTTATAAAAGTCATATTTGCTCAACTTTGCATACAAATTATGCTCCCTTAGCAATTGCAATGTCATTCTCAGATGTTCTTCATGCTCTTCTTCATTCTTAGAGTAGATAAGAATGTCGTCTATAAAAACAAGAACAAACTTGTCCAAATACTTGCTAAAAACACTATTCATGAGACACATGAATGTAGTTGGTGCATTTGTGAGACCAAATGGTACCACCACAAACTCGTAGTGCCCATACCTTGTTCTAAAGGTTGTCTTATGAATATCTTCCGCTTTGATTCTTACTTGATGGTAACCAGACCTCAATTCAATTTTTGAAAATACCTTTGCTCCTCTCATTTGATCAAAAAGGTCATCAATTCGAGGTAATGGGTATTTGTTCTTCACAGTGACTTTGTTCAACTTCCTGTAGTCAATACATAACCTGAGTGTTCCAT